>CM057009.1:315678183-316278183 GCA_029891345.1 Dryococelus australis
ATGAAAAAGTCCGTGAATGTTGTTATACAAAGAGTAACATACAAGACCAGTTGTAATATTTTGTAAATAAAGGTGTGTTATGTTGGAAATGCGTTAATGCATTTGAAATGGTGGGTTGAGACTGTTTAATGTACGTACAGCCAAATAAGTCTTTAGTTTGTATCAACCAAATCTCTGTTTGTGAAACCAAGTAACAACAACAAAATAATTTGGTTTCAACAACATGATATTTCATTGCACCTACATAAACAATTAATTTGGTTGCGCTAAACAAACTTAGTTTGAATCAGCAAAACCTTTTACTCAGGGCAACGTGCCAGCTCTAATTCCGTGGCTTTTATGCTGTTCGTGTTAAAGCACGAATAAAGGGCGGATGGGGAACAGTAAAACACCAAAAAAACATGTAAAACGTGGGGAAACTAGCCGAACCCCTAAAGTAACAATGACAACATAATGAAAACAGCATGTGTCTTGAAGACAATAAGTCGACATGCGTACAGGATATACATCAAAAGAACGTGAAAACAATATGCAACATACAATTGTGTTAATATAGCACCGAAAGTAAACATGTATGCGCAATCGTAAGTAATGATTACAATCACGGAGAAAGAAGGATTCGTGTGAGACAATGTTATTAGTAGGGATTATAAAATTTCGCGAATTCATTTCATGACAAGCTAGACTTCATGCACATGTAAATGTTCTCAATGTTCTTAAAATGAATCACTGTTTATTGGACACGTCCAGTTGAGCGCGAAATTTCCCATTCCCTAGTAATGTTATAAGTCAACATAACTGTGATCTGTTGTAAATAAACTCATTCCACAGTAGCACTTTCATGAGAGTGTACCGCGTCTTCAGGAATATTTTAGGACATAGGTAGTGTTTATATATATTTTATTTATTTATATACACACACACGTGTGTGTGTTGTCGTTATAACTTGTCACTCGACATTACCTCCCAACATTTTTTGGGCTAATTGAGGATCGTTTTTTATATTGTATGTTGCACAAAAAGTACATTTAATTATGTACACTGTAAGTAGCAGAAAACAAAGTGCTATGAAAAGTCCCTCTCACTTGGAGGAAGATATCATTCGTTGTTGATTCTGCATTCCGTAGTCTCATAAACACCTACATCAAACTCAAATAGAGTTTGACTTGAGCCAGCCGACATATGACAGAGCATTAAGCTGATACTATAACCATTCAAAACCAAATACTTATCACTTGCAACGCCTAACATATCAGTTTGATACATGCCTGCAAGAGTTACAACGTGGACACGAGCCGCACACGCCAGCTAAATGGCGTCACTGACCAAGCAACATGTCTAGAACGGCGTTCGCCAATCAGCGCCTGCCAAGGCTAGATTTCAATATCCTATGTGCACACTTGCAGTCTTCATTTGGCTATTGGCCGCTTGTTTTTGTGTGAAGACTGACTGCTACATGAGTGAGCCAACCAAAATAATGTTTCTCCAATTAAAGGCCGTCCGTGATTCGCGGGCAGAAAGGTAAGTTGCGTAGTGACTCGAATGATCCAATAACGAAAAATGTTCTGGACTGAAGTGTTTTAAAACACAACTTGTCTTGGAATCTTTTCGCGAAAAAAAGTGCTCCTGGTTGAGTTGAGAGTGGAGAGATTTGGATGGCTCTTAACATCAGGGTCTTGAGAGCCAATGAGGGTGAAGTGGGGTAAGAATGGAGCAGTGCCGGAATGTAAGGGCAGAGGAAACAGGAGATCCCCGAGAAAACCCGCGACCAGCTGCATGGTCCGGCAAGATTCCGACGTGCGAAAATCTGGGGTGACCCGGCCAGGGATTTAACCCGTTCCGTCATGGTGGGAGGTGAGCAGTCTAACCGCTCAGACATCGCGGCCTCACAAGTGCCCCTAGTAACGCCTAGTAAATAGGGACACCTGAATTTCGCGAATAGATTTCAGGACAAGTTTCGTTTGTCTTAGCATTCTGCTCGCGAATCACGAAGTCAGAAACGGAGAAACTTTGTTCTGATTGGCTTACTCATGTCGGTCTTCACACAAAGACAGGCGGTCAGTAGACAAAGGAAGGTTGTAAATGTGCATGTAGGATATTGAAGACTAGCCTCAACGCAATTCTTTCCGCGAAAACCGGGTGGATCTACTAGTAAGAAATAATTCTTATGCAAGGTGTTATTAAACTCAGTGTGCACGGATGCGCTGCGCTGAAACTTGGCTGTGATTTCTAGACGTAGCTGAGCATGGTTTGAACGAGGCGGAGGAATGCCTAGGGCGTCAGTAAAGTTAGTAGTATATATACATAATAATGACGCAGTTAGTGCAAACGTCATTTTTAAATCCTCAAACGTTTACTGTCGTATCACAGTTATCAGAAAAAGCTTGACTAAAATTTGGCGACTGGATTTTACGGATTTGTACAATGGGAAAGTGTTTTTATACGAAATATATGTTTATTTCACTGAAAAGAAACTCATGGCCATATAAATAGAAAATTCAACATGGCGGGTAAGACCGAACCTTAAATGAAAGGAATCGCTATACCATTTCGCTTCTGTATACTTACCTATTCAGCGACTCTGCAGAGTAGATTAACACATTCAGTTGTAGAAGTGAGTCTAAAGGTTTGAAATGCGCTTGGTGGCACTGAACGGGGTAAAGTGAGAGAACGATGGAGCAGCAACGAAATGCAAGATAGGGAAAACGGCATATCCCCGAGAAAACCCGTTGGCTGACAGGCGCGTCCGCAAAGATACCCGCATATGAAAATATTTCGCGGCCCCGACGGGAATCGAACCCATCGTTGGTGTTGGGACGCGACAACTGCGAGCCCTTCTTGAGATGTACACTCTAAACAGGAAATATTGGAAAAGGTGCAAAATCAGTGACAACTAGTGGATATGGATACCACTTGAAAATAGTTGACTCGTACTGTTTAATGCAGTGGCTGGATTTCACTTAGTAAAGGAAGGCTGCCGAATTCATTATTTTATGACTGTATGAAATTCTGTTCAGCTTGTAGATATTATTTACGAGTGTTAATTAATAGCATAAAACATTTAGACGGCATTTTTTTTTCACAATGGCCCGTCAAAATAGCAATTTTAGTGTTTTGGGACGTAGTGACAACAAAAGCTAGCTCACCGAAATGAGATATGAGATAATTCACATTGAACTAAGGTACTATGAGTTACTTAAAGAAATCTTTAAAATCAGTCCATGTAATTTTTTCGCAATTTTTTTTAATTTTCTCTACATAAGAACTTTTTGCACATTTTCTATTATATAAGAGTCTGTGGTTTTTTTTTTTGTAAAATAATATTTGATAAACATACCATAAAATGAATTATGGCATGACCTTCCGTTCGCTCTTGTTAAATTTTCTGTAAATGATTTCGTTTATTTTGTTTCTACGTTCCAAAAACACTAAAATTGTGGTTTGGACATATATAGCGAAAATTATGCGACCTAAAAAAAGTTGATTCAAGAAAAGAGAACTTATGAGTAAAGATGATGGTTTATTGCGGGGAAAGTTTACTGTTTGCTAGGATTTAACGTACTGTACACATGTCATACAGTTTACTTTCCTTACTGGCTGTCATGCATGTATGAAGCTACTACTCCATTTCACTGGGCCAATCAGGAGGCTGATACTATAAGGCGGAACGTTCGTGATTGGTATGCGACAACTTAGCCGAGTCAAATCCTTGTTCATCCAGTCATGAAAGAGTAAACTAGTTGGAGTGTTATAGAAGATAAGTTTGCTGAAAACATTTTCGCTATTTTCCATCATCTCTACTGATAAGTAATGCCTACAAGTTGAACGGAGTTTCGTACAAGTGTGAAATAACGAATTTTTTGCCGTAGAGCGCCATTAAATCTCCCTTCGCGGCATTACAAAATGGCGGATACCTCTGAACAGGTTATATTTTAAAGTTTGCAAACGGGTTACGTGCACAATACACTCTTAACAAGAGTATGAAGATTTTTCATGACGAAACGATTGCTTTTCATTTCGCATTGAAGTTTAATACGCAGTATCAAGTGTGGCACGCAGCGTAATGTGTAGAGCGCCCGACTTGCGAACGCGTCATGTAATAATTGTTTTGAGCCGTGTACGATCCCTCCCAATCCCACAATTACTCATCAAGTATACAAAAATTTTAATTTGTTTATTTTAAAATCGACGAACATAGTTTTCTTGTAATTTATTATGTAGAAAACATCAAAAAGCCTATTATTTAAAGCGAGAGAAAAATATAATAGAAGATACCTTCTTGCGTCGTATCTGCAGACATGAAAATGACTATCAGAAGGGACATGCAAAATTCGCGTTATTATTTGCCATCAGGCTGAACTTCCCAGTACTGTATGCACTAGGGCCGGCGTCGTTTCTCCATTGGCTGCTGCATAGATGTGAAAAACTCCCTCTCTGACTGAACTACACGTGATTGGGGCACACTATTGTAAAGTGTTCCTTTATAGGTGCAGAGTCACCCAGGGTGCGTCACATAAGGTATGTTTCATTGACAAACGTATTGCGAAGATATATGTGTTTTAAATTTAACATGTGCTCAAATAATAACGCGAATTTTGCTTGTCTCTAAATATCAGTCACCACTACACCATCGCACTGATCCCCCGTTCATACACCAGATATGCCAGTTTGTGACATCTCCGCTAAGAGCAAGGACCCTGACATCTCCGCTAAGAGCAAGGCCCTGAACTGACTTGCAGTGTTCTCGAAGTTCTGCGGCGACCCTGTTATTTCATTGGTGGAAAGTCTGAGTAGTTTTGTATGTAGCTGACGTGTAGGTATATTCTGAGACTCAGAGCCATTTCGGAATGCTCTGAATTGATGTTTCTAATGTGCGTGGCGTCTTGAAAGCACTCGACAATTGTCGTCTGAAATGTGTGTTCTTTTCGCAGGTCATCCCTAGGGGTAGTGAAATTTGGCGAAAAGATTTCAAACCAAGTTATAGTTCAAAACACTGTAGGGTCGTTTACCTATCTCGATTGGATGGGCTGAATAACATCCTGACACGTGTTAACTGTCTGCACTCTAATCACGCAGAAGCCGTTCTGATGTTGCAGGATTCTGATTGGCCCGGTATAGTATGAAATCGTGTTCTCAAGCTGACAGCAACCAATGCCAGCAGACTAACTGCCGTCGGGTGCTCATAGTATTGAAATATACTGTGTACTCATATTTCTTCGCGAAAAATCACTAGCTCTATTCATCACATTGGGCGCACGTATAGTTTCGTGGGTGAACCTGTATTTCAAACACTTTGCAACGCACTTCAAACACGAGGTAACGGGAGCCTTCACTGACTTCACAACTGGTAATTCACCTAATGATACCGCGGATCCGCGTTTAGAGTGTAAACTTCAAACACGAGGTAACGGGAGCCTTCACTGACTTCACAACTGGTATTTCACCTACTGATACCGCGGATCCGCGTTTAGAGTGTAAACTTCAAACACGAGGTAACGGGAGCCTTCACTGACTTCACAACTGGTAATTCACCTAATGATACCGCGGATCCGCGTTTAGAGTGTAAACTTCAAACACGAGGTAACGGGAGCCTTCACTGACTTCACAACTGGTATTTCACCTACTGATACCGCGGATCCGCGTTTAGAGTGTAAGCTTCAAACACGAGGTAACGGGAGCCTTCACTGACTTCACAACTGGTATTTCACCTACTGATACCGCGGATCAGCGTTTAGAGTGTAAACTTCAAACACGAGGTAACGGGAGCCTTCACTGACTTCACAACTGGTATTTCACCTACTGATACCGCGGATCCGCGTTTAGAGTGTAAACTTCAAACACGAGGTAACGGGAGCCTTCACTGACTTCACAACTGGTATTTCACCTACTGATACCGCGGATCCGCGTTTAGAGTGTAAACTTCAAACACGAGGTAACGGGAGCCTTCACTGACTTCACAACTGGTATTTCACCTACTGATACCGCGGATCAGCGTTTAGAGTGTAAACTTCAAACACGAGGTAACGGGAGCCTTCACTGACTTCACAACTGGTATTTCACCTACTGATACCGCGGATCAGCGTTTAGAGTGTAAACTTCAAACACGAGGTAACGGGAGCCTTCACTGACTTCACAACTGGTATTTCACCTACTGATACCGCGGATCCGCGTTTAGAGTGTAAACTTCAAACACGAGGTAACGGGAGCCTTCACTGACTTCACAACTGGTATTTCACCTACTGATACCGCGGATCCGCGTTTAGAGTGTAAACTTCAAACACGAGGTAACGGGAGCCTTCACTGACTTCACAACTGGTATTTCACCTACTGATACCGCGGATCCGCGTTTAGAGTGTAAACTTCAAACACGAGGTAACGGGAGCCTTCACTGACTTCACAACTGGTATTTCACCTACTGATACCGCGGATTCGCGTTTAGAGTGCAAACTTCAAACACGAGGTAACGGGAGCCTTCGCTGACTTCACAACTGGTATTTCACCTACTGATACCGCGGATCCGCGTTTAGATTGTAAACTTCAAACACGAGGTAACGGGAGCCTTCACTGACTTCACAACTGGTATTTCACCTAATGATACCGCGGATCCGCGTTTAGAGTGTAAACTTCAAACACGAGGTAACGGGAGCCTTCGCTGACTTCACAACTGGTATTTCACCTACTGATACCGCGGATCCGCGTTTAGAGTGTAAACTTCAAACACGAGGTAACGGGAGCCTTCACTGACTTCACAACTGGTATTTCACCTACTGATACCGCGGATCCGCGTTTAGAGTGTAAACTTCAAACACGAGGTAACGGGAGCCTTCACTGACTTCACAACTGGTATTTCACCTACTGATACCGCGGATTCGCGTTTAGAGTGTAAACTTCAAACACGAGGTAACGGGAGCCTTCACTGACTTCACAACTGGTATTTCACCTACTGATACCGCGGATTCGCGTTTAGAGTGTAAACTTCAAATAGCGGATGAATGGTTTTACTGCACTCAAACGCGTGCCGGCGTCCAATGACGAAAGGCAGTTACATGCAAGATACGCCATTTTCAGTTGAGACTATGACTACAGACCTGAAGAATTTATTTGCCGATTCCTTTCGGGACAAAACACGTGCGTTTACATGACTTTAGCCATTAGCCCAACCGGTGTTTGACACCTCCTGGAGAACGGTGTCCAATTGTCGCCTTCCACTCTGACAGCAGGCAACCAATGTGCAGTTGATATCGGCATATTTGTACACAGCACTGTAGAGTCTGGCCTCCAAGTCATTGAACTAGCGAATTTTTCAGGTATCTTAACTATGACATACGGTCAAAACCCGGAATTATTAAAATTTAGCTAAATTGGTGGAATACAGTGAAGACTTTAATTCATCATCATTTGTGTTATGCCCAGAGTCAGGTTTTCACGTGGTATCTCTCCATGCTCTCCTGTCTTCTGCCAACCTCTTCAGGTTCATATACTTCCCGCTAACCTTGATGTCATCTATCAACTTGTATCTTCTCCTTCCTATCAAATCTTTTTCCGCGAACTATTCCTTCCATAGCGTCTGTTAGCAAGCACTCCCGTCTCAATGAGTGTCCCATTCAGTTCTTCTTCCTTCCTATTATGACTTTCAGCAGTTTTCTCTTCTCGTAAACTCTTTCCAGCACTTCTCCATTACTCACTCTTTCCACCCAACTTATCATCTCCATTCTCCTCCATATCCACATCTCAAACGCTTCTAGCATTTTTTCGACCTCACGTCTCAGTGTCCACGTGCCCCTATGCATAGTCGTAGTTTCAAAATTAGTGAAGAGAGCTAAAGGCTGTTCACGGTAAAATGAGCACTTTCGAAAGCCCTGCTTACTATCTACTCGTATGCACGTTGCGTGTTCCTCCGCCTTATGTACAATTGTCATTGTCACGGGCCTCATCGATTTCTTCATGCGCCGGTCAAGTGAAACTGTAAAATTATTAGAAAAGTAAATATTTTTAAAACCTGCTAATCTTTACACTTCGACGCATTAAAAAAAAAAAGAGAGCAATAGAAATAATTTCCAGGTCATCACAAATGGTTTCCTAACACTTTTTACTTGACGGTAAGATATGGAACTTCATTCCCCTGCATCTGACGATGCCTTTACTTTACACCAACTTTACTGGGCGCATGTTACTCAGTGTGCCCATTTAAAATATATTCAGGTAGGGAGCAGCGACTTTTTTTTAAGGTTCATTTCAAATGTGCTCACTTTACTGTGAACAGCCTTTACTTGCGTTTTTCTAAGACGTTGCCCGTTGATGGCAGTTGAGCAGGCGTTAGACTCCGCGACGTGTGTGCTTGGTACAGGCGGTTCACCGTAAAGTGAGCGCTTCTGGAACCAACCTTTGAAAAATGTCACTGACCCTACCTGCACATAATTAAACAGGCACACAAACTGGCATGCACCCAGTAAAGTTGGTAACAACGGGGGTGAAGTAGTTCAAACGTTGAATTAAAAGTGTTACGTTAACATTTGTGAATACTAAAATTATTTTTTAAGCTTTCCAATTTTTTCTTTAGAATATTTAGTGTATCAATTAGAGAATTTGTCAAATATTTAATTTTCTAATTATTTCGAAGTTTCACTTGGCCGACGCACGAATAAATTTATTCAGGTCCATGGCAATGTTAAATCTACGTATAGTGGAGTAATACACAAAGTGAAAACAAGTATATGTTGAGGAGGACTTTCAAAAAGTGCTCAGTTTGCCGTGAACTGCCTATAGTTCGATGAAGGTCGGAACTATACTGAGCGCTCGGAGTTTCCTTCCACCTAGCGGCGACTGAGGAGACTGTGAGGCGGCGGCCTTGTGACGTCAGCCCGACCTTGTGAATTGGATTGGACTAAGATCTGCTTCCGTTTCGAGGATGTTCTCCACAGCGTTGGATTGGACGGCGGTTGCGATAACTGCACTATAAATACCCTGGCAAACTAAGCCTCGGGGGGAGGTGGTCGCACCTAGGGGTTTTGGTCTCGCTCGAGACATGCAAATTTGGGAATACAGTAAGTTGTAAATTGGGGAAAATTGGTGCCAGTTAAGTAATTCTATATGATTCTGTAACTACATATTTTTTTAATTGCACATTTTTATTGTAACCCTAAATTTTACAATGTTATTAAAGGGTTATAATATTTAAATATTTTAATATAATGTTTGCATAAATGTTGTAAAGATGTTTGATTTTGAAAATGGTTAGCATTTTGGGGGGGGGGGGGGGAGGAAAACCAATAAAATTGAGAAGAGCCCCCGGTGATTAAAAGTAAAAAAGGAAATTAAATTTTTACTTCGTACAATTACCCTCTTGAACTGAATATCACACAGCTGCTACTAATCCACTTGAACTGAATATCACATAGCTGCTACTAATCCACTTGAACTGAATATCACATAGCTGCTACTAATCCACTTGAACTGAATATCACATAGCTGCTACTAATCCACTTGAACTGAATATCACATAGCTGCTACTAATCCACTTGAACTGAATATCACATAGCTGCTACTAATCCACTTGAACTGAATATCACATAGCTGCTACTAATCCACTTCTTGCTTTGGTCGGTTCACGGTAAAATGAGCAATTTTGGAAGCCACGCTGTGTATTCCTCCGCCTTATATAAAACAAACATTGACATGAGTCTCATGACTATATTTACGCGTCGGTCAAATGAAACTGTGAAATTATTAAGATAGGAAATAAATTACAAACTGCTCATGTTGACACCCCAATGCTTTAAAACAACAGGAAGCGAAAGAAATAATTTTAAGTTATCGCAAATGGTTACCTAACACTTTTTATTCGACGTTAAGATATGGAACTACTTTCCCTTCATTGTCACCGACTTTACTGGGCGCATGTCACTTAAGTTGCCCGTTAAAATACAAGCAATTAGGGCCAGTGACTTTTTTCTAAGGTTCAATTCGAAAGTGCTTACTTTATCGTGAACAGTCTTTGTCATTCTTATTCGCATCCGATGTGTGTTCGTCATGGATGACATGGTTGTGGAGTTGGTAGCTAGTTTTATACATGTGACATATTGGTCTGGTGATCACTAAGAACCCTCTGTTGCATTTGTATATTATCTGCACCACTCTACTATCATGGCAGTCATGATTGGAGGTCTATTTTGGGTGACTGTGTAAGCTAATTTATAAAGAACATTATACATTTCAAACTTCAACTTGTAGGCCTTTAATAAGTAAAACCTTCATCCAGAAATGTATGATGCAGATGGCATGCGTATTGGTTGGGCGCAACAGATCTCGAAGGAGTCATGAAAGGTTCTACTTGAATATGCGGGCGTGGTGTTTTCGCCGGAGGACGGCATCAAAGTTCTGCGGCAACAAGTGAGAGGGCTTGTGCATAAAGATGGCGTCGGTGCTGATGATGTGGGTGAGTCCTACAATTTCTTTAATATATTAAACAATTTTTTCCACCTTTTCTGGCTTAGAAAATCCCAGTAGTTAGTGTTGTGTCGTTGTATAACATATTTAATGTGTTGATTAGTGTAAGTAGTATTTTAGCCTCAAATATACGTAGTGACACTGTAGTGTATTCTGTAATATTACTTAGGGTACCTGATAAATTGCACGATGTAGTCAGCCAGATCATTTCGCAGAAGTGGGAATTTATACGCTTTTGTGATGAACTGTTGAACTTGGTAGGGTCACCAGTAGCCATTGCGAAGTATATAATGAAAAATTTAGAGCGTATTCAATTGTTTGGGGAATCTATGCAAGAGTCTGTACATGAGGTAATATGCTGGGTAGACATTTTCGGAATGCCCTGTGATGAGGCGTATTTAGCACAAATAATATTTTTTTTTTTTTCAATTTGTTGCATTTGGTAGCAAACCTGCAACACAGCCTGAAAATTTGCAGTTAGTTATGCAGGTGAACTTAACTACTGGGGACTGTAGCCGCAAACAGGACGTAAACGCAGAAACTGAGTGCGTATATTGCAGGGGTACTAATCATGCCAGCGCAAATTTTTTTCTTTAAATATGGCAAATTTCGCACGGTTAAGAGCAGGGAGAATGTGCATGAAACAATTCCAAGCAGTGCCGAGATCAAGAGCGATTCCCCAATAAAGGAAAAGGCTCGGGCATTGATCCGGTGGGAAAAACCAACACAGGTGCAGTGAGCAGTGACGTAGGTCAGCTAGAACAAAGGAGAGGTCAAGTGGGCATGCGTCATCTGATAGTTTTTTTTTTTTTGTGGTAACGAAGGCCACGTAAAGAGACACTGTGCATTTATGAAAAGGCCTTCTGGGGTTGGAAGGTGAATGTTGCACCTGTCAGGCGCATCGACATCTTTAATGAGCGGGGATTGTTGTTGCCGGCAAATAAGTGATAATCCTGTTGGCGCCATCCAAATATCGACCTGGTGTATAACTGCATTTTCAATGGCGGATGGAGGTTTTGTGGAGTCTAAGGCCGTTACCACTGTTAAAATTAAAATTGCACCCTTTTCGTAGAAAGTTCAATTTAGAATGTGGATAAGGGTTCGTATTCAATAATGTTGGGGGTAAAGTTTCTGGTCAAGACACAGTGAGGTGTAGATGTACATAATAAATTTTTGAGATTTTGGTTTTCTCCGGAGGCTCCTGTTGTTTTAGAAAGTAAGCCAATTTATGCCAGGAAAATACAGTCTGTCCAAAAATGGAAGCTCAATTTTGGGTAATACACACTATATAGGAAGAGTTTTCAGATGCTATTACTAATAAATTGGGCCATTGTAGTAAATATCCCGTAACCTTAAAGGGGCCACGGTGGCTGAGCAGTTAGTATACTTGCCTCCCACCAAGGCGATCCGGGTTCAATACCCAGCCGGATCACTCATTTTCGCATGTGGGAATCGCGCCGGACGATGCCGTTGGCCGGATGGTTTCCTCGGGGATTTCCCGCTTCCCCCGCCCTTTCATTCTGGCGATGCTCCATACTCACCTCAATCACCCTCATCGGCTCTCATTGTCTCGATTTTAAGAGCCGTCCAAATAATTAAATAAATATACATATATATGTGTGTGTGTGTGCATGTGTGTGTGTAGCCTTAAATTTAAGAGAGATAATGGACCTTTTAATTTCTTGCTATACCGGGTCCTTTCTCCCAAGGTTCAGGCCTTTAAACAGTTTATCCATGATTTAAAAAAAGGTGTTGTGGATGACTCAGTTATTATGTATACGAGCCCTTTCTTTTTGCTTTCTAAGAAAAACCCCGGCCAATATTGCTTAGTATGTGATTACAGGAAAGTGAATAACAAAATTGTTATTCCCTTATCCGGTTCCAGTAATAGATACTGTGTTTTAACATTTGGGTTCTGCTAAATATTTCACCATTTTTTATTTGAACTCTGCATTTCTCCAGTGCGAGTTGCATCCAAATTCCTGTCAGCCATTTGTATTCTGCACCCCCTGGGGGTTGTTTCAGTGGACCAACTCCGTTTAGGTATAAATTCAGGACCTCAGGGAATGAGTAGTATGTTATTTCACGTTTTAGGCAAATTTATGTTTGACTTTGTTTTTACTTACATCGGTGATGTGTGCATTTACAGTAATACATCTGAAGAACACATAAACCACATTAAACAAGTGCTTCGAGCTTTTAGGAAGGCTGGGTTAACTATTAACCCAGATAAGATCAACTGAGCCGAAAAAACATATCAGGTATTAACATTAAGGGGCACGACGATTTCTGGGTATGGTCTCTTTTCACTGGAAATTAATTCCAGATTTTTCCAGGATTTCTCAACCATTAAATGTCTTGAAACAAGTTCAAGTGGGGATCTGTTCAACAGGCTGCTTTCCAGGTTCTTAAAGAAAAAATTACTAATCAACCCATGCTACACTGCCTGATTTTAATGAGAATTTTTTTTTTGCATTCTGATGGTAGTATGCTAGCAATTGGGGCTGTATTAGTCAGAAGTAAAATGGGTCCTTGGTGCGGTAGCCTTTGCCAGTAAACTTTTAACCTCTGCTGAACGAAGGTAAGTGGTTTTTTAAAAGGAGTGTTTGTCATGTATTTGTGGAATGGAAGGTTTTCCGATTATTTGGAACTCGTCCCTTTCGAGCTGTATGCAGATAATCAGTCTCTAAGTTGGCTTTTGTCTTTAAAAAAAAACCCGAAGAACAGCTAGCCAGATGGTTTATCCCTTTGCCTCGTTTAAAGTATGAAATTCATTATGTTAAGGGTAACGATAATGTCGTGGCAGATGCGTTGTCACGTAGGTTTTGTTATGAAGAATGTGACGTCGTGCAGATGGAATCAGCATGTACTGAAGTAGAAACTGGGTCTGGGAACGGTATACAGAATAAAGAACAGGGGGAGGTAACACAAAGCGAGGAAAGGATAAACACCTTACAAAATTTCCCAAAAATATTTGTCAACCTTAAAGAACAACAGGAGAATGATCGAGAATGTCAAGACTTGATGGCAAAAATTCGAAATAGGGTTTCTGGGCATGGCATGTATAAAAGGTATTTAGGAGAATAGACCTGGAAAAGTAAATTTAGAATTTTAGTTCATGATTTTTACATACTAACATTAATCCTTTTTAGTGGGCATGTAGGGAGAGACAAACCCATCACTCGTATTTATGATGTGTATACATGGCCTGGTTTTCATAAAGAAGTTGAAAATTGGGTAAGAAGTTGTCCGGCCTGTCAGCAGGTAAAACCCAAAAATCAACTAGTAGAAGGAAAATATTCTAGTACATTGGCCATTTACCCTTGGTAAAGGGTGTATTTCGAAGCGATGGGTCCCTAACTCTGCAGTACCTCTGGTTACATGAATGTTTTAGTTGCAGAAGATAGTTTTAGTAAATTTTGGTTTTTTCTTCCAGTACCATAAAATCTGGAGAAATTTGTAAGGTAGTTTTGGAACGTTTATTTTCTTTTATGGATCTCCTGTTGTAGCTGTTACTAACAATGCCAGTTATTTCCTTTCCAGTGAATTTAGAAACCTAATGTTCTGCTGGGGCGATAATATGGTTCAGGCCTCGCCATATTATCCACAAGCAAATCTAGTGGAATTTTTCAATGGTAATATAAAGATTTCCCTGAGAAGTTTCCAGATGGATACAAAATGATGCAGGGACAAAATTCTGTATAGCCTCATGCTATGTTTTAATGATGATGTTAGTAATGCCACCGAGCATACTCGCACTGAAATTTTCTTGGGATGGTTATCGCAGCCATTCATTAATGCATGGGCTCTACAGTCTTTCTGTTGGGAGACTGTGAAAAATAATAATATAGTTAAGGTTTGGAAGAGGTAACCAAGAATCGTGCTCATTACGATATAATAATTTAACATCGTATTAAAAGCTAACGTAAGAATGTGAGTTTAGACGTGGGAGACTTGATCTTGGTAAAAGCAAATTTTTTATGTTCAAAAGTGGAATACTTCAGTGCTAAGCTAGCTCTTCAGTGGAAAGTTCCTTTTAAGTTCTGTCGTTTTCTCGTGCCTGTAAAATTTTTAGTAGAAGATACACAATCTCCTAACAGGCAATTTAAAGTCCATGTCAGTCATGTTAAGAAATATTGTGGAAAATTTAATGATAGTGATTCCACAGATATGTAGATATAAATATGTTTTTATCCATTTTATAGCAGTTAATGTAGCTTGGTATAGGGGCTGAGTAATAGTGTATGATGTCTTATGGTGTGATCTCTTAGAGTGTATTTTATTTGGGTGTCCCATGTGTATTTATTACATTATATAAAATATTTAAAAATATAATAATTTTGGGAAAAGAGATTCGTGAGGTGATCACATGAGAGTGTCTTTGCACAGGGTGTTTTGGGTTGATTTCGTTTCTGCCGTCTTCTCTTTTGTTGTGTAGAGGCCCTGATATTGAAGGATGGGCCCTGGAAGTTATGTTTTTATCTGCTGTGCTGGAGTGTTCCTGCCTGGAGGCTGGCTTCTGAAGTGAGGGCTGGCCACCATTTACTGTAGGTATTCTTCGCCTGCAGTTGCAGGTCACTGGTGTTCCTTCTGGAGGGGACGATGTAATGGAGTTACGCTGCCTCACGCCGATAATGGGTACTTATGTTTTTGGACGACGTTGCCCGTTGACGGCTGTCGAGGAGGCGTTAAGACTCCGCAACGTGTGTGCTTGATAGTTAGATGAAGGTCGGAACTATACTGAGCGCGGAGTTTCCTTCCACCTAGCGGCAACTGAGGCGACTGTGAGGCAGCAGCCTTGTGACGTCAGCACCACCTATGAATTGGATTGGACTAAGATCTGCTTCCATTTCGAGGATGTTCTCCACAGCTTTGGATTGGACGGCGGTTGCGATAACTGCACTATAAATACCCTGGCAAACTAAGCCTCGGGAGGAGGTGGTGGCACCTAGGGGTTTTGGTCTCGCTCGAGACATGCAAATTTGGGAATATAGTAAATTGTAAATTGGGGAAAATTGGTGCCAGTTAAGTAATTCTATATATTTCTGCAACTATATATTTTTGTAATGGCACATTTGTATTGTAACCCCTAAATTTTATAATGTTTTTAAAGAATTATAATCTTTAAATATTTTAATGTAATTTTTGCATACATTTTGTAAAGCTATTTGAATCTTAAAATTGTTTGTATTTTTATTGGGGCGGAGGAAAACAAAAGAAATGATAGATGCCTTCTAAATTAAAGTAAAAAGGGAAAATTATTAATTTTTTACTTTCTACAATAACCCTCTTAAACTCAATATCATAAGTAGAAACCCGAGAATTTCGCGATTTCAATTACCTGTAGGTTAGTCATCGCAGTCTTTTACACTCTCATACAGATAGCAACTATTTATTGGTTGATTGTTGTGGTAGTAAATGGCGGGGGCTGGGCGCACAATTTCTTGCATGTTTTTAATTGGCTTATTAATTTCCAGATGGTCTCGAATAACCCGTCAACCAATTACAAACCTAACGTGAATGAACATGTGTGTGAATTCCAACTTGTCTAGAATTGTACCCGCGAAATTCTCGGGTGTCTAATCATAAGGCCGCTACTGATCCACGTTTTGATATCATTCTTATTCGCCTCCGATGTATGTTCATCATGGATGACATGGTTGTGGATTTGGGGGCGAGTTTTATACATGTGACAGAGTGGTCTGGTTGTCACTAAGAACCCTCTGTTTCAGACCTGATATCGCCTGGTAGAGACCTGCATAATTCGTATTATTATTAGTAGGGACCCGAAAATTTCGCGAGTTCAGTGACCTGCAGGGTAGACTCTACAGTCTTATGTACACTTCCCGTCAGAATAAATGAGCGACGGAAAAAGTTTAAGTCCCCTTCGGCTATCTTCGGCTTTTGACAAGATGTATCGCCTTGGCTCTTAGGCAGCCAGTAAACAGAACTATCCGGACAATCGTTCAGAGTTTTAACCGCGCCAAGAAGCTATTTAGCTTCTATTGGAGCATCATTCTGGCATCGGCTTCTCCAAGTGAATATAACGCATTTAATTGGATGAAGCAACTCGTCCTGCGATTTATGAAGTTAATGCAAACACGTTATATCTCACACAAACTCCACACTGGAAGTCCGTGTCTCATGCACAAACAGGTAACACTCAGGGGAATAAACAACCAATTATAAAGGCGAGCTGAGCTACAGTGTTAAGCAACATAGCTTGTCCTGAAATATTTTAACGGAATTACTGCGTGCTAAGTGACAGTGTTGTGCAACATAGCTTGTCCTGAGATATTTGAGTGGAATTACCTCACATGAATGTTCGTGAGTCGTGCAAGCAGACATCGGAAAGAATACCAGTCATAAATGCGTGCTACGTGACAGTGTTGTGCAGCATAGCTTGTCCTGAAATATTTAAGCGGGATTACCTCACATGACCTCCACACTAAACGTTCGCGAGTCGTGCAAGCAGGTAACACCTAGCGAAAAGAAAACCAATCATAAAGGCCCAGCTGTGCTACAGTGTTGTGCAGTATAACTTGTCTCGAGGTATGTACCCGACATTCGATGCTTCAAACAATGTGAAATTACGAATGTGAAATTACTATAATTACATATAACTGTAAAAGAGAAATACATAATTCCTCTGTTAATAATTAAAATAAACCCTTTTCTATGTGAGACGTTAAGAAGTTATAATATTTGTCTTTCATTATCGATACACAGAAATGAATTTCCTGCTGTCGTACGCATTTGCGAAAACCAAATATGTAAAACTTTAGCGGAATATATGCCTATATTCATCAGTAAATAAAGCCACTGAACATTAATGAATCAATCGGCGCATGTTGCATAGGTAATTATTGTATGTGCACATCAAGATTGTTTCTCTTGCAACTAGCTGCTGTCTGCATGGAAAGCCACGTCCTATATAACCGGGCCAATTTCTACGCTGCCAAATCAAATCTTTACGTAGGTTTTGTATCAACTACTGTAGCAGGCAGACGTCTGTGCACGTCTGAGCGAGCGGAGCATTTTAAACTGAACAGAGAGAAGTGGGGGGGGGGGGGATATGAGCACGCAGGTTTGGCCGTACTATCCGTTATTCCACAAACATCAGTTACGGCGGTCTCAGGTGTATATATATATATATATATATATATATATATATATATATATAAGGCAATGGAGGACGAAGGAAGTTCGCAGAGGTACAAGGAATGTATTCTCAGCGTTACAAAATTGCACTTGACCGTGATATTGATATAAAACCACACATAAAATAATTATACAACTGGAATACTACTTAGTGTTTAACACTCGGTGCAATTTCGCGTGAATAATTTATACGTTCAGTTTATCAAAGTAAAACAAAACAGTAATTTCAGGCCAGTGCTTTTCTTTTGAAAATATACAAAAGGTTTTATAACATTAATTGCCCAAGATCGCGAAAATGGGTGTTTTGACTCATAGTATACTGATTCGCACTATAAATAATGCATAGCCTACACACAGTACTTATAAATCAAGAAATAAAATAATACAATTACAATCTACAGCATAATGTTCATCTACTTCACGAATTCCACCAAATGAATCTGCGTGTAAGCATTCTTGCCGTGCTAAACGGTATATTATGTGAAATTTTGGTCTACATACGCCTGTGTGTTCAAATTAAAAAGCTCAAGAAAATCACAGTAAACATTTAGATGTTATATAGGAAGGCGTTAATTATCTTGTCGGTTTATTCATTGTTTCTAGAATTTCAATTCAAGTGCAAAATTAATGCCACCTGTACAGATGTTTCTCCAAATAATGCTAGCTTCAGCAGACGGTGTATCCAATAATAAAATATTGCTGTAGCATTTATGATACAGTTATTTGTACTAAATTAACAGACCGTAATAAACGCTTGTCTATAATTTATTCCAGTAAATGTTATTCCAAATGCAATGTTCATTAAGAGAAGATATTTTCTTGATTATGAAACAAAGAATGTGCAAATGTGTAATCCTATTTGAAAAGCATTACAAACTAAAACATTAACAGTTAAAGGTGATAAGCCTTTCTAATTATTTGACAAACAGATTAAAAACAAACGCTATCGTTATAGAAATAGGTAAAATTAGATTGTTGTTGTTGAAGTTAAGGCCACACGTATTTACTCAAGAAGTTGTAGGTTCGATTTATAATTATAACGTGTTTTATTTAAATATAATATATACTACTAAATAAAATAGAAGTATCTGTCTGTAATTTCTGATTTAAGTTTTAATTATTTTGTATAGTATAATTGATAACTCAGCCATATAAAATATTTATTTTTTTCGTGTCTGTCTGTCCGAACGGATTTAACTCAAAAACCACTTAACATATTGACATCAAATGTACGCAGTATATGGATAATAAACCTAGGACCAACGTAGCCGTCGTTTCATTGAAATATCTCAAACGGTTCCGGAAAAAATGATGATCAGATATGTAAATAGGTATTGGATTACAATTTTCTTATGATTACTTCAAACAATACCATAGCTGAAATTTTTTTTTCGTCATTTCTCATTTGGTCTTTGTCTATGGGCTGTAAACCTTTCCTTCCAAAAAGCCGTAGTGGCCCAGTGGGTAGAGTTATTCCAAGTGGGCCGCAGTAGCTCAGTGGCTAGAGCACCCAATAAGAGGGCCTCAGAAGCTCAGTGGCTAGAGAACCCAATAAGGGTGCCGCAGAATCTCAGGGAATAGATAACCCAATAGTGGGGCCGCAGCTGGTCAGGGGGTAGAACAAAACCCAATACTGGGGCCAGAGTAGCTCAGTGGGTAGAGCACCCAATAGTAGGGCCACGGCTGGTCGGGGGCTAGAGCACCAAATATTGGGACCGCAGTAGCATAATGGCTAGAGCACCCAATAAGGGGGCCAGTACCTCAGTGGCTAGAGAACACACTAGTGGGGCCGCAGCTGGTCAAGGGTTAGAACGCCCAATAATGGGGCTGCAGTAGCTCAGAGGATAGAGAACCCAATAGTGGGGTCGCAGAAACTCTGTGGCTAGAGAACACAATAGTGGGGCCGCAGCTGGTCAAGGGTTAGAACGCCCAATAATGGGGCTGCAGTAGCTCAGAGGATAGAGAACCAAATTGTGGGGTCACAGAAACTCAGTGGGTCGAGAACCCAATTGTGGTGCCGCAGTAGTCCAGTGGCTAGAGGATCCAATAAAGGGGCCGAAATAGCTCAACGGCTAGAGAACCCAATATTGGGACCGTAGCTGGTCAGGGGCTAGAGCACCCAATAGTGGGGCCGCAGTAGCACAGTGGGTAGAGCACCCAATAGTAGGGACACAGCTGGTCGGGGGCTAGAGCACCACATATTAGGGCCGCAGTAGATCAGTGGCTTGGGCACCCAATAAGGGGGCCGCAGTAGCTCAGTGGATAGAGAACCGTAGCTGGTCAGGGACTAGAGCTCCCAATAGTGGGGCCACAGTAGCTCAGTGGGTAGAGAACCCAATAGTGGGGCCGCTGTAGCTAGGAGGTTAGAGAACCTAATAGTGGGGCTGCAGCTGGTCAGGGGCTAGAGGACGTAATAGTGGGGCGCAGTTGCTCAGTGACTAAAGCACCAAATAAGGGGGCTGCAGTAGCTCAGTGGGTAAAGAACCCAATAGTGGGGCTGGTAGCTCACTGGGTAGAGAACTCAATAGTGGGGCCACATATGGTCAGGGGGAAGAGCACCCAATAGTGGGGCCGCAGAAGCTCAGTGGCTAGAGAACCAAATATTGGGGACGCAGCTGGTCAGGGGTTAGAGCACCCAATAGTGGGGCCGCAGTAGCTCAGTGGGTAGAGAACCCAATAGTGGGGCCACAGTAGCCAATTGGTTAGAGAACCTAGTAGTGGGGCCGTAGCTGGTCAGGGGCTAGAGTACCTAATAGTGGGGCCGCAGTAGCTCAGTGGCTAGAGAACCCAATAGTGTGGCTGCAGGAACTCAGTGGCTAGAGAACCCTATAGTCGGGCCTCACTAGCCTAGTTGCTAGAGCACCCAATAGTGGGGCTGCAGTAGCCTAGTGGTCAGAGAACCCAATATTGGGCCACAATCTTTCAGGGGCTGGAGCAACCAATAATGTAGCCGAGGTATCTCAGTATCTAGAGAACCCAAAAAAAAAAAAGTTGCCAGATCAAGTCAAAGTCCTAAATATCATACTAACATAAAACATGTGCGAATCGATGGCAGGGTGTAATTTAATAACTCCATTAATCCAGAAAGAAGAAATATTATGATTTTAAACATAAAACCTCAATGAAACTATGGCGGGCTTTACTTTAATAACTTAAAAACAATCATGCCAACGACGTCGAACAGGTCAGCCAGTATAAAATATAATCTTTGTATTATAGTTGTGGTATTAATAAATTTATGTCTGAAGGTGTTATATATATATATATATATATATATATATATATATATATATATATATATATATATATGGATTTAGATTCTCAATTTACAAATGTGACTGGATTGCAAGCTTAAATGTATTGTTAAATATATATATATATATATATATATATATATATATATATATATATTGCAAGCCCACTTAGTTGGTTAATGTATTCATTACAAGAAAAGGCATGTATTCTTTTGGTTAATGGTTTTTAAGGTTTTACTTGTAAAAGTACCATAAAATGCACACACATTTCCTAATTTACAGCACTAATATTTTTATTCCGCGACAACTGTTTTTTTTCGTAGTTCTCCTATTGGAAGTGACATTTCCCAAGAAAGATTGACTCCTACGGACAAGCATAAATCACACCCTTGCTCTACCCGGGATTCGAAACCGGAACCACTCACGCTCAACGCTCAACCGACTGCACCACAGAGGACAGTCAATAGGTCAACCGGAACACTGTCAGTGGTTAAAAGGACTTATCTTAAGTGAAAAAAGCAGCTTATTTCATTGGTGATAGTTTCTAGGTTACAATGTAAGTATTATATTTATTAATTGTTCCACACTGTACCTATAATTCACTGCCACGTTGGTTGGTATTTGCTTGCCTATATTTGCACTAAATTAAATGCAGACACTGCCGGCAAAGTTTTGAACATTGTTTTAAAATATTTATAGTTTACCTTAACGTTCAAACATCACTCTTTTCTTTGGAATAAGAGAATTCAAAATAAAAAATGTACATCTGTATTCTTTTCTCAGTTCTATTTTGTGTTTTTGTCTAGCAGTGGCTGTAATAAAGATTCCTTTATCATTTAATAGAACTTTATTATAATTATAAATATTTTAATTTTATTATTCATTATTAGAATACATTTATTCGCTGTTCTATATTGTGATTTATGATTTCGACAAGAGACACAATTCAACAATTCTATGTCATCAAAAATATTGTGCCAACAACAATGGATACGTCACGAAAATACATTCGGCATTGGCTAGATAGATGACTACGAATTTGTGTTATTATTTGCATTATTTTTTTATTTTTTTTGGAGTAAAACTGCTCTGCTGTAAAATGTGTTCAATTTGGCTTAGCTTTATGCTGTCTCAAGCACCTCAATGCTTGCAAATTTTGTGGACAAATGTTGACTTGAGTAATGCATTCCCGTTGAGATATTTCTTATGCTGCGCCATAAACTTTCAAATTAAATATATATCCTCCACTCACCCCAATTTTAATGGTGAAGGATATGATGAAAATGTAGAAAAGGAACAAGTAATCTGTTGTGGACTCAATAATAGAAAAGCAATTGAATTCTATCGAATAATACACGCAGAAGGTAAAGAAATCCTCCAGTACACACTGTCACAAGAGCACTGCTACCTGTTGTCGCCAGTAAAAAGTCTCCGTGTCTGGTTTTGCATTTGCTGTTACTCAAGACAAAATACGGAATGTTTTTATGTCAGCGCGAATACTGCCGGGACACAGTCTTGCCACTCAGCTAGAGATCGGACCGTGCCGAGCTGTAGTCTAGGGAGTAAGAGGGGTCTCGCGTGCACAGAAGTTTGCCAGTACCAGTAGATAAGTCTATATTGATACCCATTTTGGAAGACCAGTGCTACCTCAAATATAATGCTTACATAGCATTTCTCAGAAATTGTCCAACCGATTTGGCGTCAGTGAAAGTAATGGGAAAGTCAAAAAGTTGTATATATTTATATTTATAATGTAGTAAACACTAAGCACTGAATTTTGTTGCTTTTCTTCAAGTAATGCTACTAACATTATAATTACTTATGGGAAATTTAAGAGGGGCCTGGAGCTGCGCACAAGGGAACTAGGCGACCCCATCTTTATTGACGCCATGCAGGAAAAAGGTCCGGTTTTTTCCCTTCCCCCCACCCCAAAAAAAAAAAAAATTCCCATTTTCCTTTGCGTCAGTGGTGGCCATCTTGGATCCCAACCTCCTGCTCTGTCAATCCGATGCCAGGGTGTTGGGACCCTTTCACCTAGTGTCCTAGTAGGTGCCAAGTCTCAAGCTCTGTCATTCCTTTCGGGATCTGTCGACCTAGCATCTTAATGTAGTGCCTAATACCAGCATCAGCTTATATGCTCGCCAGACCTAAGTGCACATATAAGCATAGTTGACTGTAATTATTGAACCGCATAAGATATAACTGTCAAATTCATAACACAGGCCGCACCCCCCAACAATGAGAAGGGTCACAGGGCCAAGTATACCCCATGTCTACTTATAAGCATACTTGGCTGTAATTTCCCAACCATGTAAGATATAGTTGCCAAATTCATAACATAGTCATCATCATTTACAATGGTGAGAAGAGTCACAGGGTCAATTATAAACCATGCCTACTTACAAGCATAGTTGGCTGTAAATTCCAAACCACATAAGATAGTTGCTAAATGAATAACATAGACATCATCCATGATGACTACGGTCGGAGGGCCAAGTATATGCTATGTCGACTTATGAGCATTATTAACTGTAAGTCCCAAACCACAAAGGATATAGTTGCCAAATTCATAACATAGTCAACACCCACGATGACAAGAAGGTCCGCAGGGTCACGTAGACCCTATGTGTACTTATAAGTACAGTTGGCTGTAATATCGGAACCATTTAAGATACAGTTGTCAAATTGGTAACACAGGCATCACCCCCGACGATGAAAAGTGACACAAGGCAATGTACACCTCATTTATACTTATAAGCATAGTTGGCCGTTATTTCGCAACCATGCAAGATATAGTTGCCAAATGCATAACATATGAATCTCCCATGACGACAAGATGGATCACATAGTCAAGTATACCCTGCATCTACTTATAAGTATAGATGGCTCTAATTTCCGAACTCTGTTAGATAAAGTCAACAAATCCATAACATAGGCATCATTAACAACGATGAGAAGGGTCGCATGGCCAAGTATAATCCGATGTCTACTTATAAGCATAGTGTCAATAATTCCCATAACATGTTTTATATAGTTTTCAAATTCAAACACAGGTTTCACCACTGGCGACAATAATTTTCGAAGGGCCGAGTAAAACCATATGTCTACTTATAAGCCATGTGAACTGTAATTTCCATAACATGTAAGAAATATTTTTGAAATTCAAACATGGTCCTCAACCCCTGACAATGAGAAGTGTCCAAGGGCTGAGTATATGCTTTGTTTAATTACAAGCATAGTTAGCTGTAAGTACTGAACTGTGTAAGTAATGGTTGCCAAATTCATGACATAGGCACAATCCACAATACCGAGAAGGTTCACAGGTCCCAATGTCTACTGATAAGCATAGAGAGCTGTAATGTCTGTAATGTGTAAGATGTAGTTGCCTAATTCATAACATAGACATTATCCATGATGATTAGAAGGGTAGCAGAGTCAAGTATACCCATTGTCTACTTACAAGCATATTTTGCTGTAATTTCCGAACTGCATAATACATAGTCGCTAAATTCATAACGCGAACATCATCCAAAATGACGAGAAGGGTCACATGGCAAAGTATGCCCCATGTCTACTTATAAGCATAGTTGGTTGTAATTTTCGAACCATATAAGATTTAGTTGCCATATTCATAACATAGGTATTATCTACGTCTACAAAATGGTCGTAGGGTCAAGTATAACCTATGACTACTTATAAGCATAGTTGGTTGTTATTTCCATAATGTGTAAGATATAGCTGTCAAATTCATAACACAAGCCTCACCACTGACAATGCGAAGGATTGCAGGGCCAAGAAGGCAGTCGATATTATCTGTAGGAAATATATTTCTTCATTTATTTTTGGACCTTTGCAAATAATACTACATTTATAAGCTGTCTTGTTGGTGTCTTATATAATAAATCAAAATATAATACAAGTTAATGTATTGGCAAACAAAAGGGTAACTCTCTCACAAAATAACATGTCTGTGTTATACTGTTCATATTTATGTTATTACACACCTCTGTGTTTACACTGTCATGCGACGGGTAACGAAAGTTAACAGCATCAAATGACTTGACGGTCGGTTTGGGTATTTAGTGTGCCTCTCCAATGCTACAGAATTCCTTCCTGATTGCCCATGTATTTGTAGCCCTGAACTTCATCACATGATCAGCTGAGAACCTTATTGCATTTTTGGACATGCCTTATGGCCTCCTTCCTTTTTAAACAGATTTCCTCTGACAACACACACATTTCGCACACCTTGGTCCCCCATTCGAGTCTAGGCATGCGTACCTTATATGTCCCAGGTGTATACAACCAATTTAATACACATTATTGTGTAGCGATGTCTCGCCAGAGCCAGAAGGTTCAAGGAAGTGAAACGTCATTCTATAGCTATGTCTCACCACAGCCAATTGGTTTAGGAGAGAGTCATAGGCCTTGTTGAGGCAGCAGGTTTTTCTGCCACTGAGGCAGGCCGATATTACAGTGTTCCAGAGAGCACTGCGAGTCGATGCTTATGACAGTTCCAGGACATGGGTGACATGATGCGTCGTAGAGGAACGGGTTCATGGAAGGTGTCGACTGCAGCCGAGGACAATCGTCTTATTAACCAGGCACAGTTTACTACTTTCAGGAGCACCAATCAGCTAAAACATGTAATGTACTTTCCTGGTAGCTCGAGTACCGTTCTTAGGTGCGTGACGGTGGCGGGACTGAAATACTGGCGTGCTTCAAGGAAACAAAGGCTCACAGCCAGCAATTAAAGATGCTCTCTGAGAGGTATTAGCAGATGCCTGGGATGTAGTAGCTAGTAGCTTACACTATGCTACTTCTCTGGTCGCCTCTCTACCATGTAGCTGTGGCAGGTGGTTGAGTACGAGGGACACTGGTCCTCTTATTGAGGTTACAACATCGACCCTTTTCAGGGCCAAATAAACACTCGCGTAAAAAGTGTGACACAAAAGACCAATGGTACACCACTTGGCATAATGACCACATTGACATACAAACTAAAATTGCGAGGTGTTTTCGAACCCGAAACAGAAGGCATCAGAACCATAAATGCGAGACCACCTTTGTTTATTACATGTGTTTTTCATTTGGATGCAAACATACGCTTACAAATAAAATACAGTATAGGATACTGTGACATTTTGCATTACAACGAAACAAAATAATATAACTAGTGGGAATGAAATTCAAGTCGAACTCCAGAAACCTAACTTAATTGTGTGAAGAGGAAATTCCATTTCTTTGGCAAGTTCGGCAACCATGCACATATTGTGATTAACAGACAGCTGGCAGCATGGACTGACAACATAATATCATTTCGGTTTAAGTTCATGTCCGGCCCAAACTGATATTTATTTGTCCAATTCTGTATTTCATTCCAGGTAAATTGAAATAACATTGAATTATTTCTCGGACTGTTATTATTTACTGCGCGATTTCGCTCAGTTTGGTATTTTTAGTCTGAAGAATAAAGTTCTCATTTAAGTCCACGAATTGCCCTGAACTTTAAGAAAATGCATGATTTCATTTCCAGTTCACTGCAGAGAAAATATGAAAGAACTGTATCTCGAACTATATCTCGTACTTCCTTGTGTCATTCTAGACCAACATTTATAATCCGAAGAGGAAAACTCCAATATATATTTACTACCTGCCTTGAACTAACATTGTGTTTCATTTTTCATTTCCAGTCCAGCAAAGAGGAAACGCTAAAGAACTGTACCTCGAAATGTATTTCGTACTTCTTTATTTTGTTCAATTCCTACATTTTTAATCTGAGTATCAAATACCATCTAATATTCACAGAATCATACAAATATATGATAAGTTCTGGTGTAAGATTCAGGAATTTTGATCTTGGAGTTAATTAACCATGGCTCATGTTCGATCAATTCCTCTATACAATGGCCATGGGGGTTAAGCGGTTACACCTCTCGGCTCCCACCTAGGCGAACCGGGCTCAATCCCCGGCTGGGTAACTTCTGATTTTTGCATGTGGGAATCGTGCTGGTTGGTTTTCTCTGGGATCTCCCGTGTCCGCCGCCCTTGCATTCCGACGCTGCTCAATTCTCACCTCATTTCGCCCTCATCATTTCTCAAGAACTCGATGTTAAGAGCTGCCCTGAGCTCTCAACGCAACTACAACTGCAATTTTTTTATATTCTTAACCTTGAAAGGTAACCATGGTTGTGACCCACGATTATTTCCACAAGCTGGCGATCATATGTGTTTTATAGGCACAGGGTTTACAAATTCGAAAAACTGTGTTTGCCAGCCATTTTAACTGTTCCTTTTTATTCGACCGCGTACTTACATGTATAACATACAAGATGTAGATGTGCTATATATGTTTATTGCTTGTATATAATAGATTTTTCATTGCTAGTATTTAGTATCGATGGAACTAATTTGTTTTCATTTATAAGTGTGCTTATATGTGAAACAAATGTGATGAGAGCATTGTGCTAACAATACCTATTGAATTGTAATTTGAATTAATTGTGTTTTGTTTTGAATAGAGAAACAACGGACAGAATAACTCACTGATATATTCTGCCACATACAGCTGCATAATGGTGCGACTAGTTGGCTACAGAACTATAAAAGTTCGCAAAGGGAAAGAAACTACTGGGGAAATGAGACAAACAATTTTTTTTATCGCATTGTAAAAACTAATAATACCCTGAAATTCCAAACATTCTTGTACAAAGTCGTGTAATGTATTGATTTAGGGAATCGAAAGCTTTAATAAACCGATCAAGATTAGGCCGCATACAAAATCTGGCCGACAGGGCAACACAGCAAGTTGATTTATTCACTTTGAATTTATGTACTACGTAACCATTTAACCAAAATTCTCAAAAATGTTGTAAAACAAAGCTGATTTCAAATACACATTACATAGACACTGGAAACACATTTAAATAGAAAGAGATCCTCCGAAAGTATAGTAATATGCAATCCTAATTGCACCTAGTGACAAAGTGGGGACAACAGAAAATGAAAATGAAATTATGGATGTCTGGTGGGAAACCTCTATGAGTTTGATCAAGAATGATCAAGAAAGGTGCAAAAGTTAAGTCTTCTTGCATTATCCGTGAATATGCAAAAACAGTTTGGAAAACAAGTAACACCAAAAACAATAAAACTATTAACGAGAAGCACTGAGAAACTGGGTTTAGGAACCTAGTAGTATAGCCGAATACAGACCATTATACTTATGGCGGTAATGTATCTACATGTTTTTATGATATACTACATTTATATATGTGAAGTGCAATTATAATTGTTTGTTCCTAGAGTATATAAAATATTCCCCACGCAAATTTGCCTTGCAGTGGCATAAAACTGAAACTGAAATTGAACAGGAAGATGTGGCCTTGATTACATCTTTTTTTCGAGCCTTCACTTTGAGCCCAGCGCTACACTCTAAATTCGGATCAGTGGTAAACAATTGATTCGCAGTGAAATTCAATCACTCGAATCAGTGCAAATGGCTTCACTTAAAATCAGTGGAAAACAACTGATTGTTACAGTGAAACACTTTCACTTATTGAAGTACTGACGAGAGACAATTTCACTGAGTGAATAAGTGACGACCGAATGCAGTGGCAAATTAAATATTGATTTTATGGAATTTAGCCAAAGAAATTACGTGAAATAAACATACTTATGACAATTTATTATTAATATTGCGCGATTTACTGTTATTTAAAGAAGCAAAAACAATATTGGAGGTGGCCAGAGTTGAACACATAAACCATTTCCATTTCGCTTTTAGGGCGTTACCTTACCATCTGTGTTACCAGGTTAAGTTAAAAATGAGAGCAAAGTGTATGTCTTATACTTCTCATCGAAATCGTGAAGATTTAAATAGTATGCCCTTACTTTTCGTATGTGGTTTTATTGGTAATGTTAGTATTGTTAAACGAATACTATGCATGAGTGGACTCTCTTCACAACATTATATGTATGAGTGCACTCTCTTCACCACATTATATGCATGAGTGCACTCTCTTCACCACATTATATGCAGTTTACACCTTCAAACAGAGCGCTGTGGTGATTACATGTAAATGAAATGAAAGACGTAAAAACGTAATGAAAGGCTGAATGTCCATATTACAGCGTAAAATGGTATTTTGAAAGAAGAAACACATCTTAGACAGTATTTTGTATTGGGTTTATTAGATTATTCGTCGTTATTTCACTTGATACTCATTGTTAAACGAGCATTTTTAAATATTGTTTGACGGCCATTTTTACATGCTGTTTAACTAATCCACCAGTCAAAAACAAACCACTAAAAAACATTTTAAAAAATTACTGATAAATCAGTGGAAAACGTCACTGAATAAAAGCATTACGTAAATCTGGCATGTTTCCACTGATTCGTTAGTTAAATTTACTGAAGCGACTGTTGAATCAGCCAGGTACTGCTGACTGATTGTAACAGTGACATTCTCCCTGATTCGATTTATAGTGTATTGGAGCATTTTGGTGGTATAGGCTATTCACAGTAAAATGGCCACTTATGAATGCTCTACTTAAGATCTACTTGTATGCACGTTGTGTATTCTACCACCTTAAGTAATATTAACATTGTCATGGGTATCATCACTTTATTCATGCGACGGTCAAGTGAAACACTGAAATTATTAGAAAAGTTAATATTTTACCAATATACAAATTTTTACACTTCGATGCATTAAAAAAAACAGAAAGTGAAAGAAATCATTAAAATTATCAGAATACATTTCCTAGCCCTTTTTATTCGGTGTTAAGCTATGGAATGACTTCCCAGCAAACACGGAAAATACGAGCAAGGATCGGGCCGGTAAAAGCTAGCCGACAAACTCCGGCCAGCCGATACCATTCTACTGTCTTATGCCGGAAGCGACCCGAAGGAAATATGGACTGGTGGCTGACTGTTTTCCGACAGTGTCAAAAATACACTGTACCGCTACCGGCAAGATACGAAATGTATTCCGGCCCAATATACACGAAAATTACGGGCCAGAATCAGGCCTGTAAAAGCTTGTAAACAAACTCCAGATAGCCGATACCATCCAGCCGATACTGGCTGTCTTATGCCGGAAGCGGCCCAATGGAAATATGGACTTGTGGCTAACTGTTGGACGACAGCATCGGGCCTGCAAAGGCTGGATGTCGTTACGATGCCGGGCCTGCGACGGCTGAGTGTTATTACGATGCCGGGCTGCAACGGCTGGATGTCGTTGCAATGCCGAGCCTGCGGCGGCTGGGTGTCACTACGATGCCTGGCCTCCAATGGCTGGATGTTGTTACGATGCCGAGCCTGCAACAGCTGGATGTTGCCACAATGCCGGATCGGCGACGGCTGGGTGTCGTTACAATGCCGAGCCTGCAACGACTGAATGTCGTTGCAATGTCGGGCCTGCAACGGCTGGATGTTGTTACGATACCGGGCCTGCGATGGCTGGATGTCATTACGATGCCGGGCCTGCAACAGCTGGATGTTGCTACAATGCTGGGGCTGCGACGGCTGGGTGTCGTAATGATGCCGGGCCTGCAACAGCTGGGTGTCGTTACAATGCCGGGCCTGCGACGACTCGGTGTTGTTACAATGCCAGGCCTGCGACGGCTGGGTGTCATTACGATGCAGGGCCTGCGACGACTGGATGTTGTTGCGATGCCGGGCCTGCGATGCTGGATGTTGCTACTATGCCAGGTCTGCAACAGCTGGATGTTGCTACGATGCCGGGCCTGCGCACGGCTGGATGTCGCTACGATCCCGGGCCTGCAACGGCTGGGTGTTGTTACGATACCGGGCCTGCGATGGCTGGATGTCATTACGATGCCGGGCCTGCTACAGCTGGATGTCATTACAATGCCGGGCCTGCAAAGGCTGGATATAATTACGATGGTAGGCCTGCAGCGGCATGATGTCCACAAATAAGCAGAATAACAATGAAAAAAAACCTTAACTTTTCGATTTAAATTTTATTAATAGTAATTTCCGCTTTACATGTATTAATTTCATTGAGTTGTCAACACATTAAATGCTATGGAAATCCTTTGCTTGCCGATTGCGAGATTCTAACCTAAGATCCTTTAGTTAACAGTCCAGATTGCTAAACTATACACCATGGAATTAGTTGGTGATATTGTCCAGTAATTTAAAATACATCATAACACGAATTATTATAAAGGAATGTATAAATTTCATGATAATATAAGAAATACTTTTAAATATGCAGATTATTTAGAAACTATTTCTTCAGAGGCTTGCAAACAAAATATTTTTTATTAGTTTTTAATATATCTGTCGGATGGTTGTACAAACGAAAAACACTTCAATGTCAATAAATGTCATGCGCTACCACGTGACACACATATAATCACGAAAAAAACATTCTAATGGTTAACACACGGTCTCAAAAAAGACATCATGCCGTTAACAGCTACCTAACATCTTGCCTATTCAAAACACTTTCCAAACGTTTGTCGGCAAAAGACATCATATGTATATTTTTATTGTGATAAAGAGCCTTGTCTCAAAAACGTTACCGGGCCAGAATAAATAAGATCATGGTCAGCTTACCAAAAAGACAAAGATGCGGTAAGGGAATCGGCCCAGAAACATTTTTAAGATGCTTGCAACATGTTTGCTCTGCGATATCATGCCGACATATTTTCGGTGATATCCATCTGTTATCCTAAAAAATACAGCGGACCATTGTTTTTTTCTAACGGCAAACATTCTGCCTAAAAAAATACATCATGCCGTTAACAGCTAGCTAACATCTTGCCTATTCAAAACGCTTTTCAAAAGTTTATCGGTAAAAAGACATCATATTTGTATCTTTATTGTGATAAAGGGCCTTGTTTCGAAAACGTTACCAGGTCGGAATAAATAAGATAATGGCCAGCTTACCGAAAAAACAAAGATGCTTTATGAGAATTCGCCCAGAAACAAAGCTCAGGTATGTTGGGATACGAAACATAAACAAATGATCTCGCCATTGTTATAACATGTTATTTTAGCAGTTCTTGACATGATTCGCAAGTTTATATTTCTGATAGTTCTGTTTTTCAAGAAATCAATTAAATGTTGCTACTCAAAGATGGTTACTGTGCAGATGGAATTGGTTTCATATCTCAATTCATTCTTAATTGAAAATAACGTGTGAGGTTATTAACTGCGGTATAAAGTGTAATAACACATTATGTGCGCACAGAGAAACTCATAATAAAATAAAACATAGCGTGATATATTTCACTGACTATTTAATTATTGAACCTGTTTGGATTTAATAACTGTTTGTTGAGAATGTAAAAGCATTGTTATTTTTTGTCAGTGAGACAGGTTAATTTTTATCCATACTTTTTCTTTTCATAAGTTCACAAAACGTCACCGAGAACACATTCGAACCTTCTTCATTTTCTCGGGGATTTGAATTTTGACAATTTATCAAATGGGTTTTAGGTATTTATATAACCACCGTTTAAAGCAAAGATCATGACTATATCTTATCGAGTTACTGAGCTATTGATGAATTTTCCAAAACACATTTTACTTCTTTTCGTCCCGTAAGGTAATGACTTTCAAAAAAATAACCTACAATGAATTTTTAGGCATTTGTATAGGTAGCCCTTTGAAAAATACAGAATAACAATATACTATCACTTTAATGCGCGATAATGGAGACGTCGATAGCATATTTGGACACTTTCCGCCCACTTAATGCTTAAATTTTAAAATATTTTTATATGTTATAGTTCGAAGTTAAGAGCATATCGATGTCTCATTAGGTTAATAAGATATTGAGGGATCCTCGAGCATATATTTTACCACTTTTCACACTCTCAGTTGTTCCAATGTTCACTTTTTGCCAAAACAGAACCTCACTTATCCAAAGACATTTATATCAACAAAGTGTCAAGATCAGGTAGCAGTCTCAAGTCCTACATGATGATATTTAAAAAAATGGAGGTTTACCTGTCGTATTATACATACAATAAAGAAATTAGTTCTGATAATTTCATGAAGGCCATGGAAGGAGGGATATCATAAAAATGTATCATGAACAGAAATTTGATTTTACGTTCATTTCCGGTCCAAATATAAGTACATGCTACATATCATCCTAACATGTGCGTCCAGTGCGAGTCCTGTCATATTATGTTGTTTTCAGTTACACAACTTATGATAAATATTTTATTTACACGTTTCATTACATTTGTTTTGACGATTTTAATACTGGATTCACGAACTGGGCTCTATATTACTGATAATCTGTCATTTTTGGTTCTGTAGCCGGTATATCTATTGGCTTTTATGACCTTGGATTTTTTATATTTTCACCTTGAAAATTCTAAAGGAAACACTAAAGAAACAGACAATCCTACATCGAGTTCAAAGCATATATATATATATATATATATATATATATATATATATATATATATATATATATATATATATATATACATATAACAAATAAAAGCTTTCCCTCGCTTTACAATTACTGTTCAACGGAGATCATCTAGGAATTAGTTTTTTATTGCGCAGTCAACGAATAATTCAACAAATATGGAACCCTGCATGGCAAAAGCTTAACTGATGACTAGTTATTTGTATATTATATATTTAGTCATTTAAATGTATGTAACTGTGATCTCCAAATATCGTCTGGCAGGACAATGATGACTATACCCTTTACGATGCGAAGACGTCATTTAAAAGACTTGAGAAGAATTCGCTTGCCGCATGTTAACCTAATTGCCATTTTGCGGAAGTGGTAACTGTGAGTAAAATTGTAGCTCTGAGAAACGTAGCGAACTGTAATACATATTGTATAGAGTACATATTCGAAACAGTAATATCAACTATAAATCACTGTGTTTGGGTCTGAGAGACGGAAGCGAACTGTACTCCACGCCATCAAAACAGCAGTGGGACCCACGTAGACAGGCAGGCTGCTACAACAGCCTGGCCAACTTGGCCTCCCCCATCTAACTACTGTATATGCACTGCCACCTGCCTTGAGCTATGCATACATCGCTGCGTGTACCACCCGTAATCATGACAGCACATACTGTACGTTTCTTTACGTAGACTGTATATTGTACGTTAAGGAATCGCATTCCTGACTTCGTACACTCCTCACAAAACTCAACAATCATTAAGTGTGACGTGTGAATTCATCGTGAATATAAGCATTAATACGATTTGAACATGATTACATAATATATTGTCCCCATGCCAGCGATCAGTAAACATTTGTTGTAAGGGTTGCGAAGCAAGAAGATAACTTATTACCGCATGTTTTAGAAAAGGCAACAAAAACAACACAACATTTTGGAGAGTGATTCCAGTAGAGATTTTTGTGTGTGGCGTTACCTAAATTATCTCTCAAGTGGAGGCAAACTTTCTTCCGCCAGACTTGATTATTCTCATTGTTTTCTTCTGCGTTAGAGTATGAAGCATGAAGTCAAACAGAACGTTTCAGTCTAAACGGTATCTCATTGCATCACTGAAGCAACAAAATGTTAAGTGCATATCATAAAGCTATATTCTTTATGGAAAAACGAAATCAATGACATCCACAAAGAATTATGTGAAACCAAGACGTGCGAGGAAACCTGACTGGGTACGCCACTAGTTATTCGAAACACTTTCTGAATCAATTTAAACATTAACAAAAAAAAAAAAAAAAAAAAAAAAACTTTATACTCAGCTTATAATATTTAAATCATTTTTTCTTACGATAAATTTATTTTCTGTCATAAACAATATATTTGGGAAATAGTGTGGTGCTGCTGTATTTAACGGTTGTTTAATAATTCTAAATAAAGGATTGTTTCCCCATATTTCCTTGATTAACTAGAAACATTCAATTCAATTTAACTTCGAGCTCCTTTCCTTGGGAAAATGGACTTATGTAATCACGCAAATGTCTGTCTGTGATGTACTGTATGTCCGCTCATAATAACACTCGAACCCGTGAAACATATTTCACCAAATTCGGTACACATATATCTTAGTAAGAACATCCAATTTTACAATGTTCTGCCAAGCCATTTGCTTATTTTCAAAACGGTTACTATTTTAATATATGTACGCCTTTAACCTAGGAAGGCACGTTCGTATTGGTTCACCATTGTGGAAGGTAGCACATCATGAAAACAATAAGCTTTTATGTCATATCTTCGGAAATTACACAATAGATTCCTGCCACATTTTGCAGGTAACTAGTTCCTTTAAGGCATATAGTAGACCATGGTACCTTATACATTTAAGATTAATGTGGAACTTACTATATTTTCAAAACGGTGCCAAATTTTTCTTTTTAAATCTGATATATATGTATGTATGTTTATATATCCACACACATACATATAATATAATTATACTATATTTTATATGAAGAACGTATTGCCTAAAAACATTAAATATGCTAAGAAATAACCAATTTCGTTTACCATTTTGTAATAGAGCGCAGCATGAGAAAATATATAATTATTGTATGTTAACTCGGAAAACAATCGACACATTCCTTCCAAATTTGACAAAAAAAGAAGTACTTTGATTTGAATTAATTGGGCCAGGCATTTATTTTTAAATTGGTAGTAATGTAGACATTTTGATACCTATACTGTGTCTATAAAACGATGTGACTAATTTCAACCAAATAGACATTTTGATACCTATACTGTGTCTATAAAACGATGTGACTAATTTCAACCAAACTTGGTATACTGTATCTAATAATATGTATGCCATGTTAACATATGCGATTTAAATGTGTAAGAAACCTTTTTTCGACATGGTGACTGTATAAATATTTTAGGTTAATACCAAACTTGGTGTGTTGAACGTATCACCTACAGGTATTAAACATGCTGGTACATTGTCTCTATTGTCCGCCATATTGCAAGGTAGCGCTACACGACAATATATTGTGTGAAATGTCGGGAAACAATAAACCTATTACTACCTAATTTGGCCAACAAGACTCACCGCGGTGATCAAAATAAACATACATGTTTTACGTGGGTCGGTCACTTATTATTAAAATGGCGGCCATACGAACATTTTGATTACTTATATATAACCACGAAACCGTGTAACCAAGGAACGAAAAAACAAAGAGTGCTAGCCGGGGGGGGGGGGGGGGGGGTCATACAATTTTGAAATATTGCACATTTACTAGTGAATGTTATCGGAAATTCGATCGAAATAACACAGCATATTGAAAATAAACATTCGAATGAAATGAGGCTTTATCAGTGCTTTAAGGAAAACATGTTATACAATACAAAATATCTGGAAGAATTACTTTCTGGGCCCATATTGGTAGGTTAAATGTTGTTAAACATAAAATAATACAGGAATTATCAAAGTCATTCAGCTGAACTTACTTTTTATCGCTGATAAAGTGGGTACTTATATGCGCAAATATATGTCTCTTAGAGTTTAACTGTGTGAAATTTCTCAGCCATTAAAATATCGACACAATGAATTGAAACATTTTTGTAGAACATTTTTTTATCTACATAATTTCCCATGCAGACAAATATATTGTAGCTGTTTGTTAAAAACTGGATTAATTTCTTTAATCGGCAACCATTCTGCAATGAGAGACATTGTACAACTAAGATGCCCGAGGGCATCTCACTTGTTTTCTGACAGCTTTGACAAGTTCAAGTGCCAGATTTCCAAACTTTATAAGCTAGTTCACTTAATAGTCCTAAATGTGTATATTTTCTTCGCTTTATACGATAACTTTTATAAAGCACGGTCCTCTAGGAATTTGAAGAACGGGGGCGAAGGAACTGTCTATGGCCTTCTACGATACTGTAGCCCGAACATAATGATGTGAGTTGCAGGGTTTGTTTCGCTGCTGCATGCATCTCCGACCTGAAACGCCACCTCCTCGCTCACTTAAACACAGCAGTAGAAATCGGTATATTTAATTGCCATGGCTTTATTGGGAAGTCTGAATTAAAACATTTGACATTAAATGGCATTACAACATCTGACTTGGATGGAAGTAGGGCCTGTTCTTCTACATGGCGGTATTCAAGGAAGCAAGATTATTTGCCTTCTTGCTGACTTAACGAACCACTGAAATACAAGTAAAATAACATTACTGCGGAGCTTCAAGTTTCTCCTGTCGCTTTTACAAAATGAAAGTAAATGTTATTCCTCTGGGAATACTAGCTCGCCAGGAAAAGTGATATGTATTTTTATAATATTTAATCACATATAGGAGCTGTGGTGTTGTAACTGCCATACTACTCGCCTCGCCCCACGACAAACGGGGGTCAAATCCGTATTTTCGTGTGTAGGAAACATGGCGGGTGTTTCTGTTGGTCGGCGGGTTGTGTCGGGGTACTCCCGATACTCAGTTTTCTGTCGCTGCTCCATCTCTACCTCTCTTCAACACCATCAGATCTGAAGACCTTAGTTGTTAAGCTCCGCTTACGTCTCTCTCATGTCACTGGTGTTGACTTAAGACTGTGTTGTACCTACGTGCAGTATATCACATCTACATTGGTCGTCCAAAGAATTACATTACATTGCTCATCTCCGTTCTCAATTAGTGTTAATTTTGTATCCATCGAATATCATAAGTTACTTGCAGATGCCACTTAGATATGACGTGAAATACGGTTTTGTACGTGCCATACGAAAGCTTTCCAATTATGCCTTTTATGTTTTAACTTTCCGACTGAATTGTGATCATGTTCGGAACCATGGGTCTTTGTGGAAGACTTTTTTTTCTTATGAAACTCTCAAATACTCAGCTTCGGTTAATCTTGTGTTCTGTAATACACAGACTCCATTTCCCTTGTTACTGTTAATACTTCCAGCCCTACAATTGAATGTTTGGTGAGAAAATTAGAATAAATGACAAGAATTTAAAAGAGAAGACATATGACGCGAGAAAGTATACAGGAAAAATTACACTGAACTTGCGGTGTAGTACATTACTTCGTTAAACGTTATTTTTGTTAATCTAATGTATATGTGTAACTATGAATAAATACATGATTAAAAACTATCTTAACATGTTTGCACCCTAACTTTGCTTTCCAAAGATATTTTTGCATGAACAAATAATGAAGTCGATTTTATTTCCTAAGTGAGAATTTGTTTGAGTGAATAAGTCTAGTAGACGTATTTTTATACAAGGTATATCTAGTGCCGAGACAAAACGAACAAGCAGACCGGTGGTGTCCCCCATTCAACTGCTTATAGTCCGCCTGGCTGTGTGAGGTTCCCCACTGCTTGCAGCTCTTATTACTGTCCGCGCCAGACATCGTGGCCCTTAAGCTCCCTCATCCGTCATTAATGGGCTGGACACGGACGGATGCTGCAGCGGGCGGAGATTACTAACGGTACGGTTATCTATACTCTTTACTAAAAACATTTCTCAGGGTGTCCGTTGGATGATTTCACACTAAAACCTAGTTCAGTTCACATTCATACCTATCATGCCAAACGATGCTGTCCAAATGTAAACAGATATTCAGCATTGCCATTTTCGTGCATGGGTGAAACCTATGTTTACGAATACAGGATTACGATGTAAATGCATGACAAGGAACTAGAAGCTAAATATATTTTTACTTTATTGTTTGGTAATCAGAAAATGTTACAAATATTTTATGAAATAGGCCTAATTTTAAAGTTTTCGCAGAGGTACGTTTCTGAGGGAAAGACTGCGCACTTGTTCAGTACCTTGCACATATAGACGATGACGCATGTGATGCGCTTGCCTGAGTCGTCCTTAGCGTTTCGCCCTTCTGGGCAAAATACGTTCTGGTTGGAGGAATGCTTAATGAGCGAGTGAATATATTTGGGCGGCTCTTAACACCGAGGTCTTGAAAGCCCTTGAGGGTAAAGCGTGATGAGTATGGAGCAGAGCAGGAATGCAAAGGTGGGGGAAATGGGAGATCAGCGAGAAAACACTCCGACCAGCGGCATCGTCCTGCACACTTCCCACATGCGAAAATCCGGGGACAATCTGGCCGGGAATCGAGCCCGGTTCGCCATGGTGGGAGGAGAGTAGTCTAACCACTACACTACCATGGCCCCAGGAATGTTTAATGTTCGCTATCGGATTATAGTTATGTCTTATATACACAATGACGTCGTAACAGAAAATGTGTACTAACACACTAAAACCAAGCCTGTTTAAGTGTATTAATATCAGCGCAACGTTTTAAACGGCTGTGTCTGCCTAAAAGTGCTCACTTTAATGAATATTTTCTTAACAGGTATAAAAACAATGTAGCTGATGAAATCAGTATAAAATTATAGCCGAAAACATTACTTTGTCATGCCACGAACTGCAGATAATGAAGGTAAATTATCTCTAAACTTTAAGTGCTAAAATATTTCAAAATGAGATGCCACTGCACGCTCAGTTGCAGGGATATTTGTACGAGAATGACTGAAAGGTTTCCAAATGCCCTATAGGATTGTTTGGCCTAGTTACGGAGCAGAAATATATACGCTCGCTCGACCAGGTCCGGGTCAGCGTTCAAGAATCAAGTTATTGTCTGCGCCAGACATTGTGGCACTTGTGTGAACGTGGGTGAGGGGGTTTGCTGGGGAGAGTTGAAACAACTACGTATGCGGCTCTGGCTTTGTAGCATCCGACATAGAAACATTACTCCACCACACGCATTTTAACTGCTGATTTCGATTTCAAAAGATGTCGGTGAATGTTTAGGAATATATAAGAAGGCTATTTATATAATTGAAAGGGAAGTAGTAAAAAGAATGAGTGGGTGTTGTGACCGCGAGGCTAATAGGTATAAGTGTTAAGGAATGCGGATCAATAAAGCAGCTGATAGGGTTGCCAACTATTCTGGCATCAGTAACAGGTTTATCCAAAGGGTTAATGAAGGTTTGTTGTATAGTAGTTCATATATATCATCTTGTTTGATATCACGAGTGCTACATATGAATATGGCATATATAGGTTCACCATGTTGAAAATTGTAGGCAACGGTGTCTACCAGAAGACATAAAGCATAAAGGCCAAATCGCCTTGCTCGAGGACACAAGTTGCACCTTAGTCATAAATTTGGCAGCTACAACTTCAGTGAACGGATAACGGCATACAACTAGTCATACAAGAATTTTGAAGTATGTTGGACCATATTGACTTCATAGGGGTCACAAGTAGTACATATGATATACATTAAGTAGTTATAACATCAACTAATCCAAAATGGCAACCAGCAATGATTACAATGCTTATCAGAGGGCTTAGGATATAATGCATATTTTCTTCTTGAAAAGGATTTTACCTACTCCTGCTAAATTATACGTGGCGTTGAACATGTTAGAATAATTACATATTATGGCAGTAAGCTGTAATGTAATATGCTTGCTGACTTATGTATTTTTCTCTTAAGTTTTTGTTTTCACAGTCATTCAAGGGTCATGGGGTCACGCTTCAGGTAACCTGCATCTAATATGGTGGTAGTAGTTAGTAATGTAATATTCATGTTGACTTTTATGTATTTTTCTAGAGTTTTTGTTTTCAAGTACATTCAAGGTCATGGGCTCTGGTTAAGGTCACCTGTATTTCATCTGATGACCGTAGTTATAAATGTAACAAGCTTGTTGATTTTTGTGTATTTATTCTTGATATTGTGTTTAAAAGGTCATTAAGGGTCATGGGGTCAAGGATGAGAGTACCTATATCCAGTATGGTGGTAGTTGTGTGTAACGTATTATGCTTGCTCTCTTTTATGTATTTTTCTCGGTTTTTTTCAAGGTCATTCAACATAATGGGGTCAAGGTCAAGGTAGTCTGCATTCAATATGACGGTGGTAGTTTGTAAAGTGTTATGCTTGCTGACTTCCATGTATTATTTCTTGAGTTTATGTTTTCAAGGTCATTTCATGTCATGGGGTCAAGGTCAAGGTAGTCTGCATCCATATGGCGGTTGTAGTCAGTAATGTATTATGCTTGCTGACTTTTGTGTATTTTTCTCGAGTTTTAGTTTTCTAGGTCATTCTAAGTTACGCGGTAAAGGACAATGTAGTCTGCATTCAATATGGCGGTGGTAGTCAGTCATATATTTTGCTTGGTGACTTTTATGTTTGTTTTTTCGAGCATGTATTTTCAAGGTCATTCAAGGTCAATGTCTCAAAGTTAAATGTCGTCTGCTTCTAATATTGTGGAATTAGTAATGTATTATGCATGCTGATGTTTATGTATTTTTTCTAGAGTTTTTGTTTTCAAAGACATTCAAGGTCGTGGGGTTGAGGTCACTGTTACCTGCATACAATATGACGGACAAGTGATGTCAACCAAGATGGCGGTCGCCTACCAAGATGGTGGCCACCTATCACGATGGTCGTCTTTTGCACCTTCCAAGATGGTGGAATGGGTATGGGTGAGGGCTGACATCTGGAAAGTTCATTTTTCAAATGCATATTAAGCGTTTTTTTATATTTATTTAATGATTTTAAATGATAGTATGTATTTTTTAACTATTTTTAAATAAACTTGAATAAATCATTTTCTAATTAGTTTTTAATTTTTTTTCAAAAATTTATAGTACATTTTTATTTATAAATTTTTTAACGATTTTCAAATATTTTTTAAATAATTTTTTAAATAATTTGTTAATACTCTTAGTAATATGATTTTAAAAATTTATTTTTTTTATTTTTTGAAATTTTGTCATTTGTTTTTTAGTACTTTTTTGGATTTTTTGGATCGATCATCATAGGCCAAGTTCAAAGATCCTGAGTTCTGCTCTCCTGACCTCGGGGTCACCTGGGTCGATGATTTATGACCCTGGGTCGCTGATCCGGCTCCCTGATCTTACCCATGGTCACTGATCCGCCTGAGAAAATAAGAATTATTGGGGGGAAAATGAGAAATGTTTAAGGAAAAAGGAAAAAAAATGTAGGGACATTTAGTAAGGAAAAAAGGGAAATTTTGAGGACGAAATGGACAAAAGGGAAATTCCAACATGGCGGCGGGCGGTTCCTTCGCTCCTATCACCCCTCCCTTTGAGACAAAGTTTTTTTATATAGCTACTGCTCACAACATTACAAATTAAATTGTTATTGTGAATTTATTCCTTTTCTGACTTGCACAACTAAACACAATAAACGAAGAATAAAGGGTTAGAAATAAAGGGTTACAGATTGTTAATAAATCAATAAATATTGCTAAACAATCACTGAGAAATTACACTTGAGTGGATCAGAATGGACATCCCTGTACGACATTTTGGAACTCTGGCTCAGTATAATTTCATTTGACTGCACGTCATATTAATAATCTTTAAAACGTACCTTTACTCCCTCGACCCTTTACGTCAGTATAACCTCTACGGTTTTGGAAGTCAGATTTTGGTAGATGTGTTATAAAGAAAATTCAATTCTCTATCTCTATTTGTGTATTTCTTACAGACACTGAATACAGTCTTCTGACGGTTAAACTTTCGTTTCTTGGTCAACCAATTTGGACTCAAACATAGGAAATGCTATACTATCTCGCAAGGAAGGTACTTAGAATAAACATTTATTAATTAAATATTAATATGTGCGAATGTTTCGTGTGTAAGACAGTCCAAGATAAAGCAAGGATCAAATTGGGATATATTTTGCTTATTTTGCAGTTGTGGGCTTGACAACGATTTAAAACAAAATATGTATAGAATGTTTGACTATCATGAATTTACACTTTTCGCAATGGTGCTATAGTACACACATGGAACATGCACGCACTTTTATTTAACTTCAGTTCGTACATAATTGAAAATAAAAACTGAGTTACGACTTAATACGTAATCTTTATTGAGATTTTGGTGCATACATCCATGTATTAAATGCAACAGGCATCAAGAAGTGCTCACTTTAATGCAAAACATTTATTTAATGAGAATATTTTCCTTCGAAATATATCTAGTAGCTCGCTGCATGTGTTCTATTTATGTTATTGCTTTTTTAAAGGTGAATATTTTGAGTATTTTTAAATTACCGTAGATCTTTCAAGAGACTATAATCACTCCCGCAGATAATATTGTAATAATTTCATCTTATAATACTTTAATAATCAATAACTAGTTCCTGTAATCCAAATTTGGTTAAGACATGTAGGGCAATCATCATGGTGCATGTAAATATGGTTTTACATTTTGAAAGAAACAAAATTGATTAACTTTTCTGCATTATTATCACATGGAACAGGAAAACTGAGCGGAAATATTTTGAAGACAAGCTAAACTTTACACACTTATAGACGTAATCCACATTTGCGTTGGATCACAGTTAACAAGGCTCACTCAAGAATGTGTGAAGATAATACGAAACTTGCAAGAAAAGACTTTTGGGATCACGTGCTGTGTGTTTTGGAGTAATATTGGCCACTTACTGGAGTAGCACGCAGTAAATATACAGTAGTTGATCCAGTATTCATTGAACTGTGAAGTCTAGACTTCAGACCGTTGATTCCGACACATTTCATGGTCTCTAATTATCTTACATATGACAACATTATTTTACATAATGCATAATTTAATGTTTTTAGTTATTATCACTTTATGTTTTCAGAGATCTCGTGTGTGTTGGCAAGGGGATTTATAACGTAATACCTCATTTCAAATTAAAAATTATGCATGATTTGGAAGTCGTTTTTTGTAGTGTTTCAGTGTGGTCTGTTCAAATTTATCATTTACTATTTGTTTCTCAGATGTGATAAAGGCTATTTCGTAATTCCGATGGTTTTCACCACTAATTTACTTTAATTGCAATACATATAATGTGCTGGAATATATTCTGACTAAACTGAGCTGAAAGAAATATTATTCGTGTCTTGTATGCTTTTTCCTCCAAAGCCATGTTCCCTGCAGCAGTTAGCCACGCCCACTCCGCGGCACGCATCTGTGCCTGGGGAGGGGCAGACAGCCGATCATACCCGAAGTGGGACTTAGAAATATTTTCAGCTACACGAGATCGCTCATTTTTTGTGACGAGAAGTGTACAAATATGTTGATATCATCTGCGCATTGGTTGTCTGCTGTCACAGTGGAAGGTGACAACTGGACACCATTCTCCACGAGGTAGCAAACACCGATGTGGACCAATGACTAAATTTATATAAACGCACATGTTTTGAATTCTATCGTGTCTCAAAAAGAATACGCGAATTCTTCAGGTGTCTAATTATTAGAGGACACGTTAAACTTCAAACATGTGTACCTTTGCAACATGTTCTCCATTGAACCATACATATTTAACTCGCCCTGGGAATTACACCAATAAATGAAAACGCCACAACTGTGTGACCCAATCACTTGCAGTTCAGTCAGAAAGGGAGTGACTTAACATCTATGCAGCAGCCAATAGATAAACGACGCCGGCTCGAAAGTGTGCAGTACTACCAAGTTTCGCCTTATGCCAATACTAAAGCGAATTTTGCAGGTCCCTAACGATTGGCTGTACCACGTTATCGGCTATTAGGAGACAGAAAATTTTAACGAGTAGAATGGCCTTGACCTGCTGTCCTCTGAATATTAGAGTATGAGCTATTTGTTCATTAGCTGCTGCCTCAGAGAATATCCAGTCCTAGCCTTGACCAGGGTGTCATGTGATTCAGTTCTTGTCTTCTTGCAGGTTTCTTATTGATTCAAGAGTCCTTAAGGTCGTGTCTCACAATTGTGATTCAACTGCAGAGCTAACTTAAATGTAGCCAATTAATTTTTGTATTGAATGCTTGTCTTCAGGTATTCGCAAAATGTTCCCCAATGGTAGGGCACCTGTTTTTCGTGAAAAGATTTTACGACAAGTTGCGTTCCAAAACAATTCAGTTAAGTAACATTTTAGTGATTGTAACATTTGAATTGTTACGCGTCTTCTCTGTCTGTCCTGCGAATCACAGACGGTAACAATATAGGATAAACTTAATTCTGATTGGCTCATTCATATTCAGTCTTCACATAAAGACAAGCGGCCGGTAGCCAAAAGAAGGTAGCAAATGTGCACAAAGGATATTGAAGTTTAACTTCAGCGTAAATATTTTCGCGAAAAACAAGTGGCCCTACATGTTGATCATCTGGCAAGTGACGTCGGAACCGCATAGCTCCGAAACGCGAAAAAAAAAACATGGGACAGAGCAATTAAAACCCCACAACGAATCAAACATAAGACAGTTCTGACATTAGCAAGACTAGCAGTTTTGGATTGGGAACTGTTTACAGGGGCGGTCGCGGTATTATAGCGGCTATAGCTCGCAGGGTCATCCCCTAATTATCGCATGTGGCAATCGTGCCGGTGGGTTTCCACGGCGATCTCCCGTCGCTTCCGCCCTTGCATTATGGCACTGTTCCATACGCGCCTCGATTCACCCCCGTCAGCTCTCATGACCTTGATGTTAAGAGCAACCCAAAACTCTACACTTCACTATTTATATAGCTGTCGTTTCGAGCGCCACATCTGTAAAGTTTGTGAAACGGAAAAGTGTGACTATAATTTCCCATAGTGCAACGTTTGCACCTAACTGTTGGAAAATTTATTTACCACTTCCCGGATTAATATCATAAAATTAACACTTATGCCTTGTTGTGAAATAGCGTAACATCTGCTTTCTTTGTCAGCATCATGTGTTCCCAATTTTCCTCCTCTGCACCGCCTTTGAAACTAGTTTACACTTTCAACACTGCACCCATTTCCCACACAAAATAATTTATTTATTTACCCTCGAGTTTGAATTTTTCTACATTAATATAATCAATTTTATTCTTACGTACCGGTACTGTAAACAAGAAGCAAAAGATGAAAATCTGCACCTCCATAAAATATTATACATACCTGTTTTTTCGCGAAAACATTAAGTGGAGGCTAGATTTCAATATCCTATGTGCAAACTTGTAGTCTTCATTTGACTATTGGCCGCTTGTCATTGTGTGAAGACGGTCTGTTACATGAGTGAGCCAACCAGAATTAAGTTTATCCGATACTGACCGTCCGTGATTCGCGGGAAGACAGATAAGATGCATAGCAATTCAAATGATCCAATCACGAGAATAGTTTTTAACTAAAGTGTTTAGGAACACAGCTTGTCCTGAAATTTTTGTGCGAGAAAACTAAGGCCCCTAATTAAAGGCCCATGGAAACTTCGCTAGACCATAAAATACATGAATGAGCTGATAAAGTTACAAACGAAATTTATTCAGTTCACTGTTTTTATTGATGAACTTGAATATGACCACAGACTTAAACGCAAACTGTAAAAAAAAATTCTTTTAAACTTATTAAATTCTAATAGAAGTTTTAAACCTGTACATTGCTTGGTAAATATGCCGTATATAAGACTGCAAAAATAGGAATGTTTAGTGTCGTTACTATCCGAAGCTTGTAACTCCCCTATACATTTGACTCTTCCCTCAGTATATGTAGTAAAGCTAGAATGGATGTATGTGAAAAAACTTTACCACTCGCTCTCTCTCCCCCTCACTATATGTATACACTGATATGGTAAATTTGCGAATTATGTATTATAGTGCAGCGGTCCATGGCAGTCAGAATCAGTAAATTTAATTAACTATCTGTAGACCAGTGAGCAAAGACGTGGCGAAAAAAATAATAAACGCCCAATGAAATATTCAGCTCTTCGCAACTACACACAGATATTTCGCACCTAGCCTGTTGCAAGCAGTAAATTAGCTACGTAATTCCGCCGAGTGTTGGAAGTGTTAATCTACACACGCCTTATAAATTATAGTGGCAAATCTTAACCTTGGTGTAAACTGTTGTGTTGTAAATTCAAGCAGTCGCAATGAGGATGCATTCGTCGCGTCTTTGTTGTGGTATCTTGTCGTGCTCCTCGGAGCTGTGCTACCCCAGAACAGTTCTCCACGAGCTGACTGGCGAGCGGCGTTCTGCCGTTTTGCTGACGTGTGCGATTGGAGTTCGCAATACGTGTCACCATTCCACTTCTGTATTCGTTATTCTGTAGCAGGGATGCGAAAAATTCCCGAGTTCAAAAGCCTGTAGGATAGGCGTTGTTTCACAAGCCTGTAGGATAGGCGTTGTTTCAGAAGTCTAAAGGCAATGCTGTGGTAAAACTGAATTCGAATTTTGATCGGAACTACATTGCCTACAATGACTACAAAAAAAGTAACCGAATAACGAGTAACATAATATAAGGACGAAAAACACAAATGCAATAAAAACTTGATAATATACAGGATGAGTCACCTAAGATGCCAACCTCAACTAAAGATAAAGATATCGTTATACTGTTTTCACCCAGGCTAATTGCAATAAATACCTCACTAAATGGCGTGTAGCATTGTGTCACAACAATGTTAATTATAGAGATATCGATATCAACTTGGTGTTTTCAAACGGAGCTATAGTAATTTCTGCTGCTGGCAACATCGATCTGAAAGAGATGAATTCAACGGCGTATCACTCTCCGAAATCAGATAAGTAGTTTCGGAGAAATTACAGTACGTAGAGTGTAGGATTTCTCGGGTTGTACCATCAGACTGCACGCCATCAAAAGGAAATATCGCGCCCGGTTGATGGGTCACGCCAGCGTGATGCAGCTAAGCGCAAATAAAAGAGTTGTAAAAGTGGAATAAAATGTAATTTACATCTGATACTGGCCACGCTTGGCTATATCAGGGTGGACCGGCACACCAGTTGAAAGGTAAAGGACTTGGCATCTAGGGATGATTCAATAGTTAACGATGGTAACAGTTCTGTTTTTTCTTTCTTTCTGAGGCTTACATCACAGATGAATGTCACAAACTGAATGGCGATGTTAAAACAGGCAATGGAGGTATCACGTGTTTGCAGTAATAACTTCCCATGAACATCAATTTATCATGTGTTACATTCCGAGGTACACGTTTACATTGTACAGGACATTTCCTCCTACAACAAAATAAAGGAAAACACAAAGGAAAGTGGTGATAAACACTGACCTATTATTGCTTTATGTTAGCAAGTATTTGAAATGCGAAACGTCGACAGCAACACACATTAAATGTGTTTTACAGTCGCTTGTGCAAAGACACTTGGACAGACTGAAGAGTTCCCTTCGATATCGTTGCGTATGCTGCAACAATGCGGTGTTTAAAACCGTCCGATGTCATCGGAACTTGTGCATAGACTTTATCTTTAAGCATTCCCCAAAGGAAAAAGTCCAGCGATGTCAAATCAAGCGACCGTGCAGGCCACTTGATAAAGCCTTCACCTCCTATCCAGCGACAAGGAAATAGCAGAGTGAGCGTTTGCCTAGATACACGCGAATAGTTGGCTGGGCCCTCATTGTGTTGGTAGCACATACATGTGCGTTTTGCAAATGGTACTTCCTCTAGGAGAACCATAGCACTTTGGGAAGGAAGCGTATGTATCTGTTACCTGTTACGGTTCTCTTGAGGAAGCATGGGCCAATTATATTAGCTCCAATAATCCCACACCACACATTCATATACCACAGCCGCTGATGTTCCACCTGCCAGAGATAGTGTGGATTGTCAGGAGCCCAATAATGCACATGTCTGATATTCACATGTCCATGATTGGTAAATGTCGCTTCGTCGGTAAACGGAATGATTTGAAGAAAGAACATATTCTCCCGATATCGCATCAGAAGTGAGCGACAGAATTTCACGTGTCGTCTGTAATCCCGCTGGTCCAGCTGCTGTTGATGTGACGCATGATACGGATGGAATATGTGTGTGTGCAAAATGCGAATGACGCTCGATTGACATATATTCCAGAGTCACTCCCAACCTCTCTAGAACTAACGTGTGGGTTATAAGTAACAGCTTCCAGGACATTTATTACTTTCGCACCGCTCGTTGAGATCTACCCCTCACCCTCGGCATAGAGTTTCAGTGCCCTTCCAATAACAATTTCTTGCACAGTCGTAAAATTGACACGATTGATGGACACTGCCTTTCTCAATAGCATTGTGCTTACAACGCAAGTGTTCTCTTCGCGTTCCTTCTGCATTCTCCGTAAAGAAGTAGCGTATACAAATTTTCTTGGTTCGTGAACGACATTTTCTTTACACTCGACATAACTCGACACACTAACACTCCGTAGCTAGTATATAGAGCCGCCTTATTTTTTTTTTAATTTTTATCTGACGATCCCCTGCTACGCCAGCGTGAGCTCCTTCATAGTTCTGTGAGCTCGCCGGCATGCATGTTAGAGCTAAGACAGTTGGAGAATGGGATGTGTCTCTGGGCAAGCCCTACACGCTTTAGGTCGGGTTTAATTATGAAAACTTAGCGCATGCATCACGGCTGAGCGGGGTTGTGTGGTGTCATGGCCGCAATTCCAGCCATGAACACACCCCAAAATAGCAAGGGTGTAGATAATAGCACAACAAACCAGCGCAAAGCGGAGAGGGACTGGGAAAATCTATGCGACAGTCACGCAGGAGAAAATATATTTCCTTTATTGGATTTAGGGCGTGATAAAGTATGGTGTTTGCTAGTTCACGAAGGTTACTTTGTGAGCTTAATGACTGGTGGCATGAAATTTGTCGAGGCGCTGCTGGATTGTGACCAGGGTCATGGAGCAGTAGCACTGCCCTGGTGGCTGGGGACAGAACTGCGCCACCTGCACAGACCTACAAGTCCTCACTGTGCCTTTCATACTGATATCGCGTGGTAACGTAACATTCAGTTCCCGCGTGATGCGACACGACGTATTTCCTTTTAAAGGCTGTTCACGATAAAGTGAGCACTTTCGAAATCTACCTTAGAAAAAAGTCACTGCCCCTATCTGCATATATTTTAACGGGCGCACTGAGAGACATGCGCCTAGTACAGATGGCAATGATGGATTGAAAGTATTTCCAATGCTTATCGTCGAATAAAATGTGTTAGGTAACCATTTGTAGTAACTTTAATTATTTCTGTAGTTTTCTGTTTTTGTTCCCCCCATGAATCGGAGTGTGAAAATAACCAGAGTTGTGACAAATTTACTTTTTCAATAATTGCACAGTTTCTCCTGACCGACGCATGAATAAAGTGTTGATGAGAGAACTGAAGACTTCGCGGATTTATTTTGGAACAAGCTAGAATTCAAAACATGCTCGTTTATGTAACTTAAGCCATTGGTCCACACGGCGTTTGACATCTCCTGGAGAACGGTATCCAACTGTGGCCTTCAACTGTGACAGCAGACAACCAATGTGCTGTTGATATCGGCATATTTGTACATAAGTCTGTAGAGTCTAACCTGCAGGTCATTGACCTCGCGAATTTTTCAGGTCTCTAGTGATGAGGCCCATGGCAATGTTAATTTTCCATAAGGCGGAAGGATACACAACGTGCATACAAGTAGATCTAGAGCAGGGCTTTCAAGAGTGCTCATTTTACTGAGAACAGCCTATAGGTAGGCCCTCCTGCTGTTCGCGAAAAAATTTATGCCAACGGTAGACTCTAATGTCCTTTGGCGTACATGCAGTCTTCTTTTGGTTATTGGCCACGTGTCTTTGTCAGGAGACAGTTCCTTACCTGACTGGGCCAATCAGAATTAGGTAACTCCGACACCGAGTGTCCGTGATTCGCGGGCAGACACCTACAATGCGCGACAGTTAAAATCGTCCAATCATGAAAGTAGAACTGACATCTAGTGCTTTGGAACACAATTAGTCCTTAAATCTTTTCGCGAAAAATAGGTGGCCCTACCTATAGGTTTGATATCACGAAATTCTGCAAGAGACGGCGCGCATTCTGATGGTATAACCAGAGAAATCCTGCGATCTAGATACTGTAATTTCTCCGAAACTACTTATACGTTTCGGAGAGTGATGCGTCATTGAATTCGTCTCTTTCAGATTGACGTTGTCAACTGCAGAGATTACTATAGTTCCCTTTGAAAAAACTATTTTGATATCGATATCTATATAATTAACATTGCTATGACATGGCGCTACACGTCGTTTAGTGAGGTATATATTACACTTCGTCTGGGTGAAAACAGCATAACGGTATCTTCAACGTTTCCGGACATATTCGAGGTTTGCATCTTAGGTGATTGACCCAGTAAATATGCGCACACATGGGACCAGAGACAACGATCCAGTAGACAACGAGCGACACAGAAACATTGTTTAACCACCTGAGGACAGGAGCGTATCGCAGCTTCCGAAACAACATGGCTTCTTACTGTTTTCTTGCTACTGTATATTTGGTCGTCTGCATTTTTAGCTTTTGCTGTCCTTGGTGTTTTGTGTTGTTGGTTGTCTGACTGTATATGTCGCTGATGGTGTCTGGCCACATTTACACTGTCTTTGTTTTTTTTTTTTTTTTGTTTCGCTCATTGTCAGATCGGGACATGATTTTCTGATCCTTTTATATGTCTATTTATTTTGACTTAAAGCAGTGAGTGTTTCGCCTGTGGTTTTACTGTTCTCGTATGGTCATAATTGTGATGTCCTCGTTTGTTTCTGTGTTGCTCGTAGTCTAACTGTATAGGTGTATCTTGTTCCATATATATGTGCTTATTTATACGATCACATTTTTATTGCATCTGTGTTTCTCATCCACATATTTAGTTCTTAGTTTTTTTTGGTTATTTATTTCGTAGTCACTGTAGGCAATGGAGATCCAATCAAAATTCGAATTATGTAGGATATACTTCGAACACTTTCAAACACGCGAATGGAAATCAATTTTTCATGGCTGATTGCTGGAGGTCGTGATTTGAATACGCGAATTTCTCAGGTACCTTGGAAAGCTTCCTCCAATCTTGCGTTTTTTTCTACGTCCGAGTTATAGAAGCGCGCGAGAGATAAGGGCGACCCTGCTACGCGCATCAAGTGTGTGATCGCCGTTACGCGCATAGCTCTCAACTTGCATACTGCGTTCTCGTTGTGCTGCGTATACCTATGGACAGAGACCTGAAAAATTCGCGATTTCAATTACCTGTAGGCTATACTCCATTGTCGTATGTAAAATAATGCAAATAGCATTGTTCATTGGTTGCTTGTATTAGAATAAGACGGTGATTGGGTCTGCATTTTATTGTGTGTTTATTATTAGCTTAGTGTTGTACTTGAGGGGTAAACTAACGCATTGGCCAATATCATAAGCAATACAAACGTATGAGGTTTGAATTCTAGCTTGTACCGAAATGAAACAGCTAATTTTTCAGGTCTCTACCTACAGGACTTTCAGCGGTAACTCTACACTCCAAGAAATTTTTCGGAAATTAACCATACCAGTGTATACGCTTAGTTAGAAAGAAGGAATGGTAATGTTTTCCATTATACATTCATTGCAGCGTTCCTAAATTTGCTCCGGAAACGGTCAAATAAATAAGAAGGTTCCCAATTTTGTATAGTAGCGATACTAAACATTCCTATATCTGCAGTTTGATGTGTGGTATTATTATCATACACTGCATAGGTTAAAAACTTCCATTACAGTTTAAGTAGTATACCAGAAAATTTTTTACAGTGTACAATTTTGTTGGTGGAAGGTCTGTAGGAAGTTTCAATTCACGGCCATTGAGTTTTCTTGTATGTACATACATGAAGTGTATGTTTTAAGATACAGCGCTTAAAAAAAACCGTTTTTAGTCATTTGAGAGTGCTCTGAAATGGTTATATTAACATCTGTGAGGTCTTGAAAGCACTCAAAAGCCCTCGTGTGACTTGTGTATCGTTTCCGTAAATCAGCACATTAGACGCACGTGTGTAATGCATGTTTCAAGCGTACACCGATCACACTGAACAGAAAGAAAGGGAAATAGAACAGCCAATCAGAAACCGTTCTTGTCCCCCGCGCGAGTCACGCTGGAAATTTGAGCTCAACGTCGATATTTAGGCACTCGGAAAGAGAAGAATCCCGATATTTCCCGCAAGTCAGTTATATTAAGGGGCCGCGTTGGCTGAGCGGTCGGCCTGTTGCTCGCCTCCCACCAAGGCGAGCCGAGTTCAATCCCCGGCCGGGACTACCGGATATTCGCATGTGTGATACGCGCCGGACGTTACCGCTAGTCGGCGGGTTTTCTAGGGGATCTCCCGTTTCCCAGGCATCATAATTCCGGCACTGCTCCGTTCTCACCTAAATCAGCCTAATCGACTCTAGAAACTTCGCTATTAAGAGCCACCCGAATCTCTTCACTCACTCAGTTGTATATGATATTTTATACCACTTATTTCTTGTATAATGAATAGAGATTAGGGTTTATTGTGGGAAATGTTGGCTGTTTGCTAAGATTCAACGTACCGTACACATTCCTGAAGAGTGTTACAGAAGATATGTTGGCTCAAATTTTTTTTCGCGATTTTCCATTATCTCTAGCAATAACATAAAACATTTCCCGAAATTATAATCAGTAGTGCAGATTCCGGAGTCCTCTGCGTACGCTAGGCTCGCCTATTTTGTCGTTAGCTGATAGCCCAGGTAGTGCCTAGTTTTACTCCAAACCGGGTAGCACGGGATTGCGTACTTGTTTTATCGCAGTTTTTAAATTAGTTCAGAGTCACATGAATTATATGTTAACCTACACTCCAATTGCTAATGTAAGTATTTTTCTATATAGCTCTTGAGGACGCTGCCTGCCAAGCATGCAGCCACGGAGTTGCAATAGGGGAGGAGTGCTGAAGATATTCCTCCCCAATTCATACGTTCTTAAGGTGATAGTTTCGAACAAAAATAATTCTATAGTCTATTCGCGGTTTCTTCACACTTTTTCAACCAAACCTTTGATAAATCACCTTATGTATGTTTGGTAGTTTCCTAAATATGTCTTATATCACATACGTTTTATACTTACTTCTGTTACTATGAAGGTAACTTTTATTTGATGACATTTAACTTCCATTTATATTTTATTAATAAACAATAACTTACTTGTAATAAATATTGATTAAACAGTGACAAAATATATATGTTGGTTATGCCTAGTAAGAAATAGTTCTCATGTAAAATATTATCTCTTTGAATTATAGAATTTGACACCTCCTGTAGAACGGAGTCCAATTGTCGCCTTCCATTGTGACAGTAGACAACCAATGTGTAGTTCGTATCGGCATATTTGTACATAAGACTGCACTATGAATTCGAATCAGTGAAAAACACTGAATCGAAGCGAAATTCAACCAGGCATACTCGAATGAGTGAGTGAGGAGATCTGGGCGGCTCTTAACAGCGAGGTCTTGAGAGCCGGTGAGGGTGACTGAAGTGAATATAGGGCGGCGCCGGAATGACGGGGCGGGGAAAACGGGATATCCCCGAGAAAACCCGCCAACCAACTTCATCTTCCGGCACGATTCCCACTTGCGAAAATCCGGTGGTCCGGCCGGTGAATGAACCCGGTCCGCCTTGGAGGGGAGGCGAGTGTGCTAATCTCTCAGCCACCGCGGCCCCTAGGCCTACTCGAATAAGTTAAAATGGCTCCCCTTTAGAATCAGTGGAACACCACTGATTGTTTCAGTGATTGAATGAGTGAGGTGAAACAATTTCACTGATTTATAACTGACGGCAGACTCCAGTGACGAATTAAACATTGCTTTTATTGAATTTAGCCAAATAATTAAGTGAAACTAACATATCTACGATAGTTTACTATTTACATTTCGCAATTTAAAGTAATTTAAAAATGTAAAAGTGTCTTCGGAGGTGGCCGAGATTGAACTCGCACATCCTTACCACTTCGCTTTGAGGCCGTTACATTTTCCATCTGCGCAACCAAGACAGTTTTAAAAAATGAGTGGAAGATACATGTCTTACAGTCTTTTCGAAATCGTGAAGATTTAAGTTGTATGCCTTTAACTTTTCGGTTTTGGTTTAATTGGTACCGTTAGGTTTGTTAAAACGAATAGTATATATGAGTGAACTCTCTTCGCCATATTATATGTAGCTTAAACCTTCAAACAGAGCACTGTGATGATTACATGAAAACGAAATGTAAGACGTAACAACGGAATGAAAGGATTGATGTTCACATTACCTCGTAAAATGGTGTTTTGAAGGACGAAACACATTTTAGAAAGTATTTTGTATTGGTTTTATTAGTTTATTCGTTGTTATTTCACTTAATACACATTGTTTAACGACCATGTTTTGAACGTTGTTTGACGGGCATTTTTACACGCCGTTTAACTGATTCATCAGTCAAAAAACAAACCACTGGAAAACAGCGAAAAAAATGACTGATTAATCAGTGGAAAATGTCACTGAATCAGTAAGTGAAGGAAATGTGGCATTTTTTTCGCTGATGCGTCAGTTAAATTCACTGAAGTGATTGTTGAATCAATCAGGTACTGTTCACTGATTGAAACAGTAAAGTTCTCACTGATTCAGATTTAGTGTGTATAGAGTCTAAGTAGAATGATTTGGATCCTTCTGGCACAGGAACTTAGGAGCGCGGCTCGGTGGCTCTGGCCGCCATCTTGAATTCCGTACATCCTGATCTGGCTTTCCGGTCACACGACCGCCATATTGTATGCAGGTGACGTTGACCTTCGAAATCCAAATAATTCCAAAAAATCTAAAAAAATTGTATTACAAAAAATTAAATATTAAATATTATTTTAAAAATTATTTTAAAACTCATAAAAAAAACTTAAATTTCGAAGGTCCCCCCAACCACCGCAATTAGTCACATTCGTTCCATCCCCAGCAGACGGCTGACACCAATTGCTATTGGCTGTTTTGTCGGAGGGCCTCCATCCTATCACCCCCACTCCTCTCACCTATACACATTCTGCTATCTTGAATTTTTCGTTCGTCATTTGTTTATACATTAATAGAGGCCACCAATCTTGGTAGGCGACCGCCATATTGGAAAGCGACGACTATCTAGGTAGGAGATCACCATCTTGGTAGGCAACCACCATCTTGGTAGACATCACCCATCCGCCATATTAGATGCAGACTACCTCAACCTTGACCCCATGAAATTGAAATATCTTGAAAATAAAAACTCGAGAAAAAATACATAACAATTATCAAGAATAATACATTAGACTACCACCGCCATATTAGATGCAGGCTATCTCAACCTTGACCCAAGACCTTGAATGACCGTGAAAATAATAACTCGAGAAAAAATACATAAAATCTACAAGCATAATACATTACAGACTACTACTGCCATGTTAGATGCTGATTTTATGTATTTTTTCTCGAGTTATTATTTTCATGGTCATTCAAGGTCATGGGTCAAGGATGAGGTAGTCTGCATCTAATATGGCGGTGGTAATCTGAAATGTATTATGGTTGCTGATTTTTATGTATTTTCCACATTTTTTTATTTTCAAGGTCATTCAAGGTCATGGGTCAAGGTTGAGGTAGTCTGCATCTGATATGGCGATAGTATCAGTTATGCATAGTTCAGGTTGACTTGAATATATTTTTTAAAGTTTTTATATTCAAGGTCACTCAATGTTATGGGGTCAATGTTGAGGTTGTCTGCATCTAATATGGCGGATGGGTGATGTCTACCAAGATGGTGGTCAACCACCAAGACTGTGGTCATCTGCCAAGATGGCGGTTGCCTACCAAGATGGTGGCCTATATTGCGTATAAAAAATGACTAACGGAAAATGAAGATACTGGAATGAGTATATGTGAGGGGAGTGGGGGTGATGGGATGGAGGCCCTCCAACTAAACAGCCAATATCAATTGGCTTCAGTCGTCTGCTGGGAATGGAACAAATGTGACAAATGGTGGTGCTGGGGGGGACCTTCCAAAATGTAAATTTTTCATAAGTTTTTTAATAATTCTTAAACAATTCTTTAATAATTTTAATATTAAATTTTTATAATTTATTTTTTGGGGTTTTTGGTTTCTTTTGTGAATTTTTTAATTTTCAAGGTCAAAGTCGCCTGGATCCAAAATGGCGGCCGTGTGACCTGAATAACAGAGTAGGATGTCCCGAATCCAAGATGGTGATAAGAGCCACCTAGCCGCACTCATATGCTACTGTGCCAGAAGGAATAAAATCATTCTACTAGTCCAGCTTGCAAGTCATTGAACTCGAGTATTTTTCAGGTTTGTACTAGCAAAGAAAATGTAATTATGGATACAATAGAAGAATGTATGTATTTTTCAATGAAATACGTGAACATATATACCAATTTTATTTAGAATTTGTGCTAAATAATTGTTTTTTTTTTTTTTTGATCAGCCGATATGTAGCATTAAAATATATTAAAAAATTTACAGTCTCTTGAAAAATCTGCTAGCATGTGAACAGCCGTAGGTTATGTCCGCTGTGTTTTTGTCATCATAGGCATAGGGGCATAGATGTGAATCGCGCTTAATAGTTTCGTGGAAAATGTGTATCTTTTAACTCTCTGCAAAGTAGTTCAAGTACCAGGTAGACGGACCTCTTAATGTGAGTACTGAAAATAAAATCATTAGATATGTTGACAAACCGGTTTTTTTACACATCCTAAATTAACAATGGCCTTAAATAAGTCCAAAAGGGGCACATATAATAAACCAAACTTTCATGATATCACATGAACTAAACAGCACCAAATTGTACATACAATTCAATTTAGAAAATACTTGTAGAAGTTATATTCGACTTTTGGTCATGAAAATGCATTTTATGTTCTCTTTATTAGGACTGTAAAAATTGAATTATTTGAAGGTCTAAATGGTGCTTTGTAAAAAAATACCCACTTATTCAAAGGATGCTACGATCATTAATTTCTGCTAGGTTATGCAGATTATCATAAAAATCGAAAAATCGAGAGTACTGTTACAGACAAGAACAGAACATAGAACAAAATCGGAATTGTTGTGGGCAAATCTGTACATCTGGCAACCCTATTATAGGCTGTTAGCCACGCAAAAAAAAAGTGTTGTTTTATATTTTTACTGCACACATTGTTCAGCTCTCAGACGTTATCAGAAATTATTCCTTCCTCGCAAAAAAAAAATATATATTGAGCACATTGTTTTCGCATAAATACACCTCATAATCACAATTTTACTGTTTCAGGTACGTACACATAACAAAAATTACCTTACGTACAGAAATGGGATAATTCACACTGAAAGAAGATGCCAAGAACTACTCAAAGGCATATATAAAATCGCCCAAAGAATAGTTTTCGGAACTTCCAAAAATTGCTGAAAATAAGGAAATTCTTGCATCTATTGTATTTGCAGCTGCACGTGAATTTTTGTAAAATAACATTTTCCAAGCAAACACCTTAAAATGAATTAAGACATGGCTTCTCAGATGCCTTTGTAAATTTTCTGCAAGTAGTAGTTTGGTTTATTTTATTTGTACATTGCAAGAACAGTAAATTTAGACTTCGACATGAGTAGATAGGTCTGGTAGGTTCGGGCAAAATGGCGTGGGACGAAGGAGCAGGGAGCCGGCGGGCCGCTATGTTTAACGTTACCCGTACGCCATCCATGAGACCTTAGAATTTTACCTTAACCCTGGTGACCTTCGACCTTGATCCCGGTTACCTTTGATCCAAAAAATCCCAAAAAGTCCAAAAAAATTGTTATTAAAAAGTACTACATTTTGAAAAATTATTTAAGAATTATTTTGAAATTCCAGTTCCCAACGGCCATTTGCCCCAAAAAATTCCATTTTTTCCTTAAAATTTCCCTTTTTCCTTAAATTTTCCACTTTCTCTAAAAAATTCCAAAAAATGGCAAAAAGTTATAAAAGTCAATGAGCATATCATGTTACAGAATACTACCGCCAATTGTGTGCCGGTTACCTTGACCTTTGTCCTGTAACCTTGAATGACCTTGGAAACAAAATCTCGAGAAAAAATCATAAATATCAGCGAGTATATTATGTTACTGACTACTACCACCGTACTGGATGCAAGTGACCTTTACATTGACCCCATGACATTGAATGACCTTGAAAACAAAACCTCTAGAATAAATTGATAAAAGTCAGCACGCTGGAGGCCAAGCGATCCGTCGGCACTTAAATTTATAAACATAAAAAAACCTGCAATTTTCCATCATATTCTAAAAATAGATGTTTCTAATTACTGGTATACCTACAAGCATGATACGGGACTTTGACTACATGCATAGTTTATTAAGTATTTATTATTTTATTTAAAAATTTCAAGTCCTAGCATTTTTACAAAGCATTTTTATGTAAATATATAATTATACATATAGTAAGTACATTGGTACTTTATACAATACTTATTTATTAAATTTATTTATTCCTCTACCTTTTCAATTTTAATTATAATCTGACAAATTAGGTAAACATGACTTAAAACTAACCTTTTATACTGAATTAATTTATTACAGTCGTTCATGCCTTCGAAAAAAAATTACGATACACTTCGTTATACGTGTATCTCAATATATGCAACTTTGTTGTACGTTACAGGAAATTTTTTTGTACTTTACAGTCTTTGTGCATCTCGTTAATCAGACTCGTGTTGTCCTTGTGCAAAAATATCGTGGCATTTATTACACCGTCACACCGTGCAGGACTGGTTATGCAGGTGACTGTACTTTTGAGGACGTGTACCGAAGTCACAAGAGACCTGCTTGCAGCAAACCAGGTACCGAAGTACTGATCAGAAATGCACTTCGCCTTTAAAGATCTTTGCATGTCCAAGTAAACTGTCTCTACAGCTGAAACGTTTACCGCACCTATCACACAAATTTGACATGCAACAGGGATTGTTTGCACAATTAAATGACCATGTCTCCGCACATCGTGGCCGAAAGCTAGAATGTCTTATCACATAAGCGACACGGATTACAGCATAGTGGTGCAGGCAAAGACTCGGACGGACCTGTTGGAGATGTAGGTGCTGGAGCTAAAGAAAGGTAACATCGGCATTGGTGTTCTACTTAACTCGGCCGAAGAAGTCGATGGCACTCCCGAAGAATTCGATGGCACTATCGTAGCTGCCATTACATCTGGAATGTCCGAAGACATCGCAGATGCAGAATACGACATCGATGCAAATATGCAGTGGCGTCCATATTGGTTTTAAAGGCATACCCTATGTCAAATCGATACAAGGTATAGAGGATAGGACTCAGATCTAAGCATCAGCCATCTTGCATCCATTTTGTATGCAGACGACCTTTGATCCCGAACCTTGGCCTTTTTCCTTGACCTTTGATCTTGGTAGTAAGAAATTCAAAAAATCACAAAAAAAGTCGGAAAATTTATTATTAAAATTATTAAAAAGGTATTAAATAATTAATAAAAAATTATTTAATTTCTTTTAACTTACATTTTCGAAGGTCCCTCAGCACAACCAATTAGTCACCTCTGTTTGACTCCAGTAGACGACTGACTCCTTCGCACCCACTCCCCTCAGCTGTACTCATTCTGTCATTTTAATTTTTTCTTTCATCTTTTGTATACATGCTACTGGTGGCAGCCATATTTGTTTATATGTTACTGGAGGCCACCATATTTGTTTTTCGTTCTTCAATTGTTTACATGCTACTGGAGGCAGCCACCTTTGTTTATATGTTACTCGAGGCCGCCATATTTGTTTTTCGTTCATAATTTGTTTATACATTACTGGATGCCGCCATATTGGTAGGCGACCACCATCTTAGTAGGTGACGATTATTGCAATTTTCCATCCTATGTTTAAAAAAGATTTTTTTTTTCGAATAAATGGTATAGCTACTTGCATGATGCATGACTAACTGCATGGTTAATTTATTAAATATTTTAAATGCGTATTATTGTTATTCAAACCATAAAGGCCTACAGGAGGATACGACAAACAAAAATTAAGAAAAACAAAATATTTTATAATAATTTATTATTATTTTGTAAATACATTTTTAAAAGAAAGCACTTCATCACATAATATTATATAACCTTGATCCATAAGTGCTCTCTTATGATCGAAACCACCTTTTTCATTGTCGAGTAATCCCCACGTTGTTGCTTATCAAGCAATATTTTAGTCTGTCTATAGGTTTGTTGGGATCTTCGGTAAACATATCGTCAGTATACTCGATATCTTCTGCCTTCTTCGCATCACTTGCCGAAGGAAACTCGTTGGGGAAATGTTTGGGTATGTCGAGGGAATAATCATCGTATTCAACACTATCACTGTCGCCATAGTCATCATCAATGCAGTCTTTATGATCGGCTTCACTTCCTTCTGCATCCTCAATATCTAGTTTACTTTTCTGTGTAGCAGGAGTTGTATGTTCATCAGTGTTTAGAGCTGATGCCCGTTTATTTTGAAGTTTGTCGACTTCACACGAACATCTTGCAAGTGTATCTTCCGCACAAACCAACTGGACTGCACTCATTCCGACTTTATCATTAACTGTGACGTCATTATCGTCTGCGGAAACGGTACCCATAGGTGTAGCAGGAGGTGTTGATGACGTCACTTGCTGGTTCCCAGAAGACGAACCCTCTCGACAGACAGCGATGAACTGATCGAACCCACGGCTGTGACTTCCTTTATGTAGCAGACTGTCCTTATTTGGGGGGAATGGCTGTTTCGCCGATGGACCGTCTGTATTGGAGGTTAAGTAACACATTTAAATTATTATAAAATGGGCATGCCCTTAAGGTTGTTTGAGGAAGGACAATATTTTCGTCCTTATAGGAAACTATAAAAATATTCATCGTGAATTGTTGGTAAGATGTTTTAAAACGAATTTCGTTGTTCTTGTCAGAGCTTTTAAAAGAAAAAAGTTTAATGTAACATTTCAATATATATATATATATATATATATATATATATATATATATATATATATATATATATATATATATATATATGTATATATATATAAAGTTGAAATTTTGGTATGCATTGATGACCTTCGCTCTAGACAAACAGCCAGTGATATTTAATATGGCGTTTATAATGTGCTATTTCTGCTACTTTTGATTTATTGTTAATATGAAAAATGGCTTTCGCTCTAGTCAAACAGCCAGTAATGTCTAATATGGCTTTTATAATGTGTTATTTATGCCATTTTTGCTTGCCTTGTTAACATGAAAGATGGTTTTTACCATAGTTACAAGCCTATAATAATAATTTTTCCAGATATGGCTTTTCTTAACTTGTGTCATTTTTGCCCCTAATGCGAAACTTTTAGGAAAATTTTAATCCTTAGAAAGCTTTTCGTGTATATTGTTGATGAGTTTGCTTGGGTGCAATAAATCACATATTAACCTTCTGTTTGTAACATAATTTCTTTTGGGATCAATCTGGTAGTTTTTTTCCATGGATATAATCAAAGTGTATATATATATATATATATATATATATATATATATATATATATATATATATATTATATATAGCGTTAAACAATTTTGAGATCCTGTGAGAGCTTATGCTGAAAGAGCCATTGCCAAGACTGATAAAATATTAATACTACACTTGGTTAATTTTTGGAAATACGTATGCACGTGTTTCTTCCTTATCCATTACGTAATAATATATGTTGGATGTTGATTTGCACTATCCATATTCACTTCAAAGTAAGTTTTTTCCTGACTAAAAGGCCGGTTAAGGCCGCCCTTTGGTGTCCCAGTGGTATAGAGTGCGCCACAAGATGATGTGATGAACAGCTTTCTTCTGAAAACGTATTTAGAAAATAGTAATAAATTATTTTAAAACTATTTGTTTTTCTTAATTTTTGTGTGTCTTATCCTCCTGTTGGCCTTTAAGTTTTGAATAACAACAATATGTATTTAAAATATTTAGTAAATTAAGCATGTAGTCAGCCATGCATCATGCATGTAGCTATACAGTTTATTAGAAAAAATATTTTTAAACATAGGATGGAAAATTGCAATAGTAGTCACCTACTAATATGGTGGTCGCCTACCAAGATGGTGGCCTCCAGTAATTAATAAACAAATTACGAACGAAAAATAAATATGGCGGCCTTAAGTAACATATTAACAAATATGGCTGCCACCAGTAGCATGTAAAAAAATTACGAACGAAAAAATCTAGATGGCAGAATTAGTATAGGGGAGGGGAGTGGGTGCGAGGGAGTCAGTCATCTGCTGGAGTCGAACAGAGGTGAGTAATTGGCTATGCTGGGGGGACCTTCGGAAATGTAAGTTAAAAAAAAAAAAAGAATATTTCTTTAATAATTATTTAATAATTTTTATATAAATTTTAATAATAGTTTTTTTCATCTTCAAGGTCAAAGGTCAAGGATCAAAGGTCATGGTCGGGGTCAAAGGCCATCTGCATACAATATTGATGAAAGGTGGCTGATATTTAGGTCTGAGTTCTAGCATCTATACCATGTATCGATGTGGCATAGCGTATACCTACAAAATCACTATGGCTACCACTGCTCTGTAGGTCTGAAGGAAGCCTCCCAAATAAATAAAATAGGCGAAAATTGGATTTCGGGGGCTTGTTTTTGCACGAGGGGGGCTTCTGCCGTTTTGGAAGGAAAATGGGTCATTTCTGAGGATCCTTCAAGTAATTTTTTTTATAATTTTTCAATAGCTTTTAACAATATTTTTTTCGGATTTTTTTTTAGAATTCTTTAGAATTTTTTGAGGAGTTTTTGGAATTTTTAATGTTTTTTAATGTGTTTTTGAGGTTGAAGGTCCTCGAGGTCAAGGTCGAATATCACATGGGTCGGGGGTAAAAGGTCAATGACATCCGAGATGGCAGTCGGATGACGTCACAAGTTGGCGGCTCCCCAGATATGGCTCCGACTCCCTAATTCCTTATGCGTGAAGGAACCATATCCTATTACTACTTTCATTCCAGAGCTAATGGTGGCTACAATAGTGCTACTGACTTCTTCGGGAGTGGCCCCAGCAGTGTCATCGACTTCTTCGACTGAGTTATGTAGAACACCAATGCCGACGTTATCTGCTTCTTTAGCTCCAGCGTCTACATCTCCAACAGGTCCGTCCGAGTCTTTGCCTGCACCATTACGCCGTAATCAGTGTCGCTTTCGTAATAAGACATTTTAGCTTTAGGCCACGATTTACGGTGACATGAGCACCTTGATTGTGCCAAAAATCCCTGTTGCATGTCATGTTTGTATGATAGGTGCAATAAGCTTTTCAGCCGTAGAGTCAGTTTACTTAGACTTGCAAAAACCTGTAAAGGTGAAGTGAATTTCTCATCAGTACCGCGGTACGTGGTTTGCTTCAAGTACACTGAGAAAAAGATTTTGTTGAATCAAACTAGATTTGTTTGATGCAAACAAAGTATTTGTTTGTATAGTGGCAATGAAATATTTTATTGCTGAACCAAATTATTTTGTGGTTCTCATTTGGTTGCCAAACAGTACGATTTGGTTGGTGCAACTAAATATTTGTTTGGCTACACGTATATTAAACAGGTTGGGCAGATACAAAAAACTTTTGCAAGTTCGACCGAGTTTCGAAACTATGTTACCGGCATCCGCACGGCTTCGCAATCTCAGCTAATGTGACAACTGGACACCATAAAGCTTTTAAAAAGATATACTGCAAATATTGGGCAACGTGTGCAAACAAATATTTCAAGTTTTACCGCTTTACTTATCAGTTGTCAGTTTCTTGTTGCATTGTTTTATTAAGGTGTTTATACGATTGTTAAGCATCAATAGATGGACTAACAAACACGGTTACTATCCTAATTGTCACAACAAATACAAACAAAATCTGAAGCTGTTTTTTTTTTTTTCGAACGAAGGCAGTCAAATAAGAAGCCAAACACACATATACAGTTGAGTCAACAAAATATTTAGTTGACAGTCTAATTTTTTTCGCCCAACACAGAAATTTTGCTTATTCAAACACATATTTTGTTACACGAACATAAGTAATTTCGTTGGTTTGAAAATTTTGTTTGCTCAATAATATATTTTGTTAGGGCAACTAAATATATATTTGTCCCTACAAAAATAAATATTTTGTTCGATTTTCTCTCAATGCAGGTCTTTTGTGATTTCGGTACATGTCCTCAAAAGTGAGGTTACCTACACAGCCTGTCCTGCACAGGGTGTCGGTGTAATTTATCACACGATATTTTTGCACAAGGACAACAACAAAGTTGCATATATTCAAATGCACAGACAGAAGAATATTGTAAATATTTGAAGGCATGAACAACTGTAATAATTTAATTGAAAAAATAATGTGTGTTTTATTTCATGCTTACCTAGTTAGTCAGAATTTAAGCAAAATTTAAAACGTTCAGAAATAAAATAAATTTAATTAAAAAGTATTGAATAAAGTACCAATGTACTGTATGTACAATTATTTAATTAAACAAAAAAATATTTTGGAATATGTACAAGTATAATTTAAAAAAAATGATGGTAGTAATCAGTAACGTAATATGCTTACCGACTTTTATGAATTTTTTCTGGAGTTTTTGTTTTAAAGGTCATTCAAGGTCACAGGGCCAAGGACAGTGTCATCTGCACCCAATACGGCGGTAGTAGTGTGTAACGTAATATGCTCGTTTACTTCTATGACATGTTTGCGTTTTTTCGAATATTTTTTAGGAAAAAAGGGATACTTTTATCGATTAAAGGGAAATTTAAAAGGGGAAAAACGAAATTTTTTAGGAAAAATGGCCGCTGGAAGACTAGAATTTTGAAATAATGTTTTATTATATTTTAATATTACATTTTTACAATCTTTTTTGTTTTATATATTTTTCTGTTTTTTTTTTCCAGAATTTATTGGATTTTTTTTAAATTTTGTTGTTATTTTTTGGGATTTATAATTTTTTAGGTATAGGGTTACCAGGCTCAAGGTCAAAGGTAGTCGGGGTCAAGGTCAAATGCCACCGGGGTCAAGGTTAAGTGCCACAGTAGTAAAGGTCAAAGGTGAAGGTTACATGGATCCAAGATGGCTTGTGGATGACATCACAGTATGGCGACCGGCCAGCACCTTGCTTCCTCAGCCCCACGCCCTTGTGCCCGAACCTACAAAACCTATCTACTGGCATATCATTTTGCAAAAACAATGCGATCTAAAAAAATTTGTCTGAGGAAAAAGTAGCCACAGATAATATCTACAAGTTGAATAGTATGTGCTACATATATAAAAGAGAATTTTTTTCTCTTGTGGTCTCTGACTTTAAACAGGTAGGCAGGATCTGAAAATTTCTACGGAAAATATTTAAGTTCAAGCTGTATTTCAAAGCAAATTAAGATACCACCACTTTCGTGATTTGATGGTCTGTATAGTCACACGTTTTTAGTGTCTGTTCACGAACCACTGACGCTTAGTGTCGGACAGCCCTATTTCTGATTGGCCCAGTTAATTACCTAAATGTCTTCTTACCGTGGCCAATAATAGAAGGAAAACTGAATGTGTACATGTATGTTAAATGATTTATTCGCGAAATCGTTTCAGGCCGAGTTAAGCTTGGAACATGTTTATGTCCTTAACGTTATTAGAATTCTCTGAGCAAACAACTAGCCTACAAAAAAGAGTCAGAAACCCATGCTAACTGGCATGGGTAAAACTATGTACTATTTGGGCAGTAACCAATGAACAATTAACTTAGGCTGCAATGTTAAGACGACTGTGGTTTCTAGTCCACAGATGACTCAAATTGCAAAATTGTCATGTGTATCCTAACACGCGAAGTGCTGAGAAGCCACACGAAGTTAAGGTGTGACACATGAAGCAAAAAGTATTCTAAGGAACCGTGAGTGAGTAAGTGAAGAGATTTGGGCGGCTCTTAAGAGCGAGGTCTTGAGAGCCGATTCTAAGGAGAGACGTGGGCATTTCGCGTCCTATTGCATACTTTACACAAGTAATTTCTTATTACTTTAGTAATTTGGCCACTTCTTAACTCACACACTCCTTGCAGGACTCAGAACCAGTAATAGCCCTACTCGTTCACGAAGAGACCGACCAATGACCTACAATCCTGTTGCTCGGAGTAGACAAATACACAGAGAAGAAACCATGTGGTGCTCCTTTGATGTGGACGTACGCATTCTCCGATTGGTTGCGCGGGGATCTGGGAACGCGGACCTCGTGTCTGATTGGCTACTACGTGCCGAGAAAGGTTCTCTATTGGCCGGCCGGCCTCCTGGAAAGTGGGATAACAGTACTCACTGGCGAACGGCTTTCTCACATGTTGTTACGCCTTGACGCAGTTTTGGTGGCGTGTGCGGGAGGAGTTTGTGGAATTAGCGGCTATTTTACCTCTGGTTTTTTCTTCTTTACTCTGTGGCAGTTCTGCCGAGATTAGCCTAGTCGCCATATGAACTAGCGACATTTCCGAATCTCAGACCTACAGTGTTGAAATCTCCATTTCACTTTTGTTTGCTTTGACTTATTTCAATTCTTCATTCAGAGAAGAATTTTTTACAAACCATCCAAAATTACATTTAGGTTAACTGTAACGAACTGATAGATTCGTTAAGGTCAGCAAAATTTGCGTTCAATTAGTGGCATATGAATGTACAACTTACTTTAAGAAATTTTTTCTAAAATAAACAAATTCAAATGAAAAATTGCGATTTTATTCATACATCGAAATGTAAGGTGGAAATGTCTATAATCTATGGACGGGGCCACAAAAAAAATGTGTTTGAAAAATTAGGAGACAGTTTAAAACGATTATCAATGCTCTGATGAAACTTTACAAGGGACTATTTGTTGGAAGAAAAAATAATATTTCAATTTGGATTACATACATTACACAGGCCAGCCTTTTGTTATACACCGACACCTAATTCAAATAACTTAAATTTGCATGTAAAATAATTAATCTAAATCAAACAATACATGTTCTGAATGAGCTCAAAACAATACTGAACATAATCAACTTTTATCCTAAAAAAACATTAGCATTACATTATAAATACCGTAACTGTCTTACAAAAATTACATAATTATGTATTTGCTAAGATATGAGCTGGAAAAATGCAATAGTTTTTTGTGGGCGTAGGAAGACAAGTCTGCGCCTCTAAACCAGCGCAGAAATTTCAAAATATAAGTAAAACTTACTCACTAGTTACAAGATTGATACACAGAGAAAATGTTCTCACAAACTAGAATAAAATACAAGACATTAAGGACTGTTGTGCGAAACTTTAAGTGGAGGGAGATACGGAAGTTAGATTACTCAGATAAAAGAAAAGTTATAACTCGGTGTGATTTTTAACGGTATCAGGCCTTCTAAATTTCAACCGGGCAAATATGCACGTAAATAATTCTGCCACAAATTCTGCTATAGATAGCATTTCGAGTTCAGCATTAGAATTGGTGATTGTGCATACTACTGATGAGGCTAGTGTTTAAGCCAATACGGTAATATAAAAGTTAGTTAACCTGCAAATATAATTAATAATTCGCAAAAGGAGGTTACGAAATACTGTTAAGAAAGCGAGTGTGAGTTCTCCACGTCTGTTTCGTACTTTATCTGCAATTCAGACAGCACAAGTATGTGCTAAATGACGTCAGGGTAGAGGAGAATTATTTGAATCTAAGTCACTTGGGAGAAATAAGGAATCAAATGCCCAATTCCTTTTCGTGTTCTTCGGCATAGACTATATTCATTTATAACTTTTAATTTGGCGTGATTTGAGGGGTTGAAAATTGGCATTACGTTAAATGCTGCAGTGACTATGAACTAAAATTTACTTTTTAGATGCAGGAATATAGTTGAGTAATTTTACCGCAAATCGCCGAGTACTTCATGAAACATAATTTGGCTGTTCGTTTTTACGTATCTTTGCATGTTTTGGTGAAAACTATAGTAATAGAAATTTCCCCTTCTTGTTTTACATTCTCTTCGCCGTGATCTGCCCGTTCGCTGTCGGAATACAAAAGAAGAAGGCCTGCAAAGAGAAAAAAAAAATCCCTTTCTCGCTTTTAAAAAAACAATTGTCTCATCCGGAGAAAGTATTCTTTCAATTTATATGATTTCTAGGCATCTCCGCAGACTAAACAAAACATAAACTCACTTACATGAAAACACTTCACTTGCTTGGCACGACAATACTAAATCATCAACACGGAAGCAAAGCACTATTATTAATGTTTACATGAGAAAAGAAGAAAAGTATATTAACTTACTTAGAACACCACCTGAAAATAAATACAGTGTAAAAATTAAAAATACTCCAACAAATAGGTAGAAATTTGTTAACATCTCAACATACAGGCTCTGGGGGATGGTAAATAGGGAATATATCTCCGTTTGAATCAGTTAGCATTAAGCCGAATCAACTAATGATTTAGAAATAAATACAGGACTGGCGAATCCCGAAAGTAATCATAGGATAGCACAATTTGAAAGAGCCAGTGATTGTAGGCACCACATTGACCAACTTCCCTGAGCGACTCGTATTTGACACGAACAACTGCATTTTCACGATTTTCCTCTTTGCATCTCGCTGACTTCCCGGATACTATTTATTCACATTTAAGCCACTTTCCCTTATCCGACCGTCTCGATAAGAACAAGAAAAATAGAGACCGAAAAGAACAGCAGCAGAACCGAAAATTAACACAACTGTTTTTTTTTTTATATGTGAATAAATGGTCGTAATGCTCAAAAACCATGACCTTTATTCATTTTACTGAATGGCGAGAAACTATAATAATGGCGGCCTTGTAGTTTTCAACGATAATAAGTGGTATTCTCTTTCAACCGGCGTTTCCACTTATCCGACGATCACTACCCGCCGACTTCAGCTGTTAATCGATTCCCTACTGTCTGGTCAGTGTGGTGTTGCACAACAAGCACATGATTCTAAACTAACTACTCTTGACACCACGGGCGCGATTCGCCAGTAGTAGACAACGGAAGCCTGTGGATCACTCAAGCGACTTTAGTACACAAGTTCTCCACCCCTCGTGGTGATTTGTACCACTTCACAGCGAATTCAACTACTCGACGCCACTGTCCCGTGCACAAATACTCGAAGCATGCAACATTTGCTTTATAATCTCGCTGCAGGATAAAGTCAAGGCACTTGACAGGTTGTCTGGTGCATCCAGACTATGGGCTCACGGGGATGCTAATCAAATTAATCCCGAAATATTTAGTACGAGTTCAAAGCAGAGAGCAATCTGCTGTACTACTTTCAAACAAGAGCCTTACTTCGTTTGAAAAGCTGGAACCAATATAATCTTAGTGTAGCTTTGGTATGTGCAGGGCAGTGACATCTAGCCCCTTACACGATATATGCACGTCTTTAACAGTGATCGACTCGGCAGCGACTGCAATGTAACTGATTCAAATAATTGATTTAAGTATAGAGAAGAACTAACAAAGTAAAGTATGCAGAAAGTTTAACCCATGCTGTTAAAAACATACAGCAAAGCATACATGTTCCATGCAAACTTAGGCTACAATGTTGAAATAAAAACCGTACTAAAATTGTAATGTAAAAATTAAAATATTAAGTTGACACACATATAAACGCTAATATGACTGTTAAGATTGTGCAAATGTGCTTTCCACTCAATTTTATAGCAGTTTTCTCTTCAAACAATAAAAAAGTTACAATGGAAAACCCTAGATAAAGCACTCCCAGTTACGTCAAATTAAGTCTAATTCACAAAATAACCATAATTTTGACCGCGATTCAGAACGATGGTATAGTGAAAATAAGATTTTAAAAAATATTGCTTGTAGGACAAAAAAGAAAGCTGTGGTTTAGTTCCAAATGCTGTGTGTAGGTCACATAGCAAAATTTTGTTTTTGAGGTTCGAATGACGATTGTAGGACAAATAAGAACATTGAGCAATTCAGGAATCAAATGATTTCACACTGTGAAAAACCAATCCTTGACATCAGTTGAGTAGAGAATCTAATTTTCACCCTACTTCTTGACTAACTCGTGGTTCAGCCCACGTTCACTAACCTTCAAAATATTTAGAAGTGAGTCGCTTTTATCACAACTACAGGAGCACCATTAGTGTCAGAAACCAGTCCGTAGTGTCCTTAGCATGTTAAACTGAACACAGTTGTCTGACGCAGTGTTCTTAGCATGTTAAACTGAACACAGTTGTCTGACGCGGTGTTCTTAGCATGTTAAACTGAACACAGTTGTCTGACGCAGTGTTCTTAGCATGTTAAACTGAACACAGTTGTCTGACGCAGTGTTCTTGGCATGTTAAACTGAACACAGTTGTCTGACGCAGTGTTCTTAGCATGTTAAACTGAACACAGTTGTCTGACGCGGTGTTCATAGCATGTTAAACTGAACACAGTTGTCTGACGCGGTGTTCTTAGCATGTTAAACTGAACACAGTTGTCTGACGCAGTGTTCTTAGCATGTTAAACTGAACACAGTTGTCTGACGCAGTGTTCTTAGCATGTTAAACTGAACATAGTTGTCTGACGCAGTGTTCTTAGTATGTTAAACTGAACACAGTTGTCTGACGCAGTGTTCTTGGCATGTTAAACTGAACACAGTTGTCTGATGCAGTGTTCTTAGTATGTTAAACTGAACACAGTTGTCTGACGCAGTGTTCTTGGCATGTTAAACTGAACACAGTTGGCTGGCGCAGTGTTCTTAGCATGTTAAACTGAACACAGTTGGCTGGCGCAGTGTTCTTGGTATGTTAAACTGAACACAGTTGGCTGGCGCAGTGTTCTTGGTATGTTAAATTGAACATAGTTGTCTGACGCAGTGTTCTTGGCATGTTAAACGGAACACAGTTGTCTGGCGCAGTGTTCTTAGCATGTTAAACTGAACACAGTTGGCTGGCGCAGTGTTCTTGGTATGTTAAACTGAACACAGTTGGCTGGCGCAGTGTTCTTGGTATGTTAAATTGAACATAGTTGTCTGACGCAGTGTTCTTAGCATGTTAAACTGAACACAGTTGTCTGACGCAGTGTTCTTAGCATGTTAAACTGACTGGCGCTCAGCAAATGGGGTGACGTTTAGATTGTGCCTAAGTTTATTTTTCCTTACATAACCAGATTGACAAGTCATAGATTTAATAAAATTACTTTAGATTTTTTTCATAATTATATATACGTATGTTGTGCTATTATTATTTAATGTATCATTTACATCTTATAGTTTATATATAGAAGGAACTATCGCTATATGCGAAAGTGTGATGCAACTAACAGAATCAAACTATGGTATTATGTATCAAGTATTACCTGTTAAACCTTCAAGAACAAAGTATCGTTTTATTACCATTGCTAGAGAAACACTGAGTTTTAGGCAGGATAGTAGTAAAATTTTGCGAGTGTAATGACCTTTAGGATGAAATCTCTCCAATACGTCGTTTCTAAAAGCTGCCCCTAACACCTGCATTCTATCTCTTTAGGATAAGCACTGAAGTTCTACACGTAATAGAGTTGCTGCCTTAGTAGGTAGACAGTTTTATCTCAGATTATGTAGCCCAAGATTCAGTATTAGTTTTGTTTTATGTCATTTGTCAGTACATTAGTACAGACCCAGTGCACACGAACCTGTACCTGCTGAACAGTAGGGTTGCATTTAGCTGGTACTGAAAATTTTAAGCTCAATGCCCAATTATTACGGCTACATGTTTCTCGCGAAAAGATTCGACGACTAGTTGTACTCCAAAATATGTTAATTCAGAACCTGTTTCGCGGCTGGGTGATTTTTAATCGCACGCGTCTTAGGTATCTCCCTACGATTCACAGACGTACAGTATAGGAGAAACCTAATTCTGATTGGCCAGTCTAGTAAGAAAATGTCTTCTCTCAGAGACACACCACTAATAAGCAAAGAAATATTGCTGGTGTACCTGTAGGGTATTAAAATCTAAAATGTGCGGTAATCTTTTTGCGAAAAACAGGCGGCCTTACCAATGATATCCTCCGCTTGTAACTGATTCTTAAACTGCGCTACTGATGAAGGTTATGGCAGGTCCACATCACCATCGCCAACACACACAAAATCTACAGCTCGTTGTCTGTGATACATAGACACCTTAAAAATTCACGAGTTTAATGACCTGCAGGCTATACTCTACAGTGTTGTGTACAACTATGCCTATATCAACTGCACATTGGTTGTCTGCTGTCACAGTGGAAGGCGACAATTGGACACCGTTTCTGCAGAAGGTGCCAAACACCGCGTGGACCAATGGCTAAAGGTAAATAGACCCACAGGTTTTGAATTCTAGATTGTCCCAAAATGAATCCACGACTTCTTCGGGTCTCTCGTTATAAAGAATGGGTGATGGAAGAGATTTGGGCAGCTCTTAACAGCGAGGTCTTGAGAGCCGATGAGAGTGATTGAAGTGAATATGGAGCGGCGCCAGAATGAATGGGCGGGGGAAACGGGAGATCCCCGAGAAAACCCGCCGACCAACGGCATCGTCCGGCACGATTCTCACTTGCAAAAATCCAGTTACCCGGCCGGGGATTTAACCCTGTTCGCCATTGGTGGGAGGTGACGACAAATAAAGAATTTATGAGTTAGCTTAAGCAGAGCACGCATCGAAAAACTGTATTTGTAACAATTCAAATCATAAACTAAAGTTCGTCCGTAAGGGTTAAAGGGTACTTCAATTACAACAGTAACTTAAACATGTCTGTTTGTGAAGTTTAGTTGTCAAACTTGTTCGCAAATTGATTCTCAAAAATGTTCCAGTCCCTGGCTGCAGGGTTTCCTCACGTCCCGGATTGGAGTAGTGGGATGATTGGGGGATTGAAGGGAGGGAGACAGGAAGCTGGCCTGTGTGTGGACGGACGAGTCCATTAAGCCTTCGGCCGGAGGGGTGCGGGCATAGTCCGCCGTGGAGGGAAGATGAAGCGGAAGACGGCAACGATGCCATGTGTCGCGGCGGTCGTGCCTGCGATACACGTGTTCTGTCAGTCGTAATGAAAGAAGAACGCGCGCATCTTCCAGTAAATGCCCCCTCGGGTTACCCGACAGCCACCCCCCTCCCTATGCTGCAACCCCATTCGACTTACTCCAAGCATGATTTCCATAATAGCTTTCTGAGTGAAATCTGACAGCATCGTTGACACCGGGCCAATATGCGCTCCGTTTGAATACAGCAACCATCCCCGTACGAGCAGGAGAGTGATAGAGGGAGGAAGGGAGAATAATATATACGGGACACATTCCGGTAACGGCCATTATGTCAGCCATTCGGCCGGGCAGTGCGGGCGAAGGGAAGAAACAAACGGAAATGTATGTAGCCGACTGCTTGAGGCCTCGCGGTTCTGAGAATTACCGGCCCCCTGCCTCCTGAGATAGAACTTTTCTCTTCGGGAATGCTGGTGTAATCTGTTGAATACTCGTTGTGTCATTATTCCAGTTTCACCCAGCTACACTCTGCTACCACAACGGATGCAGTGACTGGCGAAGGAGGGTATATAAAATTTCCTTCCTCCCGTTGTGTTATTCAGTTATTTTAAAGAGGCATTCAAGTACAATAAGCAAGGACCATATCCTTAAGAAGAGGTTAGTATTGTTAAATCAGTTGAGGTCTCTGCGTACCATACATGAAGCCATGGTGTTTAAATGAAACATCACATGTAGTTAATTAACATCGCTTCCAACATATCTGTAGCCCTGCGAAAGTTCTACTTCAAAGACATTCCTCCGCCTCGTACAAACAAAGCTTAACCGAGTTTGGCAAATTGCACCAAAGGGACAGCGCACAGCATTCATGCGCACTCTGCATGATAATATTTTACGAAAGAACAATTCATTACCAACATATATATATATATATGTATATATATTATATTCTCTCACTGTTTTATCAACATTTATTATAAATAAAATATTATACTTTATTGTTAATAAAATATGAATGGAAGTTAAATTGTATAAAATAAAAGTTACCTTTATAGCAACAGAAGTATAAATCGCAGTTGGTATAAGATATATTTATGAAACTACCAAACATACATAAGGTGATTTGTCAAAGGTTTGATTAAAAAATGTGTGAGGAAACCGTGAATAGACTATAGAATTATTCTTGTTCGAAACTGTTACCTAAGAACGTATGCATTGGGAAGGAATATCTTTAGCACTCCTCCCCTATTGCATCTCCGTGGTTGCATAAACCAAGTAACAATCTTTTTTTTTTTTCCATAACACAAAATATTGAGATACTGTGAGAGGTTATGTTGAAAGAGCCATTGCCAAGGCTGATAAAATATTACTAAACCTGGTTCTTTTTGAAAATACATATGCACGTGTCTCTCCTTTATCCATTATATAATCATATATGTTGGATGTTGATTTGCACTATCCACGTTCGCCTCAAAGTAGGTTTTCTGACTTAAAGGCCGGTAACGCCACCCTTTGGAATCACAGTGGTATAGAGGGTGCCGCAAAGAAAACATTTTTTAACAAGTTGTAGATTTGTTCAAAGGATGTTTTAAAAGTAACCTGATAATTTAATTAATGTGCTGTATGAAATTTAAGGTAGCTTGAACCCTACCCATATTGGACAAGGTTAAAACTGCACAAATCTTCAAAAATAGCACCTTTCCTGATGATGTATGTTTCGGGTGGACCCTTCCCTTTCCTGTTCCTTCTGGGTAAAGAGGTTGAGAAGCGGACTGTGCCGAAGTTGTGCTCCTCAGGCTGAGGCGCAAGGGGCACTAAGTAAACTGCTTTGCAAAGCTTGAGATCTGGTCTAAGCTACATTTCGTTCTCATACAATTTAAATATAATGGCTTCATTTCACGAGGTTATCGCTCTTCAATATAATCCACAATTTTAGAACGCCAAGTCACTCTAAACTTGTGTTGGATGGACATTACTTTAACGTCGCAGTTACAGAATATGTTTCTTTCTTCCTTATATTTTTGTCGTAATAGAACCTTTAGTTGCTGCAGCATTACTTAAAGGCTTTATTAACATTACCACTTCCAACAGTAAGTATATTTGCATTATAGTAATATAATATTTTGTCGTAATAGAACCTTTAGTTGCTGCAGCATTACTTAAAGGCTTTATTAACATTACCACTTCCAACAGTAAGTATATTTGCATTATAGTAATATAATATTTTGTAAATGGTTAACATTATTAACTTTGTCACATCGTTACTAATGTTACTACAACCTAAACGTTTAGAGAAATGCCTCAATAGTAATTTTTTTTTGTTGCGTCAACATTAGACTTTTTTCTGTGAACGTAAGTTTATAAAAATGTGTACGAGTCAATATTCTAAGATGAAAATCTCATGCTTGCGCTAAAAACATGATCAATAGTATTTTTCAAGTCATTTAGAATTTTACGAGGATATAATCGAAATCATGTCACGAAACCGAAAATTATCCTAACCCTTCCAGTCAAAAATAAATATATCGTTTTAGGCGTTGCCGCAGAATAGTTACGAATACAGATGTAAAACAGCCTCTTATTCCGGGAACTTAAGAGTGGGATGGACCCCCGCAATAGTTTGCGCGAATACACGTATCTCGGCAAATTAATGTTCAGCAAATACGAATTTTTGTCAGAAAAAATTAAAAACAATTATCTATGCCCCTATTTGTTACACTTTGTCATATTAAGTGTATTCTCGGAGAAAAAAAATTTCTTAAAAATGGTCAAATATCGCATTTCTAAAGCTTGTGTATGCAGTTTCCTTAAGCGGCAAGAGAAAAGTACAAAGATAAAGGCTGGATAATCTGTGGTCTTTCACGCTGTGCAATAAAACCACTATATCACAGATCTAATTTACAAAGTACAGAGTTACGACGGAAACAATGCACACTTTGCGCGTAGGAGCGATTAGGTTACTAGGCATGCGTGTTAGTGTCGCCCGTATTGCTCTCTCGCTTCTTGACCTTGGACGCCTCGTTCCCAAGGGGGTCCATTCCACTCTTAATTCACAGATGCCATTAAAATGAAGTCACTGTCCAGCAATAAGTCAGAACTCCGCTTGTCAATCAGGGGCTATTGACTTATCTGTTAGCTAGCAGCCTAACCAATTGGGAACCTTTTGAGCTACTCAATAGCCAATCAGACTAAAAGCTAAATTACAGAGCCTCTCCCAGCAAATCAGCGAATGGGTACTTTCAAATCAAAGGAAATGCCAAGACCTTTTGAATCTGTTTAGTTATCTACTTTAAGGCGTTGCGACTATTATATTTTTTGTTCGGTATTGCACTGGTATAAGTTTATATCTGTGTCACTTATCGGGACCAATAAGAATGTGTTTCTTATACATGATACTGGTAGCAGTTATCTTTGATACTACGAAATGTAGTCTCAATAAAGAATGATACCTCTCACTCGCGACGGACTTGCCTCATTGCTAGGGTTAGGAAAATTTCGCGAGTTGATTTAGAGACAAGATAGGCGTCAACATTATACAAAGTGAAGTCACCTTTGCGATTGGATCACAGTTTATTAGTCATGCTCTGGAAGACTCTGAGCCAATAGCAGACTTGCAAGGAAACACGTAGCAAACCCCACACTGCCACGTGTGGTGGCAACTCTCTGGAGTCGCAGCCAATGAACACACAGCTGGGGCTCGAGTATACATAGGACTGTGGAGTCTAGCCTGCAGGTCATTGAACTCGCGACATTTTCCTATCCTTGTAAGGTCGATAACTAGTTGGGTGTAGGGTTACTTAACGATTTTTTTTTTTTAAGTAAACAAGCTAGGAGAACGAAGAATCCAATATGGCGGGGTGAAGGCTCCCCTTAAAAGCAAACTCGCAAATCTTCATTCCGTTCGCAGCGCGCGGAGCACGCACGGAAGCAAATACGCGAGGTAACGTGCAATAATATCTGCAGTCGCAAAAACCCGCTATCGCGTACGTTCGCAGGGTTCGTCGGAACGAGGCTTTTCCCTCTACTCTTCTGATTCAAAACGACGGGTTAGTGGATGGAGTTTCCTGGTGGATCACAAGGGAGGGGAGGGGGAATCTCATTAATTTTAATTTGTTTTATGGCACATTTGAGATTAAAATAATTGTGCGTATAATAAACGTGCTTGTGGCACGTGTTATGTAATAATTTTTCCGATGTTTGCTAACCATCGTAAAAAAAAAAAAAATCGTACTTGACATGTACACTTGATTAATATATAAACGATAACGTGTATGTTGTTTTAATGACATCTCAGTCAATTTAAAACCTACAATACCTCGAAATCATACAATTCTGGGCATTTACGTCCAGCTTCAATAATCTCTGTTTCTCGAACAACAGTACCGATCGTAGAAGTATTTGCTCGCATCTCATGCTACCGTCCAGCCAACATAACCTCTGTTTCAGAACTCGTATTGCAAACACGTTCTATTTTAACATAGCTAGGCTCAGCAAAATATTCAGTGCAAGTTCACAATGAAGCAGACTTGATGAAGAACTACTTATAGATGTGAACTAGCGACCCGCCCCGGCCATTTAAAAAAAATGGCGTTGTTTAGTTTTCTTATATAAACTAAATGCTTAAGGTAACTAACACAGGATTAATGCTGTGTTGTGTTCGTAAGTGAACCTCTATTTTTAATCAAATTTTAAATGGTTACTATGGGTCATCATTAAAAGATAAACATAGACCATACTGTCGCGTACTTCCATTTTGAGATCTGCAATTCTGTAGTACATTAATTTTGTGTAACTCTTGTGGTTTAGTTAGCGTAAGCCACGTGAGCGGCCGAAAAGAGGCTTTTTCCAACTTGATTAAAAAACGTTGACATTTTTCTACTATTTTTCCATTAAATTTTAATGTATTATATGCCTAAACCTTCCTCAATAAATTCTCTAAATGAAGGTGAAAACCGCATCCAAATCCACTAAGCAGTTCAGAAGCCTTAGCCGAATACACAGACACACGTGGCCGGGCGACTTTGTTTTATACTATTTATAAGTAAGAAATGCTTGTTTGATTATGAACACTTCAGAAAAAAAATAAAATTTATTTTGAGACTATGAATTCCTAATAAGTACGACTTCCTGAAGATTTGCTTCGCGAAGTATTACTTCAAGCTATCTAAAGAAGCAATACTTATATCTGGCACTATTAAGTGAAAATCACACTAAAGTAATTCTTGTTTCAAGTATTGCTCGTATGCTGACAAAGAATTCCGCCGTAAGAGTCGAAGGTCAAGAAGCGAGGTAGCGTTCCTGGCGACACTAACTAGCGCCTCGTCAAGTGTACGCTCAAGGCGTACAGTGTTTCCGTCGTGATGCGATGCAAATTAGATCTGCACCAGTTAAGCAAAGAAATCCCACAGATTAAACTACGCCCGTATAGTCGCACTTTTCTCTTGCCGCTTAATAAAACTGCATAGGCTAGCTTTACACATGCAATATTTGACTATTTATCACGGAATTTTTCTCCATCCATACACTTAATACGATAAAAGTAAAAAAAAAATATGTATGGGCATAGATAATTTTTTTTTACCTTTTCCGTCACGTCGAATTCACAGTATATTTATTTACCAAGATACGAATATTCGCGCAAAGGAAATAAAGATTTCACAGAAAATATTTCAGTACCTAGTCATCTTATGTGGCCCGCCTACCTTGAGCAGCCCGCGATTGAGGCCGAGAAACTCGGGAGCGATAAGGGTGACGCTGCCACGCTCTTCAAGTGCGCCATCGCCGCTACGCGCAAGACTCTGATCTGGCATGCAATGTTCTCATCTTGTTGTGTGTACATATGGGACCTTACGGAATGACCTTATTGTTTTATTGGGGGAGAGAAAGGTTATGTTGAATCAAACAAGATTTTTTTTGGGGCAACCAAATTATTTGTTTGTATAGGGGCAAAGAAATATTTCGTTGCTGAAACCAAATTACTTTGTTGTTCTCATTCGGTTGCCCCAAACTGTAAGATGTGCAACTCAAGTTTTGTTTGGATACACGTACATTAAGCAGTTTGGGCTGATATAAAAAAAATGTTTTACAAGTTTGCGCGAGTTTAGAACCTAGATCACCTGCGTCCGAGCGTTACGCCTTAGTAAAATCAGCTAACCTGACAACTAATGACAAAGGAAAGATTTTTAATAGATATACTGAAAATATTGGGCAACTGATGCAAACAAATATTTCAAGTTTTACACCTTTACTCGTCAGTTTATTGTTGCATTGTTTTATTAATATGTTTATACGATTGTTAAGCATTAATAAATGGACTAACAAACATGGTTACTATCATATTTGTCACAAAAAATACAAACAAACTCTCGAGCTGTAGTTCCGAACGAAGGCAGTCAAATGAGTGGCCAAACAAATATGTACAGTCGATTAGTTGACCGTCCAATTTTTTTTTGGCCCAACACAAAGATTTTGTTTATTCAAACATAGATTTAGTTGGACTAACAAAAGTAATTTTGTTACTGTTCAAATTTTGTTCGCTCAACAATATATTTTGTTAGTACAACTAATTATATATCCGGCTCTAATACAAACAAATATTTTGTTCGATTTTCTCTTAGTGTGTCGCAGGGTTCAATGCACGACCCTTGAGTATTATTTTATGTTTCTGAGCAGTATAATCTGAGCCAAGAGGTCTTGGTGGCACTTAACATCGAGGTTTTGAGAATCGATGAGGGTGATTGACATCAGTATGGTGCAGCGCCGGAATGAAGTGGCGGGGGAAACGGGAGATCCTAGAGAAAACCCGCCGACCAGTGTCATCGTCTGGCACGATTCCCACATACGAAAATCTGGAAGTGACCCGGCCGGGGATTGAGCTCGGTTCTCCATGGAGGGAGGCGAGCAGGCTAACCGCACAGCCTCCCATATTTTTTTTTATATACGTTGGCGAGCTTCGGAATGATTTTTGTAGCGTGCATGGTATCTTGTCAGAAGTAAGTGTTGTGTTTGCAGAACAGCACATTGCACCCAGGTTTTACAGTCTCGAGGAAAAACGTGTATTTGAAACACTTTGCGACGCAGTACACGCGCGAGGTCGGCTGGTACCGTAACTGGGGTGTGACAACAAATCCCGCTTCTCGCGGGTGTTAGGTGGTAAAAAAAAAAAAAAAAAAAGGACGTGTGTGTGTGTGGGGGGGGGGAGGGGAGGGGTTAGGGGGGAGTCGATGACGCCGCACACCCCTTTCTCACTCATCGCAACCCCTTCTAAACGCCAGCAACCCGCGCGGGCGGTGTTTGAAAATCTGCTCACCTCGGCAGTCCTGCGAAGCCCGCATCTCCAGCTGTGATGAGTTCACTACCCCCCCACCCCCACCTTCTCACTCACACACACGCACACGCACACACACAAACAAACAACACGCATCGGCAGTCCGGAGGGATTCGGTAAACACCAGTCTTTGGCGCCGACACACTCGCATTCACAGCATCATTACTACTGGTGACTATCATCTCGCGCTACCAAACGGCGCCAGCCTAGATGTCACTATGCCACAGTGTAGATACGTACCCAGACACAATGATTAGACACCTGAAGAATTCGCGGATTCATTCCGGGACAAGCTAGAATTCAAAACACGTGCTGCTATATAACTTTAGCCACTGATACACGCGGTGTTTGACACCTCCTGGAGAACGGTGTCCAATCGTCGCCTTCCGCTGTGACAGCAGACAACCAATGTGCTGTTGATATCGGCATATTTGTACGTAAGACTATAGAGTCTAGCCTAGAGGTAATTGAACTTGCGAATTCTTCTGGTCTCTATATGTTGGCGGTCGCGGTGGTAAGTGGTTAGACCCCTCGCCGCGCACCTAAGCGAACTTGGCTCAATTCCCGGCGGGGGCCCCTCCCGGATTTTCTCAAGTGGGAATCGTGACGGACGATGCCGCCGGTAAGCGGGTTTTCCCGAGGGTCTCCACTTTCCCCCCGCCCTTTCATTCTGGCGCTGCTCGCAGGAAAATATGTTGCGGTTCCTTGGACGTGGTCTTACACGTTCACTGATTGGCTGAGCGAGGATCTGGGGACGGGCAGGGCTTCTGATTGGCTACATTGGAATACAAGTAGTCCTTAAATATTTTCGCGAAAAACAGATCTAATGTCAAGACCTCGAGTCACGTCGATGTTTGTATGGTTGGAAAGTCTCTCTCTCTCGCTCTCTCTCTCCCCCTCCCTCTCTTATTTTCGGCCACTCTTCTATTGTAAATATTTATACATGCTTAGGCAATTAAATCATTTTTGATTATTTAAACATGAAAACTTTGGAGGCATTTTTTGCATAATTCGTCAGCATGGTAGTAACTTTGACAGACCTTTTAAAAATCATTTTCTTTCTGACTTCAAGTATTTATCCCTGCAAATGTAGCTTCATGATGCATGATATTTTGGGTGATTTTGAGAAAAAACGGGAAATTTTTATGATAAACATGGCTAATTTTAACCAACTAATTGTTCGTCGCCCAAAGTTAATGACCTCAATCAATATTTATCTAATGGACCCATGCAACCGTTGATCCATTTTCATTCTGCTAAGCGAAATAAAGTGTCTTTCCATCTTATTTTCGTTCTTTACTTAATATATGCTGTTTACTTTTTTTTTCAAACATTTTATTCATTCGTAGTTTTTATGTAACTTGTATCCATACAGCGTGCTTTACAATAATAACGATGATTACCTGTAATGCCAGCCTTCTTTGAAAAACCACTAGTATATTTATTATCTTGGCGTACTTTACTTCTCTTTACATGGTTCTATTTATGAAATATATGGTATTGTTTTTTTTAAGTTTTACATGCCTTAGAAGCCTGTAATAGAACAGACGATGTGTGATGAAGAAGAAGACTGTCCTGTTTTTAATATGAGACCCAGCAGCAAACTGTCCTGTTCTTCTTGGGACCTACGTTTTAATAATGGCAGTACAGAAATAACCAAAGAATCAGGTTTTCATCAAATCAAATATAAATTGATTAGAGAATTTGATGACACCACCACAAACTTATGGACTGAAACATGTAATAATAAGGAACGCATGACGCAAATACAAGGCAGTAGCAGACTTTTAAGAGCACCATATGAACTGTGAGGTATGGAGCAGTATTGTTTGTGTCTGTAAATTTGATCTAAAAATGCTGTCTTTGAAGAACTAATTTTAACTGGAAGAATATATATATATAAAAGAGAGAGAGAGAGAGAGAGAGAGAGAGAGAGAGAGAGAGAGAGAGAGGGAGAATCGTACAGCAGAGCTTCAGTTAAGATGGAGAGATTCAACTCATCACATCAGTATGCTAGTGTTACTCCAGGATTCAGGGGAGTGTGGTTTTGAAATGAAAATGAAGATAGTCCACTACAGATACAGATGTGCAATGGAAATGAACATTGGAGTTTTTCAATAATCAATCCTGAATGTATGTACAAAGAAGTTGGAGATTGCATTGGACGCAAGTGTGTAGTGTATAATTTAAGACCTGACCCTGGTTTTCTGATTAGTTTAATCGAATTAGTATGGGAGATGGAAAGTGAAGAAATCACTTAATATCCATCATTTAGGAAAATTAAATATAAGTTGTGATGGGAGTATTACTCTGAACATGTTGTTTGGACAGAAGAATGCAACAACAAGCAACATTATACATACATTGGTTACCAAGAATTAACTTCTCCCTGTGGCATGTGGGAATGCAATGTTTTTCAAAGCAAGAATATCTGTCAGACTATAAAAATGAGTATAAAATCGTCAGCCATGGCTAGGATATTCAAGCCTACAGATGTATACAAGGTCCAACAAATTGGATACAGAAGAGTGTTCTTTAACCCATATGACGGTCTTCTACAAGTTCATGTCTGTAATGATATAGAACATTTGTAATACATTTTCGACAACAGTGATGGCATTCGCTTTGGTAAAGGAATAGCATGCAACGATTGTGCTGTGAGATAGCTTCGCCCCGTAAGTGATTTGCCATCAACCTTAGAAGATTTCGTGATTCCCAGTCTTAGCGAGGAAATAGAAGAGGAATGGGGATACGGAGTAATCCACAACCAGAACACCAGACTTCACCAGGGAATCACCTTTTGTTGGTAGGACACCAGCGATGGGGACATCCACAACTTTTTTTTCGAACAAGTAGGATTAGTTTTTACATCTATGTGTAATTTATATGCACATGAAGTGGCTAATTCAGAACAATTATCCCAATGTTACCATTGTGTCAAATGAAATACAAGTATACACATTTTACTAACGGTTTACATTCTGTAACTTACAGCTTATTATCCTCACATTTTGATGTTAAAGAAATGTGTAAGGCATTAATTTCAAATGTACGTATTTCTCTCAAGCTTTGTCAGCATCCAGTAAACCAATTAATTTCGATGATACTTTAACTAACTGTAATAGTTCTGAATGTCTTGTAAACCAGAACAGACCTCATGTAGTAGATTGTAAGCATAAAAATAAGGGCAAAAGCATTGTAGCTTCATATTGTGAGGACGAAAAATGTTTAAAAATCTTGTTTATAATACAGGCACTGTTTTGCCTTATCAGTATTTCTAAGAATGTGATAATAATCTTCATACTTTATATAATTATAGCAAATACAAGTTTGGTAACACGTCTCATACTGGGGGTGATTCACCAAAATGCTATGTACATCAAGCAATAAATTTAGCAAAAATTAAATTTAGCCCTAAAACACATTTTAACTTGCAAATTTAGAGAATTAATATACATACATTGTTCCTTGGTAAATCTTCTCAGTCGAGTGTTGGATGTCATAGTGGTAACATGACATATATTCATCCTACTAATCATTATGTCAGTGTCAAACAAGTAAAGTCAAATATAACTTATGCCCTATGGTGCCAGGGAATTTTGCGAGAATTTACGGAAACCTGTGACGATATTTTTCATTAATTTAATTTTTTTCTAGGAGACAAAAAAAGCCATGAACTCATACAGTGCTGTGACAACAAGATATATCCAGTGTTTCATATGACTGCAAACACACATCTTCCATCTAGTATTGAAGATGTACACTCTCATTATGTCGAATCCTATCCTGATTTAGTCGAAAGTATTGTTTTATACGGCCCTACTTGATAAGGTGTTAGTGTTCAAACAGACAGATTAAAACCAGGGCATAAGAAGCCCTCACTACTTGAAAGCAGAGGTCAAGAAGGGGATCTGGATCTAATTTTAAGAAAATGCATGAAAAGTTTGTTCACAGAAGTTCCTAACACTTTATAAAAGTATTTGTTTTTAAAGAAAAAATATGTTGTATTTAATAGTGATAAAATGTAGCTGTTTCAGAGCAAGGTGTTATTGTTGTACATAACGTTTTGGATTTACCTGTATTTTTTAAATAATTTGTGTAATATGTTATATTTGCTAGCGATACAAAATGTTATAAATATATTGTGAATTTACTTGTGTTTTTTTAAATTGTTAATGTTTGGAGTAAATTCTACTTGATAGTGTTTTGGGACATCTTGTACTTTATTTTGTTGAAACAAGTATGTGTAATTTGTGTATGTTTGGAGCATAATTTATTTACTTACTTTAATGTTGTTTCAGTGTTAAAATGTTGTACATAAATTTTGGATCATCCTGTTTGTATATATTTTGGAAATAAATATAATGTAAGATGAATCTATTTCTTAAAATTTATTCACTGTATTCATTTTTTAAAAGTGTACTTGTTTTGCTACAAAAATATTTTCTCCTCAGAGAGGGAAAAGTACTTAAATATTCCATTAAAAGTATGTTGCATTAATAAGAAAGAGTGCTGTAAAGAAAATATTCAAATAAGAAACAGACTCTTACTTCGACAAAAAATACTAATCAACTAAGGATATATTCGAATTTGAGAAAAAGATGTCTGCTGGAAATTTTTCTCTCACAAAAGTAAAGTTTAAAGTGAACTTAAACTGAAATGCCATATTGTAAACTTAGTCAGCTCACTTTTTACAAAATGGAAAAGCTTTGTCCTGGCAAAAATATGCGAGGTGAGACAGGTCGCAAAGCGGGGTCAATTCATTACTGGAGGCAAGCGTTTGACCAGAAATTCATGCAGCAGAGAAGTTGGCGGAGTTGCGTGATCAGAGGGGCAGTTCCCAGTATCCCATTGTCATGCATGCATTACCAGCAGGCTTTGCACATCAGCAGGGGAAAAGGGGAAGTTGTTGGATGGAGTTGGAGGGGAAGTGGCCAGTTTCTCCTTTTCCCCTACCTCATCTTAACACAGAGACACCTGCAGGGTCTATGTGATGTGGGAGTTGTTGGTCGGGCACTGGAGGAGTAGAGCAACTGGACAGTGGTGCATCTGAGAAGCAATTTAGTGCTCTAGAGTTCCCCATTCAGTGTATTTATTGTGGTGTTAAAACTTTTATATCGGGGAAATTAAAGAAAGTTTTTAGATAGGAGTCAAAATGGGTTAGTGTAACCGCTCTTGTTTGTAAAGTGCCTTTATTAACCTTATTAATGGCATCAACCTGGCCATTTATATTATCCATTTCTGTAGCATGTAAATACTTGAAATCCCTCACAGCAGAAGAAGGCGCTACAGAGACTTTTTATTTTCAAAGCAAGCACTCCCTCTCCTTCATTAATCCTATGTGGGTTTAATCTATGATGAGGATATCGTTCCTTGTCTCACAAACAGACTTGAGGAGTTTAGTGAACATGGTTCTGGCTGGAGTGTGCAAATGTTGACGTACATGGACTTCCATGTGAGTCAATATCGGCCATACACTGTCAGTGCTGTGCACACTAAACTGCCCAAATTTATTGCTGATAGGAAAGCTTGTGAACGATGTAGACTGCCCAGAAGGAATGTGTTTCCACTACATCCTTGTAGCATCTTTGTTTCCTGCCACACGGCATGCCAAGAGAACTACTTCATATCCAAAACCTCACCAGGTTTGGAGTATCGAAGGTATGTCGATTCCTATAATCATACAGGATATTCGCACATTTGAGGAGAACAATTCTATTTATATTAATGTCTACTGTGTGGACAGACAAAGATAGCAATATAATTAAGAAAAATTCTGAAAAGGGTGGGGATGTATTACCCATGTGTATTTCTCCTGTACGCCATGACAAACATGTGAATATTTTGGAGATTCGCGCGAGTGCAAATGCTGCTCATTTGCATTTTGCCTGTATTAGAAATTTGTCACAGCTGGTTGGTAGTCAGTTGAGGAAGAAACAACACAAAAGACATGTTTGCAAGCATTGATCCAACACTTTGTTAGTGAGGAGAAACTTGCTATTCACAGTATTCTCTGCCAACAAGAAAATGCTGTTCGCAATACTTTCCCCTACTGGGAACGGCAAGTACTTGGAATTTAAAGATTACAGCAAACACCAGAGATTGGTTTTCGTCGCCTATTGTGACATAGAAAGTTGCCTGAAACCTATGTCCACATACTTGCCTAATGATGAAACAAGTAATACAACTATCATCAACCAACATGTTCCATATGATTGTAGCATTTTATTGGTCTGTTCATAAAATCCGTCTTTATCTCAGTATTTCGAGTTTGTGGGTGCTGATTGTTTGTACAAATTAGTTGGTATATTATTTGAACTTACAAAGTGGGTTGCAGGAATTTACAGCATCATTGATCCGATGAAGGCAAAAACACCTGCTAATGAAACTAGGTTGGCGGCTCAGAAAAGTTGTCACATTTGTAAAGAACTGTTCGGTACAGAAGATATTGGGGTCGACCATGACCATCTGATGGGCGAAATCAGAGGCCGCGCACATAATAACTGCAACTTGAATTTCGGACTAACCAAAAGACAACTTGTCGCTGTTTTCCATAACTTGCAGAATTACGATGCTCACTTTCTTATAAAGTCCTTGGCTGAATGTGACGTAACATTACACGATGGAAGCGTGTTAACTGAAAATCCTGGAAAAATTCAAGTGATTGAAACGACCCTTGAAAAATTCAAATATATCACAAAACTGATTCCCAATGGGACTGATTATGATGGAAAGGCGCAATATTTCAAGTTAGATTGATTGAGTCATTCCAATTCATGAGCACCTCTCTGAAAACTTTTGCAGGCAATTTACTACCTGTGCAATTGAGTATCACCTGCTCGATATTTCCAGACAACACCCAGTTCGAATTGGCAAAACAGAAGGGAGTTTTTCCTTATGACTTTGTTGTCACCAGACAGTCTGAAGTCCAAGTCATCCCACCAAATTACGCATTTCATAATGCATTGAGAGGCAAATGCATTAGTAATGAGGATTATGCTCATGCCCAAGCCACATGGGATGCGTTCAACTGCATAAACTTGCTGCAGTATGCCATTCATTACTTACATGTGGACACTTCTTCGCTGTCTGATGTTTTTGAGTATATTCAGGATGGTATGTTTGGCTCATTACGGTCTTGACACCGCCATGCAAGTAATAGCTCTGCTCTTTCATGGGATGCTTTATTGTCAATGACATGCACGAGGCTAGAGATGTTGTCAGATCCTGACATGTATCTTTTTGCAGAACATGAGGTATGGGACGGCATTACCCCGGTTATACGTGCAGAAGCCAACAATATTTACAAGGGTGAGGACTACGACCCCAGTGTGGCATCGAAATATGTATGCTATTTCGATATCAACGGGCTCTACAGTCATACAATGTGGTCCAAGCTTCCGAGTGGGCTAAGGCTGACGTGTTCTCTTAATGGGATTTTGCCAACACTGTGAATGACGGTGACACTAGTTTTTTTTCTCGTGGAAATGGATATGTCGTTTCAAGAGGAGTGTCATGTTAAACTATCTGATCTGACTTTGACCCCAGAAAATGACATATCCCCGAACAGCTTGCATGAGAAACTTATTTTAACACTTGTGCTGCGGAAAAAAATTTATTATAAATGTGGCTACACTGAGGCAGTACTTGATGTATGGAATCAAACTTGACTCTGTTCATCGCACCTTGCGCTTTAAGCAGAAGGCATGGATGGCACTGTACATCGACTTTAACATTGAGAAATAAGTCCAGGCTGCGAATGCATTCGAAAAATCTTTTTTCAAGTTGATGAATAATTCAGTTTATCGAAAAACATTGCAGAATGTTTGCCGGGAAAGGTACATCAGAGTCATTTCGCGGTATGACACAATCTATGGGGCTGCAGAGCTGATAGGACGTCCGACATTCCAGGTGTGGCAGATCATCCATTAAAACTTAGTCCTCATCGAAATGTCAAATAGTTTTGTTCCCTTCAACAAACCTTTGTACACTGGTGTTGCCATTCTCGACCTTTCAAAACTAATACTATCAGTACATGTGTACAATATTTCTTCTGTCGGCTTTACACCTCCTTTATTGTGACACTGATTTTCTTAGTATACACTATTGCGTGTGATGACATATATAAAGTAATTACCCCAGATTTAAAGATGTGGTTTGATACATCCAACTATACGTTCGATAATCTGCAAGGATTCCCTCACAGGAACAAAGGTCGTACCAGGGTGTCAAAGATGAATGTGGTGGGCGCATGATCACATACTTTTGGATTTATGTCGTTAGCTTTACGCATATGTTGTTGCGAATGAGCAATGTATTCGTAAGGCGAAGGGTGTAAAACCCAATGTGTTGCAATCACTCAGGTACTAGGATTATCGAGATTGCCTCGAAAATTGCACAAGGGTAATGGGTACGCTATATCAGTTCCATTCGCCTGCTCATCAAGTTTACACCGAATGTGTAACGAAGGTAGTGTTGCCATGTATGGATGATAAGCGATACATTGAGGCAGATGGAATATCAAAGTTACCTTGGGGGCACTATCGAATACCTGAATAATTTATTTTTCGTCATTACAACAGTTTCAAGATGACAATAAATTTATAGACCTCCCAACACCGCACATCACCAAGTATACCCATCTGCCACATCACACACACCTCCTATTCCACAGTCATCACAGGTGGCTACAATCATCATCGTTCAGCTGACTACAGCAACTACTTGTCACTTGTTGAATCATCATCACAGCTAACTACACCAACTACAAATTTGTGTTGCCATTCAATGCTCTTGCCCCTTGTTTATCTACCTGTAAGGCATTACATAACTTCAATAACAACTCTCATGATACAAGTGTCTTCGATGCAATTTCCCTTGTCAAAGAAGAAGAGAATCAAATTGATGTTTTCATCATTAAAATTTGGAAACTGCGTGCATGTGAGTGTTTTATCTCAGTCACTTGGTGTGTATGTTTGGCAAAATTAACACCTGGATGTGACAAATGAACGTCCCTCTGTGCATCTTTACAAACACCCCACCAGTGTGTTGTTGAATGTACATAATAAATGTACATAGGTAGGAAAGAGACAACCAATAGTTGCTCTTGTATATATTATATAAAGGAAATTGTTTGTTGTACATAGATATCTTCAATTGTGTTTTAGTTTGTGTAAATATGTTTTAATCTTGTAATATATGTCAAACACTTTTGTAACAGTGGTAACAGTAATGGTAGTTTTAGCAACAGTAGTTGTAGTGTTAAGTTCCAGATATAATGTTTGTAAAATGTTGTTGATGAAATATTATTCATGAAGTCTCTTTTAGTTTGTATGGTGATTGTTGTTAAAATGATATTGATGAAATATCTTGCTTTTTTTGTACAAAAAATGTTTTATAAGTTAGGATATTGTTTGTTGTACATACATTCTCTTAAATTGTGTTTTAGCTTGTGTAAACAATAACTTGATTTAATGGAAAATAATGTATTTTTTTAAGAAAAAAAAGATAAAAATGTGTAAACTCAATGCTTGTTGTAATTAGTTGTAGCTTAATTTTGTATATAAATGAGAAAATGTGTTTTAGTATGTGTAAAAAGTGATTGTTTGATGACTTTTACTGTGAATAATAAATTGTTTGTTGTAAATTAAATCTTTTTTGTGTGTGATATTGCAAATAGTAGGTTTAAGGATAATTAAAAAAAGAGTATTTTATAGTAAAATGTTTAAAAATGAATAGTATGTCTTTTTTATACATTATGTCACTAACTTTTTTCAATAATATATTATATAAATTGAGAAAACACAGCTATGAGTTGATGTCTACCAGTATTGGTAACCTGATGACTTGTATTTAAAAATTCAGGATAAATTTTTGCTTGCTTTCATGAAGAAGAAGAAAATTTACTTTTCTTAACTTACAATACTTGCATAGACTTTGAAGGGCTGAGAGTAAATTACAAACAAATTATGGAAAAAATCAAACATAACTGAATGAATGATGTTCTTTGCAAAGGAATGACGTAATAGGTTAGTAACTTGAGAGTACCTTGGTCCACTCTGGCTATTTAACTTGAAAGTTGGAGCAGGACACAATGGTCTGCAGGCCAACTTGTGTGACATCCCAGGGGAATCTATTGAACGTGAAGTCCTGCATACCTTCACAGAGGTAGGTAGCAAAAACCTCTGTCCCTCCTTGCCTTCAATCTACTTCTACACTGAACACAGTTCAGCAACATTTTTAAAAATATTTTATTTTACATATATACAGATTACAAGATTTCCTGTTTAAGATACAACACGATGATGTCTGGAGAAGAAGATAAACATAATATATTATAAACTAGTTCTTAAATAAAACTCAACTCAAGTTATGTAATAATACCAATATATTTTCCCGTAAATTTACAAGTGCCTGATCTACCTTCGTCTTTAGTGATAGCCGCTATTTACGTAGTATTTGATCGGGAAAATATATATTTTTGTGTGTTAAATTTTTTTTTCGGATCGATATACTGTATTTGTAATAAGTAATTGATTTCTGTGTTCGGTAGACAAAAATGCCGTTTGCGTTAACAACTTGCTTTTTTGTTACCAAGCGATGTTAATTTCACAGATTTAACGGAAATTTGTAGTATGTCGCTATAAAGTGTTTCACTATTACATTTTGGGGGCTTAAGTACTTCATATAATCAGAGCGTCCCTACACTTCGATGGAAATAATTTGTGTTAAAAGTGAATTATTCTGAAAATAGTGAAACTTTAGTTTAAAAAATTATTGTTTTGTTGTCTGGTGTAGGACGAATGCAGGGGTTTTCTCTCAAATTTCAACACATTTGTCTATCAGTTTCGCTACACGTATATAATAAGTCTCTCCACTCAAACAGCTTATAAGACAACAACATAATTGCTATGCTGGACTCCGCATCAAGCGGACATGTTTTAAAAAATACTCAAGGTATGTGCGAGACGCATTAAGTAGTGTACATGTATTTATATTATGCTATTGTGTCTGTTTAAAATTTAAATGCGAACTTGGAAATCTTTATTTATTCATACTGACTAGCTGGATTTTGTTTAGTGAATCTGCACTTGTCAATATCAGATGTTATTCACATATTTAAATGTCTCTCATGTAAATTATATTTCTAAACTCAAGACTCATGTTACGTTTAAGACTCACATAATTGCACTTATTATTATTCGTGTAGTTGTTTAAAAACTTGTGTTTCGATACATGTAATTTATTCATATGTAGAACACTCTGAATTTCTCTCATGTGTTAAATATATTAGTAAATAGTCTTGATAGTCTGTTTCAGGTCAGGGAGAAGCTGACTACCATGAAGGCACAAGGGGGGGGGGGAGACCTGCTTTTACCAGGAATCCGACTGGACTATGGTACCAAGGGCCCCCTAGCATATGCACTAATAACGACCATTTTTCTTTCAGATTTGCAACCTCAGTGCTCAAAAAAATTAAAAGGGGAAAAAAACTTTCTTTCCCCTCCCCTCATTAATTATAGCAAAACAAATTATTTTCTTCACAGGTAGCAGAATGAGAAAATATGGTACACAATTAACATTACAATCAGCTTTTAATAAGATACCCACTTGAGTCATTTTCTGCCCCAGAAAAAAAACAATAAAAATTAAAAGAATAAAAAATAAATAAATTGTTAAAGTGCCATCAGCACTAAAACAGAAATGTGCCATAAGTATAAGTAAATGTAAATAAAAATATATTATCTTTGAATAAGTGCCATCAGCACAAGCTCATATGATTATAATTTTTTCAATTCTCTCCTACACTACACATTGAAATGATTAAACATAACCTGTGGGCTGCCGCCGGGAGTCTAGGGACAACCCTATACAAGAAATGCTAGTTTAATTAGCACTCTTGCAAACAACAGACCAACATATTAGACAGACACCACGACACTAACATTCACTTCAGCCGTGAGGCTGGAGGGGAGCCTCACTCCCCCGCCGAATACAACACACATAACTTAATTTAAAAATAGGCAGCAACTTAAATAGCCTTAACACGGACCCGGTGCCCAAGAAACCATAGCTACATGGTGCCGTGCTGCCTTACCCAATGATTTGAGTACGTGTCGGGGTGCATTTTGTCTTCACAAACACCATGTGAGTTATGGGAGTCTAGGCTCCCGGTCTCACGACATACAGGCCATTCGGTGGCGTATGAGGGTTTGGCGGCAGCATTCTGGTCAGTCGAATGCCAGAGCTCCAAGTGTAAGGACGTGCCAGAGCTCCTGCTACACCCCTCCCCCGCCCAAAAAGAAAGAAAGACGTACAACAAAGAATATCAACCCTTTAAATTTAACACTTTCAATAAATTTAACCCTTCAATAAATTTAACTCTTTCAATAAATTAAACCCTTTCCATTTCGATCGGATTACGAATTTGATCGGATTAAAATAGTACTAACCCTTTCAATCAAATTAATTAACCCTTTGATATCAAATCGATAATCCGATTAATTAAAAGTAGGGTAGAACCGGCCTGCCCCTACTACTCTTAAAATATATATTTGTACTCGTTGTCCAGTATTTTCGATGAATGTATTTAAAAAACAGCCCGACTTTACCGGTAGTCACATTAGCTGGAACTGCTGAGACTCGAGCCAACTTGATCTAGGTTCGGTTCTCGATCTCTGTTTAATTTATGTTCAGCCAATGAAATCTTTATTTGCATCAACCAAATTTTTGTAACGGGAAACTAAATACGAACAGCAAAATAATTTGTTTTGAACAACAAAATATTTCACTGCCCCTATGCAAAAAAATTAATTAGGTTACGCAAAACAAAATTTATTTGACTCAACAAAACCTTTATCTCACTTCGTCGCAGAGTACTTAACACAGCGGCGAAAAAGCCGCCGAACTCCAGCAACACACGCCAGCAAAATGGCGTCAGTGGCCAGTACCGTTCGACAATCACCTCCCGGTATCTTACTCGCCAGGCAGCAGCCAGCCAATGGGGAACATTTCGCAAGACGCAGTGGTCAGTCAGCCAAAATACCGATTCCAAGAGCACATCGTAAACACAGAATAGGCAATTTGGAGTTTGTATTCTTGAAAACCCTGTGTTTATACGTGGGTGGGGCGGCGTCGCGAGCAGAGGAAACAGTATGGCCCCGATGAAACCCATCAACGAAGAGCAACATTCGCATCTTTATCCTACGCGCGAGAAACTGCAGCGACCTCCTCCGTCAACCGAGCAGTTGAGGAAGGGGAGGAGGGGGGTTAGCTGAGTGGTCAGACTGCTCGCCACCCAACAAGGCGGACTGGGTTCAGTCCCCGGCCAGGGCCACTCCCGGATTTTCGCAAGCGGGAATCGCATCGCACGATGCCGCTGGTCGGCGGGTTTTCTCGGAGATCTACCATTTCCCCCGCCCCTTCATTCCGGCGCTGCTCCATACTATAGGCTATTCACGGTAAGATGAGCACTTTTGAAAGCCCTGCTTAAGATATACTTGTATTCACGTTGTGTGTTTTTCCGCCTTATGTAAGATTATTGTCATGGGTCTCATCACTTTATTCGCGTGTCGGTCAAGTGAAACTGCGAAATTATTAGAGAAGTGATTATTTAACAAATCTGCTCATTTTTACACTTAGATGCATAAAAAAACAGAAAACGAAAGAAATAATTTAAGTTATCAGATCCGGTTGCCTAACCCTTTTTATTTGACGTTAAGTTACCAAACTATTTCCCATCCTCGTTACCAACTTTACTGGGCGCATATCACCCAGTGCGCTCGTTAAAACATATGCAGGTAGGGATAGCGTTTTTTTCTAAGGTTGACTTCCAAATACTCACTTTATCGTGAACAGCCTTTAACAATATTTTCACCCTCACTGGCTCTCAAGATCTCGATGTTAAGAGCCACTCAAATCTCTCAGCTCAACTCGAGCCCGGGTCACCTCGGCGATCGCGTCACGTGATTCGGTACCCTTCTTCTCCTCAAGCAACTCACCTTGCAGATTTGCGAAGGGCCTCGCGTGGCGCGAGGGCAGTCCGAAGGCCACTTACGGTCGATACGCCGGCGGCACGAGTCAGGAATCCAGCCTCTACCGACCTCTCACGCGGTGCATTATTTCGAGCCGGCGGCACGTGTGGCCCCGGCGCGCACTTCCGAGTGGGCTCCTTTGGCGCCCTGTCCTCGCCTCCCCCAAGGTTACACGAGTGCACTCTTGCTCGTCCGCTTCCCGCCCGACACTGGCGTCACTCGTTCTTGGAAACCCGTCAGGGATCTCCGGAACTCGCGCCTCTGTTCGGTGAGGCGCAGGCACGCAAAGACTGTATTTAGAGGCGCTGGTGACCAAGTAATACTTTGTACGAAATACTCTCCAACTTCTTGACATTGCTTACAAGTTCTATCTCCTCGCACAGATACAATTTAGACCGCATATTCTTCGCACAGTGGCACATCATAATCAGAGTTCTAATAATTTTTTGGGGGGCAGTACAAATCATAAATGTAAACTTGCTTACCAATATGGGATAATTCACGCTGAAATAAAATACCACGAATTACCTCGAGGAATCTTAAAAGTCATGCTATTAAAAGATTTCGCGAATTTAAGACTTTAAAAAAACTTCTCGAATTCAAGGAAAATTTGCGTGTTTTTAATCTGTAGCAGTATATACATTTTATTTTTTAAATAAATTTTCGATTTTAGTTTAAAATTCATTAAGAGGTTGACCCGTTACATTTCAGACATCGTTCTAAGTTTTATGTAAACAGTTTCCACTATTTTATTTGTACCTCCCAAAAAAACTACAATTTTGGTTGACATGTCACTATTGTCACTACGTCACGGTTACTTCACAGTTTTCTGAAGCCCTGCTAAAGTTATATTTATAGGCTATTTCTCAGTGTCGAGCACTAAGCTTAAACAAGTATAGAAAAATTACGCCAAAGGACTATGCACGGAATTCGTGCTCATTCGGTTGTGATAATACTGTGGATTGGAACGATTTCTTACTAGGCTCTACCAACACGCATGTTTTCTCACTGTATTTATCCATACTTATTAAGAAATAAATATTTTAATTTATAAATAAAATATAGGTAAAAAATTCACTGTAACGAAAAATAAGATACATGGGAAATTTATGAAATAGTTAAACGCGTCTTACCTGGGGTGAATTTTCAAAGGTTTGATTCGAAAAATGTGAAGAAACCGCCAATAGACTATATCTATATTTTTAATGCGAGGAAAGTGTAATAATAATTTAATAAGCAATGCCTGTATATTGAAGGGTATTTCGCACAAATATACAATAATGTTTTTTTTTTTTTCGGCGACGAGCGCCCTCACTCAGCACTCGACGAAATTACGTACGGAAATCATAGCTGGAGACTCCAGAAATTCACTGGTTAATTTTGGGACAAGCTAGAATTCAGCACATTTGCGTTTATATAAGTTTAACCATTGGACCACACGGTGTTTGACAAGTCATGGGGAACGCTGGTCCAATTGTCTGTCGCCTTCCACTGTGACAGCTGACAACCAATGGGTAGTTGATATCGGCATATTTGTACATAACACTGTAGTGTCTAGCCTGCAGGTCATTGACCTCACGAATTTCTCGGGTCTCTAATCATAGCTTCCTAAAAGGCTACACGTGAAACGTCTATTTGTGGCTCAGAAGAGCTGAACGTTTCATTGGTCGTTGCACTCTGCTGCCTATAGGCTGTTCACGGTCAAATGAGCACATTTTAAAGCCCTACTTAAGAGTGGGATGGACACCCGTGTCCAAGGACAAGAAGCGAGGGAGCCATACGGGCGACACTAACACGCACTACTAGCGCCTCATCACTCTTACGCGCAAGGCGTGCAGTGTTTCCGTTGTAACTCCGTACTGTGAAAATTAAATATGCAACAGTGGGACTTCATTAACCGTGATGAAAGAACACAAATTTAACTACGCCCGTATCTTTGTACTTTTCTCTCGCCGCTTAAGGAAACTGCATACACAAGCTTTAAAAATGCGACATTGGACCATTTTCACGCATTTTTTTAAATCCAAAAATACACTTAATATGACAGAAGTAAAAGAATAGAGGCATAGATAATTGTTTTTTTTTATCGTCTATGACAAAAAGTCGTATTTGCATAATATTTATTTACCGAGATACGCGTATTCGCGCAAACAACGATTTCACAAAAAAACGCGGGGGTCCAACTCACTCTTAAGATCTACTAGTATGCACAACGTGTATTCTTCGACCATACGTAAAATTAACACTGTCGTGGGACTGATCACTTTATTCAAGCGTTAATCGAGTAAAACTTAATTATTAAAAACAAAATATTTTATAAATTTTCTTATTCTTGTACTTATATGAATTTAAAAATCCCCAAAGCAAAATAATTAATTTCTTTAATCTCAAATGTTTACCTAACACTTTTGACTCGACGTTTAGAAATTGATCTAGTTTCCTGTCCGTCGTTGCCAACTTTATTGGGCGCATGACAGTCAGTGTGGCTGTTAGATTACATGCAAGGAGGGGCAGCGACATTTTTCAAAGGTTTATTTGAAAAGTGCTCCATTAAACATAAACGAACTATACACGTCATTTTTGTATTTGTCCACGCGGAGATCAGCAGGTGAACTGAGAAGTGTTTTAATGGTCAGTTGTGGCCGAGGGTTCGGAAATTTTCTCGTCCACCAATAACACTAGAGACAGCAATGAAATGGTGTTTGTCTGGTCAACGTGCTCAGTTACGTATCATCTTAGGGCCGACCGGTATTTATTTTTTCAACTGCGCGATAATTTTATATGAACCAATTTTTTTTCCGTACGCTGTTTGTTTATCAGTGTGAATGTATGAGATTTTATAAGCGGGGCGATAGTAATGCATTTTTGATCATATCTACGGCCGGTTTCACCAAGCGAGATTAAGTTTGCTTCTAAACGAGTTCAACGGAACTTGACTGAGGGTGAAACTTGTGTTTAAACTAATGTTGTGTTGCACCACTGTGATCTTGATATTAAGCTAATCGAGTTTAACCACACCTGCCTACGCAATGTTTCGTTTCTGCAGATGGGCGTTAACTGCAGGTCTCGATTTATTAGGGACGCCCAGGTGAACTCTGAGCCAATACGGGACCTGCGAGGAAAAGCGCACCGAAACCCGTGCCATATTGCCTGAGGTAATACATGGCAACACGCCGAGGCAGCAGCCAGTGAACAGAAATTCGAGGCTTCAATATTCATAGAAATTGGTTGTCTGCTGTCACAGTGGAAGGAGACAATTGGACAACATTATCCAGCAGGTGTCAAACACCGTGTGGACCAATGACTAAAATTTAGACACCTGAAGAATTCGTGGATTCATTTTGGAACAAGCTTTTTTATGACTTTATCCATTGGTCCACACAATGTTTGACACCTCCTGGAGAACGGTATCCAATTGTCTCCTTCCATTGTGACAGCAGACAACCAATGTGCAGTTGATATCGGCATATTTGTACATAAGACTGCAGAGTCCAGCCTACAGGTAATTGAACTCACGAATTTTTCAGGTCTCTACTAAAGTTATATAAACGCACGTGTTTTGAATTCTAGGTTGACCCAAAATGAATCCGTGAATTTTTTTGGTCTCTAATAATTAGACACACGGAAATTTCGCGGATTCATTTGTAAACAAGCTAGATTCCACAATCCTATGTGTACTCGAGCCTCAATTAGTTGTTCATTGGCTGTTGGTGCCCTTTTTACCCGAGACCAGGCGGCATGGTATTCGTCCCTGTTTTTCTTGCGTGTTACTTACTGGTTCAAAAGCGCGGAGGGCGTGACTTACAGACTGCAACCCAATTAAAGCGAAAGCGAAATGTGTATAGGTTTGAAGTCTAGGTTGTCCTAAAACGAATTCGCGAAACTGCCGGGACTCGAGTCATAATGTAGGTGGCGCAGCAAAAAGGCGGCGCTGATAGTGAGCATTGAACGCCGGTTATAAGTTAACCCGCGTCAAAGCAAATGGCGCGCTGCAGCCAAGATACTTTGCGGGTTGATAACTGTTCGGCACCCGCGCGCCAAGTGGAATGGAAAATGGAGTTGGCCCGCGCCTAAGTAAAAGTTGGGCGAATTTTGGTCGCCGATAAGGAAAGGTTTTGCGGTCGCAAAACGCCGCCACGCTAAATCACTTCCTTCCCATCCGCTGCTAAGCGAAGGGTAACAAATTACTGGGGGAAATCAGGAGATATTCGGCCAACGACTAGGCCCTTTTCCTCGAGCCACGTGAAGATATTGTTCGTTATTAATACATTCTTACAAGGGGAAGCGAAGCGAAACGCTTAAACGATATCTCCTAATATTCGCGCGTATCAGAGTTATCAAACCAAGAGTGCCGCTTATCAAGGGCGTGCGAAATTCTGCTGATTAAATTTTGCTCGCTTCGGACGGTGATTTACTACAGATAAAATATTGTGCCGCTGCTCACTCACCGACATTAAAAGGCGGCATCGGTTCAGATGCTTGCCGCCCAACACAATAATAACAACGCATTACAATGAAATTAAGCTAAATGTTTAGAGGCGGTATATATTAAGGTAACTTTGGAATAAGTCATAAGTAAACGGAAACGGGCGTTAATTTGATGGCTCATCGACTCGTAATTCCGTCACAAGCTGGCTATAGTCTATTTGCAGTATCTCCAAACAGCTTGAATCAAACATTTGAAACATCACCCTAAGTACGACGCGTTCGGTTGTTTCTCAAACATGTCATGTATCACAAGCGTTTTACACGCCTGTTAAAAAAAAAGTATCATATATTTTTGATTAAATTGAACTCTTATTATTATTTTGTCTATAAATGATATTATTTCGTTTATAATTTGTAGGAATAAAAATGTAGAAAATTTAGGTTTGCTGGTAATGCCTTGAAACCTAAAGAATTCGCGGATTAATTTAGGACAAGCTAGAACTCAAAACATGTACGTTTATATAACTTAATTTATTGGTACACGCGGTTGTTTGACACATCCTGGAGAACGCTGTCCACTTGCCGCCTTCCACTGTGACAGCAGAAAACCAATGTGCAGTTGATAACGGGATGTTTGTACATAATATTGTCGAGTCTATCCTGCAGGTCATTGAACTTGTGAGTTGTAATTTTCTGGACTTGGTTAAGCTTTGTTTGCACGAGGCGGAGGAGTATTCCGAAAGTAGAACTTTAACACAGCAACAGAATGGTTGGACGTATCCATGACTGGACTACACAAATACATTCAATGAAAACAAAATCAGGTATACAGGATATTCATAAATTCTCTTCCTGTATACAGCGTGTGATAATCTACATACCGTTTGAGAGAGAGTCATGTAGTCTTCGTAATTATACGGTCAAACTCTCAAATTGTTTCTTAATTTTCCAACAGATCTCCACGCAGGCACAATTCGTGGCTCAGGGGACATCTAGGCGATAGTTTCATTTGAAGTGTTAGACAACACGTGTAAAGAAAATGTCTCAACAACAGTAGTAAATGTTTCACATCTCCTACTGGGCTTGCATTCTCTTGGTATTTGATGCGCTCCGAGGGAGTCCTGTCAGGTGATTACGGTGGCCACTGTGTTGGGCCATCCCAACCAATCTTACAACGATAAGATCCTACTGAGATACAAGGAACAACTACAGAATGCCAAGTGTGGCGGCCAGTTCCGAAACGCCTTTTGTCCACGTAGCAAAATTTGCGGATAACAAAGAAAACTTATGAGGCAAAACTTTTACGCACCAGTATTAGTTATTAGATAACTGGTTTTTAATGAAGTTGATCTATCAAGATAGTGACAGTTCGCTTAAAAGGAGAAAACATGTTAAACAAGGGTTAAGTTGTAACAGCACGTAGGAGAAGAGACTTGTTGGAAATGTAGGTTTAGGACAAGAGAAACTTTGTAATATTAAACGTTGGACAAATAGACATTATGGAAATTGAAGACAAAGGAAACACAGAAGCCACATTAGCAAAGAGGTAGTTTTTGTTCTGAACTAAGATTCTTCAACCGCCATTTTGTATGAAGCTTCATAAGAAGAGCCACGTTGAGACAGCAGGCGACTGTCATTCTTTATTCTTACAGGAAACAAGGACAGTTTGGTTGTCAAATAATGAAAATTTATAGACGAAAGAACGTCAGGAATCCAATAGACCAAAAATATGAATTTTGAAAACAAAATGGACAAGAAAAATTTTGGGATTGGCTGCCTCAAGTTATCTGCATTATATCCAGTGGACGGAATTCATCCTAGTATCTATTGAATTTGTTCTTAGTTGCATACATCCCTTGTTGCAGCACGTAATGTACGAAATGAAGTTTCGTCAATAAGTATGTACAGAAATGAAGCGTAACTGCTACAGTCAAGAATTAACTCTCGTCCGTGGAAAAAGTCTGGATATTATATGAGGTGGGGGTTGGTGTATGTCTAATGACCTAAAAATGCCTTTCTATGTTGGAAACAAAAAAAAAAAAAATTTATGTAGTGTTAACAATGTTTCTTGGCTTTTGGAATATTTTCTTCAGATTAGAATGAGAATGGATGTGTGTCCTTAATTGCAACTAGTACTGGCCACGTCATGATGCAGTTGAGATATATCAGCAGGAGAAACCAAATACTTGAGGCAGTAACTTCCTGCAAGATGACATTGGACTATATTTCAGAATTTGAAGTCGGGCTACGTGTTCGAACATGACTACAAACAAAAATTCGTTTACTGCGTGGCATTAAGTTTTTCGAGCAAGAAGTAGCTGAAATACGCTGTACTCAAGATACTGGCCAACAAGTGGCCCATTCCATTAAGACTACAGCAAAATCAAAAACGTCTTTCTGAACAGTGAAAGATGCCCCTGTGTTGACGTAAATTCAAACATGGCGTTGCAATTTTCCTGTCTGGTTGGCTGCCCAAGATATTAATGAATACGTGATTTCAGAAGCCTCAGCGCTCTCTCCTTTCTCTTTCTTTTCAGAAACTTATTAAACCTAAAACACAGGTGTCACCAACCAAAGAAATCTAAAAATGATGTATGTTTAATAATACTGGGGCATTTAGAGATAGCTTCTAGTTGCAAGTCTACCTCAGCTTATTGTAGGTTTTCTCATGGTGTGTACTTGATATACATTTTCAGTCGAATACAGTATTTTTAAACTCTGTCCCAAATAATTGCAACATCCCTCATAGCTGTTACAGATGTAAAATAATCTCTGATTAACAAAGTGCATAACACCATATCATGATAGGAATTCTCCAGCCAATTGGGTTCTGATATCGATTCTGTGTGCATAAATTTCATCACATATTTAATGTCAATCGCCACGAAACCAATCGACGTCGTCAAAATGGCAACCGACGAAATGTGCTGTAGCAAAGAAACTACCCAGTACAGGAACAATTTATTCTTATTGTTTTATTTTAAATTTCATGTCACGTCTAACGTTATCCTCTAAAGTCTGACTCAATGTTGCCGAAAATCTATACGGTTACATGCACGACAGCACTAAGCCCCGAAGCTTTTGTCCATAGGTACCAACCTATATATCCAATATATTTGTATATATAAACGGTTGATAACTGATGGAGAGATTGATCGAAAGACTGAGAGAAAAAGTTTAGGTACACTGACGAAAGTATGCATCTGACAATATGAACAACTGTAAGATTAGATGCTCTGTTTAAAGGTCTAAACCAGCCTGTCTAGAATCCTCATGCGTGCCATGTTGTGGGTTATCTTCTAAGGGTGGAGTGGTGCATGGTATATGGTGGTATGTACAAGATATTTTTGAATAACATATGGAAATTAAAACCGCACTATATAAGGGCTAATAGAAGAAAATCAGTCGTAGTAAAAAATGGCTGAAAAGGTAATCAAGGATTTTAAAATTTATGGTGGAGTTAGGTAAAAAAACCGAAAGGAGTCCGCAGCTATTCGTACCTGAGTGCACGGCGAGTTGCATAACACAAAGGAGAAAAGGACTGGCGCGCAATGCTGACAGCGCCTGAACATAGACACTAACAATGTAGGATTAGCTATTGAGTAGTAAAGGCTGCCTGAAGTTTTATTTCCATCAACACACATACCGTAATATTGGAAGACGAAAAGTCTCCTCGTAAATTCGTGGTGGTCTATATACAGGCGGTCGCTACATGACGCGCCACTTCCGTTCGCCTGTGTGATATGCAACTCGTGCCGCACGTAGATATGTGAAGTTGCAGACTCACGGTGATGTTCTGCTGACTTCAATTAAAATTTAAAAAATACGAGATAACTTTACAAAATGTTTTGGTACTAGGATTGGTTGTTTATATTAGTCCACAGATTACTGTGGTTTTAATTTCGACTTGTTATTCAAAAACACATTTTATAGTACCATTTATATAAGTAATTATATAATTTCACGATGTTAATGTAATGGCGAATAGAGGGTACTTACAATTTGTCTAGAACGCTTTACTGATTTCAAAATCTGTAATTATATATATATATGGCCACCTGTTCTTCTCGAAAATATTTACACGCACGCTATACTTCAATATTTTTGTACACACATGCACTTTTACATTGGTTAATACTTACGTGTGTTTGTGAGGTGACAGTGTTGGGCCAACCAGAATTAAGTTACTCAGGATCTGAAGGTCTTTCATTCTCCGAAAGTCTCATACAACCCGTAGCAGTTAAATCAATCCAGTCCCCAAAGTGGATCTCATACGTAGAAACCATAATAATTCGTGGATTCATTTTGCGACAAGCTATAATTCAAAACACGTGCGTTTATATAACTTCAGCCACTGGTCCACACTGTGTTTGACACCTCCTTGAGAACGGTGTCCAATCGTCGCCTTCCACTGTGACAGCAGACAACCAATGTGCTGTTGATATCGGCATATTTGTACATAAGAGTGTAGAGTCTAGCCTGCAGGTCATTGAATTCTCGAATTTTTCAGGTCTCTACTCATACGATGTGTTTATACTACAGCTTGACAGAATTTTTTTTTTTTTTTGCGAAAAAGCAGTGTCCCTAGACTTAGGGGTAGTTGACTGGGCCAATAAGAAATAGGGTACTCCGATATTGAGTGCCTATGACTGGCGGGCGGACATCTGAGACAAGTAACAGACGATCAAGTGCGTGGATCTGGGAGAAAGTGTTATGGAGTGCAACTAGGCGAGGGATATTTTAGCAAAAAAAAGTTTCTCTAAATATTTGAAATTTTCGGACTTTGGCACGCTTTAAAACTGAAATCGTGAAATACTGCTCCAGATTAGTTTAGTAGTTTCTGGAAATGAATTTTCAAAACATGTTTTCGAAAATTTTGAATTACAGATCTGTTGTATACGAAAAGAAGAATGCATATATTTTGTGACGTAAAATATTTTTGCTAGAATATACATTTATGTTAACATAGTCAACTGAAATAATTAATTGCTTATCAAATCTTAAGCGAATTACGATAATGCATGTTTCAGATGGTACATTCTCAAGAAAACCTTCTTTAAAAAATATTAACTACTACAGTTGTTCTTAAGAAAATCTTGATTTCAGGTATTCCAAAATTTTAAATATTTGATATTATGTAGATTCATTTCCGCTGCGAAGTATATAATTTCATGAATTAAAATACGCACATAAAATAAATTATTGAAAATATTTTTAGTAATAAGTACCAATATTTTATTACATATATCGATAGTAATTTTTATATCTCTTCTTGACTAAGATTTTCTTACAGAAGTGGTTTCTGAAGCATCCAGAATGGAATACACTCAAATATAGGTAAACAATAGAATGAATTTATTGACTATTCAGCATTAAAAAAAACATCAATTTACGCGGACTATGGTACAATAACACAAAATACATGCATACTTGTATCGTATAGGATAAAAATCGCACTTTTTTGACAAATTTGGTAGTGTATGTGCGACTTTTCAAAGAGTTCTGTATGGTGTACAGTCAGGCGAAGTACTGGGGAGAAAGACACTCTACCTAAGGTTTAAAAGCATGTTGCAAAGTTAACCACATTATCCGTCTAGTGCTAGATAATATCTAGAATCTCTTATCACTCACACAAGCAGCCATAATACTGCAAACTCAGTTCCAGTCTAGTGATAACTAGAGACCTGAAAAATTCGCGAGTTCAGTGACCTGCAGGCTAGACTCTACAGTCTTATGTACGAATATGCCGATATCAACTGCACATCGGTTGTCTGCTGTCACAGTGGAAGGCGACAATTGGACACCGTTATCCAGGAGGTGTCAAACACCGCGTGGGCTAATGGCTAAAGTCATGTAAACGCACGTTTTTGAGTTCTATTTTGTCAGAAAATGAATCTATCCGCGAATTCTCCAAGTCTCTGTACATTAGCACATAGCATGGTTTGGCGTACATTTCCCAGAGGAAATTATTGGAACGTGCGAAAACAAATAAGTGAAACTAGGTAAATGCAAATAACTTCAGTTTTCCATGGAAAGTGCAATGCTCGCAGGAAGTGAGGACCAAGTGCAATAATTTTACCTTTTATGTATAACGGCAATGTTGAGTTCATGTTATTATATTGGTATGATTGGACCGTGTCCATTACCAGCCATGAGACTAAATAAAACAAAAATTGCGCTCTCATAGAACTCACCAAGACAAAAAAAAAACTAAAAAATATTTAAGAATACCACAGACAGATAATTAGGAAAAGTTGTTTCCTTGTCAATAGAAAAGTATTATATAAATATAGGACGATTCGCAATTAGAACGACAAACTTAGGGAGGTGATTCTTCATGAAAAGCAAAACGAAAACATATATTACACTTTATACCTAAACCGAATATTAAGGGAGGCATGAGCCCTTAAAAAAACAAGGTTCTAAACTGTATTTTTGCAAAATATCGGCAACGAAGTAAAATATAATTACAATTCTCGGAACATTATTTTATATTATAGGGACCTTCAACGTAAGAGCCGATATTTTGCAAAAATACGGTTTAAAATCTCTTTCATGAGGAATCACCTCCCGAAGTTTGTCGGTCTGATTGAGAATCATCCTGTATATATATATATATATAAACGGACGTACGACTTGTTATTACAGAACAGGACTGACTTGTGTTTCATTGTGGCTTTTTGTCCTCTTTGTATGTGTTTTATTGGACAGTTGTGTCCACTGATATTGTTTTTGCAATGTCTGTTCACTTGTGTCGTATTTTCGTTGTCTTTTTGCAGTTTTAATTATAGACATGGTTTTAGTTGACACAGACACACATATATATGTATATATATATTATAATTGTCTGTATGTGGTATTATAAAATGTGTTTTTCGTTTGTTTGTATTGCTGAGTTCTGTGAGTGAGCGAGTTTTATTTATTTTTAGTCTTATGGTTGGCAATCGACACAGTGCAATCATACCAACATAAAAGTGTAGCGATTAATTCAAATTTTTACATTGCAAATTTTCGGGGTTAAGTTTACCTTTAATCATAGACATTCTCATTATATATATTTAAAGAGTACTTGCATATGATGTCACTTCACTTAACATTATTCCACTTAATTGTATGAATTAGCAATATATATTTTGGTAATTTTACTAGTTTATTTTGACATAGAGATCATCTGTAAATATTCAGTACTAATATTTTGTTTGTTATTTTTCATCTCTTCCCTAGAGGGTAGTCAGCATTAAATTTTTATTAAACAAAATTATCCTGGTTGTCTCTCATCTTGCCATTGCTGACTGGTGGAGATATGTGTCATGGTCATACGACAGCCAATCGGAGGACAGGAGACAACATAAGTAAAGCAAAAGTAAAATAGAATATAATTTTTTCTTTAGAACAATTCTTTCCACCTCCAACGATAGACGTGATTCTATATATGACAGATATAATGATGTTAATTAAAATAAGATGGTTGCAATACGTTTTGAAAGATGAATAATTATTAATTGAAGAATAATGGATATTAATTTAATTGCGTTTGAAGAAGAAGCACGAAAAAAATTAAATTTTGAGATTTTATTTTCAATTTTACGATTTATACGTAAAGGTAACAACTGATGACTTGGATAATTATTAGAAATATTGCAAACGATGGCCAGCGTATTAATGGCAGAAATGTGATTTGTCTGAAATGTAACAGCTTGCTACCCAGCGTGTGGCTGAGGAAGAACTTCGTGACCACCTGGACCTCCTGAAGCTGGAGTATGAACTTCTAGAACGTCAGCATCTGCAGTTTTCCAGTCAAGGGAGGGACCAACCCTTAGAGAGAGTTTATGGCGCATTTTGAGGCGTCGGGAGAGAAGAAATTAGGTATACTGAGAACATCTAAGGCACGTCTGCAGATGCAGTAAGTAGTTTCCACATCGACGGATGGACATTGGGGGCAGAATTTTTCTTTGAGACGCAAATACAGACATCAGAGAAGATTTTTTTTGCAGGGTTGGAGGAAAGCTTTTCTAAGTAGGCCTAAATATTGTGGAATTTTTTTTTTTTTTTAATTTCTGGTAAAAAATGAGTGACAAGGAAAAAGTAAGATTTTCAGGAGTTGAGGAAACTGAAATTCAGGAAACTAAAGTAGAGGGTCAGACACATAATACGGGCAAAAAGTTCGATTCGTTATTTGAAAAATTATATGCCATGCAGAAAAAAATACAAGCGGGTAGGCGGGTAGTGAGGTTGTCAAAAGAAATACAAACAGGTAGAGCAAATAATGACGTAATGCAGAAAAAACATACAACCTGTTCCGAGTACAACAAACTGGTATATTTAATAATATGAAAAATTTTTATGAAAGAAATGGAAAAGAAAGACAAGGGTCAAATTGAAGTCAGTCGGGGAAAGAAAATGGTTGAAGTACGATAAGGGAAAGGTAAGACGGAAATGGAAAAGTAAACAGATGGCTAAAGTTCAGGAAGTAACGAAAAGGAAGATGTTGTTGGTACTGGATGAGGAAAGTAGTGAGAAAGAAAGGAAAAGGGGACAAAAATGAGAAAGGTAGGAATCAAAAGAAAGAGAGAGAAAAGTAACAAACAAAAACAGATCATACTAGTCTTAAGAAAATGATCGTATATATATTTTTTTTAGGTAAGAGAGGTAATAATTTTAATACCAAAAGAATTTGTAAAATTAAAATTATAATATAAATAAGTTTTGTTATTTTAAGACAATAACGATCATTTGTTTTAAAAAAATGTTATAGATAATATTAATATCTTAGTAAGCAAATAGCATGAAAAAATGTGCAGAAAACAATAAAAAAACCAAAGTGTATAGGTAAGTGCACCTGTTTTTGGCGAAACGATTTCAGGACAAGTTGTGTTCCAAAACACTTTAGTTCAGTACCACTTTCGCGATTGGATTATTTGAATTGTTACGCGTCGTATCATTCTGCCCCCGAGTCACGAAAAGTCAGTTACGGAGAAACTTAATTCTGATTGGCTCACTCATGTAACTGTCACCCTTCACTCAAATACAGGCGCGGCCAATAGCAAAAGGATTACTGCACGTGTGCTTGCAGGGTATTGAAGCCTAGACTGCCTGTAAATATTTTCGTGGAAAACACGTGGCCCTAAGTATCGGTTACTGAAGATAGTAAAGAAGTTAAAATTATAACTATAGAGAAATGTTTGATGGAAAAGACATAGTGCAACTGGAAACCAAATCTAAATAAATATGTCTCATTAGTAGGTTGATTTTTATATGGTATCACAATAGTGTACACCAACAAAATGTCAAAGTTACACGTGAGATCCATAACCTACAAGTGTATTAGAAAATACATTTTTATGAATATTTATGTGGCAATCATCAGGCCATAGAAATGATCATAAAAAATTAATATAGATGCAAATCATGATTCAAAGATAAAATGTATATTAATGTGTCACGATACTACAGACAATCAGGAAAGAATGTATGAAATTGCAACACGTGTTTCAAACAAAAGTAATTACTAAGCGTTTCCTGCTCGATTTGACCTCTGTACAAACTAGCTTCAGCTGACCAGCAGGTAGATTAAGGCCGGGCCCACAGCAGTGCGCTGAACGTGTCTTAGTACACATTTGTCAAGCGCTTTTACGGTAATTTCCCGACCCTCTGGACCACAAGTGTCCTACATCAAATTGCTCGTCTCGGAGCCCTGTACACTGCTATGTACAGTTGTAAACATGTATCATTTACATCCTGTATATTTTCATTAGATATAATTAAAGATTACTTGCTTGTTTTCACTTCATTTAATACTATTCCGCTTTATTATATGAATTAAAAATATCATTTTGGTTATTTTAATAGTTTATTTTTAGATATATATCGTGTGTATGCATTTTAATTTGTTTCTAAACAATATTCGGTAGTAATATTTTGATTGTTATTTTTAATTTCTTCCCTAGAGAGTAGTCAACATTAAATGTTTACTAAGCAAAGTTATCCTGGTTGTCTCTCGTCTTGACATTGCTGATTGGCAAAGAGATGTGTCATGGTCATACCACAGCAAATCGGAAGAGAGGAGACTACATAAGTAAGGCAGAAATTAAATATAATATAATTTTTTCTTTAGAACATTTCACACTACCTCCAACGATGAACGTGAGTCTTATAATATGGAAGTTATAAAGATGTAAAGTATAATACGTTTGTTTCGATACGTTTTGAAAGCTGAATAATTATTAATTAAAGAATAATTAATAATAATTTTACTGTACAAAGTTACGTTTAAAGCACCGCGCAATCCTCACCAGATTATGAAGTGCATCACAAGGAGGGGAACTGTGCAAGAAAAAAAAAAGGTCAATTAATTTTACGCCTGTTTTCGTGAATGTTCATTAGCAGCATCTTAACTCCACACTGGTGAAAGCAAGTGAATATAGCACACATTTACTGTTTGGTTCCTTGTCGAAGTTGGACAACCGCTAGCTGGATAACACTAGATTAAAAAATTTTAAGCTTGCAAAATTTCTCATGCTTTCTGAACTTCCGGAAAATAACATAAAACTAACTAGGGTGTGTGAGTGTGGGATAAAAATATCCACTGACAAGACATTAATTCAAAGTCTACGCAAGGCGACTACAAGAAGTTACGTGTCACTAATGTTATAAATAGATATTGAAGAAAAGTACTGGTTAGTACGCTGAGCGGTTTGAAATGGTGCAAATTAGCAACAAGGACGAACAAATAATATGACTGATGCAGGGACTACTTACTGCCTCGTTGTGGGATCTGCGCAGCTGAAAAAAAAACAAACAGATCATCCATCGGCATCAAGATTTTACAGACAGATATCAGCACACAGAAACAAACAACACTGAATACAGGGAAACCAGGCCGGAGATCTAGTGACGGCGGCACAAACAACACATCACATAAAGGGGAAAAAAAAAAAAAAAAAAACACCAATTTAGTTGACGGCATGTGTGTTAAGCGCTACGTCTCAACACGCAGATATTTACAGTGTTGATTCTGCGGTGCGTGGCGACCAAGACACATTTTTACACTGATGTGTGAAATGTTGGCAGGAAAGAAAATTGCGACATCGCTATGAAAGCTGAACGCGTTTATTTCGTTGCTGCTTAGAGGCATCTCGTGAATGCAGTGGAGAACTCGGGTGAAACCGCGTGGAATCACTATCAGAAACTCTCGTCGGCTGGAAAATAAGCAGCGGCCAGTTCACTAAGTGACTTATGTAGACATGAATCTATGCTCTCGAGCATTTGACCTGTCGACATCTCGCATCACTACGAGAATACTGGCCGCTGTGTCGTTCACCGGTGCCAAACATTTCAAATAAAATTCTTTGCAGTTACACCCCGTCGCTTCACTACTGCCTCCAAGCAACATTTACGACACTGTTCTAATCGAATCTTAAATTGTAATTCAATTCAGTAGACATTTAGAGCCATCTGCCATCATGCAAGCAGATCTAGATGTTACTTGCGGTTGTTAAAATAAACCGAAATATTGAAGACATTTACGTCCGGATGTACTCAGTTTAATACTTCGCAATTACAGCAAATCAATAACGAAACAAATTTGAGGATTTCGAAAATTACAATTTTTTTTTTTTTCAAACTATATCTCAGACATCGCAAGTTTCCTTCTAGCGAGTAGTCAAGAGTACACAGCACAGTTCAGACACTTATAAACATGCAAACATGTGTTTACCATTCCTTTATCTAGATTTCATTTTTGTTTATCATAACAGTCATCTTTTTTAATACACACCTACTATTTCAACAAGAACAAATACCTCTTCAGTTTAACCGAAGTTCTCCAGTGCAAAAATTGACTTACATACAAATGCTATATTAAGCAACAATTAAAACTGAATAGTACATACTTTAATTTTTATTACGTGTTTATCATAGTAAATTAACATAGTCTGATTGGTAATTGCTGGTTTACATTAATTTTTTTCTGTTGCTCGCTCCGAGGCTAATGCACTACAAATGTCGGATTCGTATCTAATCAAAATGTTCTGAACTATGCGAACCGAGTATCTATTAAAAAATCTAGTGATATGAGCATAAAGCTGAACTCAGTGCGACTAAGCTCTGGATACTACGATTCTATATAAACTGGCATGACAAGACGCTAAGTTAAATTGCTTCTTTTTTCACTCCATTTACAAATTTTAATAGTTTCCTAGATCCACAGTGAAGTGACATTTACTCATTCTATGAACTCATGAAAGAAAATTTTTTTAATGGCAAAACTTTGAAATATTTTTATGGGTGACAATTTTTTTTCGGCGAAAATACGAAATCAATTTTTACTGGGTTGAGCAGGGGTGGTTGCATACTTGTGTTTGCATTAAGCCTAAAGCACTACAAAAGGAAAGTCAAGAATTTTCAAAATGCTAGTACAAAAAAATATTCTCTATTTTTTGTGTCGAATACTGTTTAACTTCGACGTGTTGCTTGTGAAGCCACGTTAAAGAAAGAAATTAATTGTCACATTTTCTGCATAATTGCTTGCTAGAATCACAATGTTACTATTTTTGGGTTACGCAAATATTAATACTCTTTTACTTATAGTGGGATAACATTCCAATAGAAGGCCGAGCTAGCTAAACATATTTATATAATTACACAGTTAGTAAGTTCTGGGATTTTAAATTGCTGGATATAAGAAAACTTTTGGATTATTTCAAAACGTGGTGGTCCTTTACTTTCTAAAATAGATTCCGATAAATTATCTTTTTTGATAGATTTCGATGAGGCGGCTCGGATTCGCTCGTTTTTCTTCTTGGTTTAAAATTTTGGTTTATTCAATTAGCGAGCCCCAAAAAAAAACCGAAAAAAAATGTAGTTTTGGAAAATTGTGGGAAAAAAAAAATTGTAGAACTTATTAATTTTATTTTTAATGGCGTATCATAGACAACGTCTACAAGTTGAACAATATTTGAGAAACGCACAAAAGTTGAAATTTTGTAATTGAATACGGCATAAACACGCAAAACACCACTTATGAAAATTTACGACAGTATTTCCTCACAGATGTAAGCAAAGTTAAACATTTACACATTATTTGTATAGAACATAAATCACTTTGTATGTTGTGCCACAACACACACACACATACATACGTGTGTGTGTGTGTGTGTGTGTATATATATATATATATATATATATATATATATATATATATATATATATATATATATATATATAGAGCACACGAATACATAATAATTTAATTGATGTAGATTTCCAAAATATATAAATTTGACATATGTTGTTATTTATTTATTACATGCTGCACCAAACTCGTTTTTGTGCATTTTAGACACTTCCTAAATACTTGTTTACAAAAGTGCTAATTTCAGTCAAAGTTACTCAGACCAATAATTCGATTCGTAAACAATAATTTTCTAGTTAACAATATCAATATAGTTACAATTATGACTAATTAAATGTACCAGTACAATTTTTTGCCATTACTATACATTAAACGATGAATTTAAAATCACGCATTTAATTACACAATCCAATTAATTATAAACATAAATTGAATACAGGAATATCAGTGATGTGAATCTGATCGCCTGCGAATATGTGGTTTGTAGACATGCGTCTGGACCAAATGCTACACTTTAAAACCTTCCTGAGATTTTATTTCTCTTCCCGAATTAAACAGACGTTTTAAATTTCATGTGAATCAAAGAAATTTGAGAACTGCGTTCTTAGTTTACTTTGTGGTTCGCGATTAATGTATAGCAGAGCACTGTGGAAATAATTCTGAAATGTTTCTATCACGATCCATGTCATTCACAACATACGACATTCAAATACATACTTACAATTGCAATAATACAACATTTATTTGAGAAAATGCAGGCCGAACTAAACCATTACAATATTAACCTATATTAACAATATTTGTCAACTTTAAACGTATAATGCAAAACATGCGTTATTTCTAGACATAAAAAATTCCAAACATGACTACAATCTTGCATTAAAAATAAAATAATAAACATTCAACACCTTCCCAACGTTCATTATGTATAGTGTATTCACACAGGAATTGCTGGTTTTGGTAATTGTGCCTGCTTTAAATGGTAAAACTTGATATCAATTTAAGGAAAAGAAAGTTTGTCGAGATCATATTCGCCAAGAAATATGGCCGCGGTTTGACTACTTAAACCAGATGAGTTTTCTATCAATTATTTATTGGTAAAATAGTATACCGCTGTAGTTACGGTTGTTTAATGTCTGAAAACTTTTATGGAAGTGGCAAGGAAGATAGTTTGTTGTACCAGTCTACGTCAAAATGATAACATTAATAACGGCACATATAAAATTTCCCTAAGAGTGAATATTTTTAGCTGCAGCGGAATGCTATCTACAGGTTGCTTCTCAGCACAATTACCAAACCTGAAAACTACATCTGAGCCGTTGGTAACACTTTCGTGCCAGGGGCATAAGATCGGCAACCCGTACAGTTCCAGATACGAGATGTGTTATGGAGTTTAAAAATATTTATATATATTTTTTTTTTTCGCAGTGTTCTGTGAGCGAGTCATTGCTATCAGCGTTTACAAAACTCGTCAACCTCGCGATAAAAACAATGAAACTTTTAAGAAACTCTAGCAGTCTGCCAGGACAATAAATTTTTCTTCGGTAATTATTTTTTTTGCGATCTTTCGTCGTGCTTTGACGTGAGTCAAAGAGAGAGATAGACAGAGAGAGAGAGAACAGACTGAGAGAAGGAAGAATGAGTTAAACCAAAATGTTAACAAACGTAAACAAAATGCGTGTAAAAAGAACAGTCGTGAGGAAACGTGTGAGAGGGGATCTTGTGTGCAAAAAAAAAAAAAAAAAAAATAGAGGAAGCAAGAAGTGGCTAAGATTTCATGGGGGAACCTCTCTGGCAGCGTTGCAGTGCGGGAATACGCGCGAACTACGTGCTGCTCGGGGATTTGATTAGCGAGTCGCCAGTCTGGCTGGGAACGTTCTTGGAGCTACACAAAGCGCACGGGCTGCCGCTGTGAGCGCCTAATACCAGCTGCCGGTGATGTTTAATTTACCTCGCTTTGGCTGCCGACAACACTATCACTTTACTTGTTCCCAAGTTTAATTGTCTGGACGCGTGCGTTTGGCTGCGAGCACAAAGAAAAACTGCCCCGGGATCTGCGCTGATTACTGCAACCAGCAAAAATTCCCTGTCGAAAAAGTTATTGCAAAAAATATATATATATTTTCCCCCACATCGGATCCAGAAAGGACCTCGCTAATCGATAAATGAATTGCAGAGACTTTGGCAGCGTTTCACACACAAAATAAAATTGCCTCATTGTTTTATTCTTTTCTTTTATTTTTTTTTACTGACGGGGGAGGTTTGAAAATGGGTCGAACAGCACAGCACAGTTGAAAATAGGCCATGCAAAACGGCGGATGATGGGTGTGTTAGGGCACGGCACAACATAGGCTAAACACTGACCATCGCTTCATCTAGCATCCAACCTAGCACACGTCTATACGACAGTTTATCACGATGCAACATCGTAACATGTTCAAGAGGGTTTGGCATGCATGAAATCATTATAAACAAAAAATAATAAGTAAGTAAATAAACGAACAAAAACATAAAAATAAAGCCACTGGACATCAAGGCAAGTCAAGAATGATGCAATAGGGGCGGGCACTAAGCGTAACCAGGCTATGAGAGAGAATTAGACAGAGAATAGTTAGAGAGTTAGAGAGATAGTTTGGAAACTCAAGAGACTCACAAGCACGAAGAGGAGGGTGTTTTCCTTCGTTTCGCGTTGACTGCTCTCACGTTAACATTACGCATCTGGCAGTCTGCAATGAAAACAGAGAGAGTAGTCAGAATTTAGACAAGATAGTAGGCATTAGCAAACAGCATAGCTTTTCCTTCCGAACAGAAAGAACCTGCCAATACATAGCATTTCCGGAGGAGTAAAAAAAAAAAAAAAATACTACAATTATTGTCCTTCGGAGAATCGAGAAATGTTAACTCTCTTGTAATAAAACACATTCACTTTTTCAATTTATGCATAATAGCTTCTGGCACTTTCATTTAGTTCATAGCGAGAGTGACACTTCTACAACAATTATTTTCTTTACATTGCTGTCTGCAATACTTAAGACAAGTTTTGTACTCTCTGCTTTCACTAAATGTTAAAATTAAAATAACACTGGCATTTATGTAATTTTTTTTTGTTCCGTTTGCAAAGCGTAAGAATATAAATTTGAACAAAGTCGAATCAATAGGTGAGAATATTTTCTATTTCTAAACAACACATCGCTCAGTGAAGGCGATAAAAATTTACACTTCAATACAGTATCTACACTCTAAGAAATTACTCGCAAATTAACCACATCAGTGTGTATATGCAGTGAGAAAGCGCGAATGGTAATGTTATTTTCCCATGCATCCATTGTAGCTTTCCTACATTTAATCAGGAAAGAATTAAATGCGAAGTGGAATTTAAACTTCTTGTGCATGAGCAAAGCTAAACATTCCTACATTCACAGTCTCATTTTTTGTATTATTTCCGTACAATCTACATTTTAGAAATTTATTTTGCAGCTCAGTAAATTTAGCAGAAATATTTAAACAGTGATATGGAATTATTGGGCGGAGAATATAAGAGGTACGTGATAATTGTCAGGAAGCCCAACACGAACCAACGTGCTGAAAATAATAATAGTTATATATTTATTTGCAGGTTACCGTTAAGGGTCCTATGTACCTGCGCGTTTAAGGTCAAGAAGCGAGGGCGCGGTACGGGCGACACTAACACGCACGCCTAGCGCCTCATCGCTCCTACGCGCAAGCCGTGCAGTGTTTCCGTCCTAACGCTTTACTGTGTAAACTAGATCTTTAACTGTTGTATTTTATTACACGCGATTAAAGTACACAGATCAAACTACCTGCGTATAATGTAACTTTCTCTTACTGCCTAAATAAACTTCATAGGGAATTTTTAAAAATGCGATATTTGACCACTTTCACAATTGTTTTCTCCATTACAATACACTTAATATGATAAAAATAAAAATATAGCGATGTAGACAATAGTTTTTTAAATCCTTTCTGGTAAAACGTCGTATTTCCAGAACACTTATTTACCGAGACAGGGGTTTGGCGCAAACAACGATTTTACAGAAAACGTTTCGGTACATAGGAGCCTTAAAGAGGCGGCATCTCCAGGTCCGCGCATCCTGACAATCCGCAGTCATTCCCCAGGCGACCCCTGGAGCAGAAGCTCCCTGTAGCCAGGATACTCGCCCCCCACATCAGCGACACACCGAGATAAGATGGTTCACGCGGGGGAGAGGGAGGGGAAAGGGGGCACGCCACTGAAAGCTTTCCCTCGCAGCTAGTTGTTAGATTCGTCATGTTTCGCTGACAGAGTTGATAGAATGCTACCAAGACCTTTATTTCGTCATCGTCGTCGGGACGTCTTATCCGACGCATCGCCTCCCCGCCCCAGAGGACATCGACGTAAAACCGTGCAGCCACCCAGAACAGTTCTCCCAACCCCCTCCGCCTGGACATGTGTCGCGAACATACATTCTTCCCTGGACTACGACGAAACTGGGACCGCCATTCTTAGAGACCGGGGAAAAAATTTCCGCGAGTTAATTTTTAGCACAAGTTGAGATTTCCGACATTATGTGCATTACATATTGCTAGGGACGTGCAAAATTCGCGTTATTTTCATGTAGCACGCTATCATTCAGAGTCCTATACACATTCGAGTCGGTGCAACTTGAGTATTGGCTTCTGCAGCAACGAGGACACAATTTTCCCTTTCGACTTGGTTGGACATGATTGGGCCAGCCTCTTATTAGTGGTTTCCTATTGGTCAAAGGCGTCCAGGGCGTGTTCGAACAAACTGTAGTCGAATGAAAGAGACAGTGAAAAATCACAATTTTTAAGTATAGCGTGTCTTCAAATAATAACGCGAAATTTTCAGGTCTCTACATATTGCTAGGGACAGTCGTTTTACGAGAAAACATTTCAAGACCAGCTGTACTCGAAAACACTTTCGTTCATATGGACTTTCGTGGTTGGATGATATTTAATGGCACATGCCTCAAGTGTTAGTCAGCAAACCATGGACTTTCAGTATCGGAGTATTTTAATACAATTGGCCCAGTCAAATAGGAACATGCCTTCTCACTCAGAAAAGCGGTCAATAACCAAAGTAAGTTGTGGTCGTGGACGTAGGATATTGAAGTCTAGCGTGACGGTATATATTTTCGCGAAAAACACCTGTACCTACATATTGCCCTCAAATCAGATCGCAGAGTACAAGAACGTGTAGGAGGGCTCTTTGCAACTAACCTGCGAGAAGCAAGAACGGAATAATGTGCCCCCTGACCAGGGGCCTGTGCCTCTGGCCACTCACTAGGACCAACATCCGAACAACAAGATATTATCTGAGAATCGAGTACGCAGAGGTCCGTGCAGTCTACCATTTCAAATCGCCGAAGCGATCTGCCCCTGTTTTTTTTTTACGTACCCAGGCATGCGTGATTGTCACAATTTAGTAACATATCAATAGAAGTGTCTGTTTATAGAGAAAATAATTCAGGGCAAGTTGTGTTCTAAAACAATTTAGTTCAGAACCACTTTAGTGATTGAATCAGTTGAATTGTTGCGCGTCTCATGTGTCTGCCCTCGAATCACGAATGGTCAGTACCGGTCAAACCTAACTGCATGTAACAGACTGTCGTCACACAAGGACAAGCGGCTAATAGCAAAAGGAAGACTGCGAGTGTGTCCATTGGCTATTGAGGTCCAACCTCCGGGTTAATCTTATTCCAAAAATATTGGGTTTGGCTGTGTTGGGGACACGGCCTTATTTTTTGCATGAATATGTCTACGTTGACGCGCCCGGGCGCCTTGATGTTTATTTTACGTTCCCGGCACCACTTCACTCGATCATATGGGGTTTTATGGGTATCACTGGATTTCTTCTGAGATGCTCAGAACCATATACGATTTCTGTATTTCGACGTGGCTATTTGACGAATATAATCCGAAATTGTGTTTTCTTATTTTTTTTACATTAAACCCATACAATTTCACCATAACCACGCCACACAAATGTTTTTATACATGCAATCGATTGATCTTGACGGGACCTGACGACTGAAACCTAAGCGAGCGTCGCAGCGAAACGAACTCAAAATTGCAGCGCCCCAGACCCCTTTCCCCCACTCCTCACTCAGCGTAACATATTCTTTGATCCTTTGGCAATCAAGTGGTGTAATTGAATTTTGAATGTAAACAATAGATTCGGAGCTGTAATGCCAAAACTGTATCCCCCGATTTTGTTATCATCGGATTTTCTGGATTCCTTCCACTATGGTTGTAAATTTAATCCATTCAGACCCAGTGTACACAATTGAGATAATTGTTATTCTGTATTGCTCACTACGAAGCCCAACGACCAACGATCTTACCTGTGGGTAAATGATTCGGTAACTGTTTTACTGGTCTAGGTCATAATTGGTCCATATAACTGTAGCCGATCATGAAGCCTATAACTCATTGGTTGTGACAACCAAACAAGTGTTGGGTCGACTTAAGTACAGCATGTATTATAATTTATTTTATTTTCAGCATATGAAACCGTAAATTATTGTGGGTCTGAAAGTGTTAAAGACGTATTCACGTCAAAAACAGGCTCAGATAAACTTTCATGACGTATTGTTTTTTTTTTCTTTCTGTGCATCTTAGGTTACCGGCTCGCAAATCACAGATTTTCAGTGCCTCACTAAACTAATTCTGATTGGCCCAGTATTCTCAGTCACACACGCTGTCAATCAATAACTATGGAGTAAAACCTGTTTATTAGTACAACTTGGTTGAATCTGACCGCTCATTGGGGCAGCAAACAATGAGTAAGTGATTGTCTGAGGCTCTGGTATGCCTAAAATTCCTGTCCAATGCCAATAACTAAAGGAAAGGCATTTACCTACTATTAAAACAATGAAGTCTCAGCCTGCAAGTAAAACTTGCGAGGAAATATACTTGTCCCTGTTTATCATTAGAGACGAGCCTGTATACGCATACCAACATATAAGACTTAACCCAAAAGGCATCTTACGGTCATTGTATTAGTTAATCCCCTAACTCACACGTTGATATTATTTCAGGTATTTCAAAAGTATATTTTTTGGTAAAAAATACTAACACTAATCAAAGGAGAAAATAGTTTCGAAATAAGGCGAAAGGCCCCATCGACTTCAAAAACATGTAGATGTCTGTCAGCTTGTGGTGGTACCACTTTTCAATTCATATGGCCCGGAGTACTCGAAGAAAATTAAAAAAATTATCGTAGACTCGCATGCAGTCCTTTTCTGAGTGTGGAAACTGCAAGAAACCCTATGATAATGGATAGAGTATGCATAGTACAGTGGTGTGCAACTTACAGCTATTCGGTTCCACTAATTTTTCCGGCCAGTAATGATGGCCTAAACGATTTTTTTTACGATAAGATTTTCCTTTCAGTTCTATGTGTGATTATAAAGCGCCGGCGTTTCAGCAGAAGTCAGTATAGCTATTAATGGAAAGGCTATGGCTAATTTCTGAACACCTACTGCCCCGACCAGGATTTCACTTATCCTGCAGCATGCAGTAAATAAAGAGATATTTGAGATATTATTGGGAAGTGGTTAAAAGTTTTTGGTTTAAAATTATTAGAATTAACAGGCATATCCTAGCAGAGTTACAAATTATTATAATTTTTACGTGTAATTATACTTTTTATCCCTTTTAATACCCTTGTCAATCTCTAAAAGCATGAAATATGTTATTGATTATTTAATTAATGTCGATTTTAAACCAAAAGAAAACTTTTGTGATTAATATACACTGATGATAGAAAGGCATTTTTTCAGCAATTTTTAATGTGTGTTTTACAGTGTTTTTATCAGAGTTTTACACAGAGTCATCTAAAATTACTGTTGCCCATTGATTTCAATGTAGCAGGAAAGACTATTTTTCTGATCAAAAGAATGCTAAACTTATTGTCATAAAAATTTGCTTACCAAGAAGGCACCATTGGATTTAAAGAAAAAATTATTAATGAGGTAACATAAATAGTTTAAAAAAGTGAGTACAACACCATTCCATTAGAACAATATTTCGCCCACCTGCCGCACAAGAAAATTGAACTTATAGTACCCCATCGAGCAACGTCGTACCTGGATACCTGCATCGTTACACTCGGGTAATGAATCAAATAAACGTCGTACGTTTCAATGCGGCACTGTACCTATAATTGTTGCAAATTGTTCTTCAAATCACAAATACTTTGACACGAAGAAAGCTGGTGCCCCATTTGGGACCACAAATGTTCGATGGGTGGGAAATGAGTTCAAAGCACAGTCCATGGAAATGTTGGAACGTGATGTAAACACTCCTGGGAGACAAGAGCTGGAATCGCGCCTGAGTTGTCTTCCTATGAACAGGTTTCTGGCCACATAGCCAAGAAAGGTAGCACATGTGTGGTCGCAGAATGTCTTCCAACTTACTGCAGTGCATTCCGTGACCCTCGTATTACTGCCTATTGCGAAAAACGATCGTATGCCACTGCTCCCCAACGCCATTTTGCCAGTAGTATGGGATGTACACTGTTGTAAAATAAAGCAGTGGTTTTAGTGTTTGCTTTCAGTCCTTCAAAACTATGATGCGCTGTCAATCCACTCTCAAAGAAACGCATCATACGTTTCTAAATAAAATACGTCGCCAGTCCGTAGCACTTCATGTAGCTCTGATCTTTGACGTCATTGCAAACGAAGCCGACAAATGTTGAAGAGTTAATGGCACAACATGAAACGTTATAATGCCATATTAATTTGTGCTAGGGGTCTGGAAATGCTTATGGTAGTGATGATCTGTTCTAGTGAAGCTATCATATATCGCTCGATGGTGAACAAGAAAGCCGCTGCCTCTGTACGTACCTCCGTGCTGCAGTCTGTCTGTGTACCCCAGAAGCGGTCCAACATGTAAGGAGTACCTTCATGTGTCCAATTCTCCCAACTTGATGTCACTGTGAAATCCGAATGGCTCAAATAATAGGCATTTCAGCGAACTGTGGCTAGATAGGTTTAGCCGATTAGGGAACGAGGAATCAGGGATCGGCTTTGGGGCTTCGGCCACCACAATCTTGTATTACGTCACTATCTTGGATTATGTCATCGCCGCCATCTTGATTTACGTCATCACCACCAATTTGAATGATATCACCACCATCACCAATTCTGATAAACATCATCGCCGCCATCTTATATTACATCATCGTCGCCCTCTTGTTTCCTATTTACTTACCTTAGCCACATTTCTTACATGCTTTATCATTCCATATTACAGTCTGCCATATTTGATTTCATTTTCTCATGCTTTCTCATTCCATTCCTACTTTCTCATACTCTGCCATTCCATTCCCGCCATATTGTACTTCATTTTTTCCCACTCTGTAATTCCATGTCCGCAATATTTGATTTTATTTTCATATGCTCTATCATCCCCCTTGTTTCTCAATTACTCATCCTGTCGCCTACTCCATCCCTATGATATCACCATTAATTAATTTCTAAAATTTCTCAGGTATTCCCTTCATGCTCTGCCATTCCTTTTCACCTTAGTCGCCTGCCTCACCCCTATGATATCATCATTTATTAATCTCTAGAAATGTTCCAGGTATTCCAGTCATGCTCTGTCATTCTACATCGATTTAGTAGCCTGCTGATTACCCTCGAACTACCATCTTGGATTACATTACTTTCATTCCACATTTTGTTCTACTCATGAAACAAACCATTACATAACCCAACCTCTCTGTAGGACTTAATCACTCGCGTAGAGCTTATATTTTTCACTTTTGTTGCACTCATCTAGGAAATCTGTTACTTTCGTAGTGTGTGTGTTCGTGAATATATCATTAAAGACTGTGTCATCCGATGCCATCCAAGAAAAAAGTGATGGTAGTTTTATAAAATTAAAGCGAAAACTTTTTTTTTTAATATTCGGACACAATCACTAGTTCATGATAAAAAAATTCATTGTAGTCTCTTTACGTGAGATCATTCTATAATCTGCTTATATGCAGTTCAAGACAGTCTATACTAGAAAGTATCCAACCAGAACCCTTGGTTATATTTTCTTCTTATTCACAACAAAATTCTTCTTCTAGGGCCTCTATAGCCTTTGGAATGCCCTCAACACAGTGCAATGCATCATTCGCAGTCTTAAATGCTCGCTGGCTGATTACTTCATCCACAGGTTGAGGCTTTTTGTAGGTACATTCCAGTGAAACATTATATTTTTTGTGACCTTCGACGTCTTCCGTTAATTGATTAACCTTTGCTTAAGGTGGTCGGAATGATTGGTTGTAATATTGTCTGCTCGTTGTCTGGTAGGGCTTGTCTGTATAGTTAGCGGTTTTCCTGGTATTGTATGATGGTCAGCTCTTTGCAAATTTATGTTATTGTCTTTTCCAATGTGTTGTGTGGTGTGATATGATTTACGAGTATTGATGGCTGGAATGTTTTGGCTGGAACATTTGGCTTGCTGGTCTGATGGCACAACGTATTGATACATTTCGTTATGGCTGATACGCTGGCGTGGGCATACTCTACGAAGAGATTGTATTATCTGGTCATGTGATTGCTATTACAAGATGAAATGGTTTGTCAGAATAATTAGCTGGAATATTTCATATTAATGACTGTATGGTGTTTTTGTTACCATGGGTAGTAGGAAAGGAACTGTTTAGTGTAACCGACATGGCCTAAAGGAATGGACTGTTGGAACTGACTGATATCTGTACACGTTAACGGGTATCACATGATAGAATATTTAGGTCAGAACAATACATAGGAATAGCTGGTTGGCATGTTTTTGACAGTGGCTATGATATGGCATCAAATATTATGAGATAGTTAAATTGTTTTCGTTTGGTAGTTAGAGGTTCGGGGTGTATAGTTGGTTGATACGGTATTAATTATTGTTGGGCAGTAGGGAATGAATGTTGGTAAATTTAATTAATATTATGGTGTTAGGACTGAGGGCCTTGTTTCTGTCAAATGAAACACTGTCTTAACATGCTGCGGAGATTGTATACATAATTTAAAATTGGTAACTTTTTGTATTACAGTAAACATATGAGAGTATTGAAAATGTATAGACTGATGAGTTGTCGCTGTCAGTGTACTGGGAGTGGTCTTTTATAGACATTCTACTATCTGCATATACAAACCTTCATCTACCAAGAAACCATGCATATCAGTAGGCTTGGTTAAGACTACTCCTGCTCCTATTTAAGGCATTTTTAAAAAATACTTCCCAACAGACTTTATGGTTTATGTACAGCTAACTTGATTGTGTGGTAGGCATAGGTACTATGTTGATATGGTACGGCCTGATCACATGTTCGGTTGGTTTGGTGGTATGGAAAGAGTGTCCCTTCGATGATGGGGTCAGAATGGTTTAATCACATGATTAGTTTGTATGAAAGTAATGGTTTCATTGTATGTTTAATTTCTACGAGAGGGACATAATCATTGGTTGGTGTGGCTGTCTAGTATGATTGGATGTTATAACTTGGTATGGTACCTGTATGGGTGTCATACATTATTATATTGATGGCATGAATTTTATGATAGCATGGTTGGTATTTATGATTGGAATATTGGGTTGGCTGGACAGATGGTAAGGCTTGTTTATATTAGTATAACTGGTGAGGTTAAATGGAATGGCTATCGAAAAAGTAGTCGAAATATAAGACACTTTTGATTGATTGGTATGTCTGAGGTTGGTATTTTATATGATCTGTAGTGTTAACTGAGGTATACTTGAGTTACAGCATATGATATATTTGGTTCGAATGCTATAATTTTTCGGGATTATTGTATATTCTTGCCTCCTGTTGATATGGTTGGTATGGACTAGAGGAATGTTACCTGGTTGGTTTTGTAGATGCAGTTATTGTGGTTGTTGTTGCAGTTGTGGTGTGGTTGCCATTGTGTTATATTTGTAGTTGCCATTTCTGTTGTGATAGCGATAGTGGTTGCAGTTGTGGTTTTAGTGGCGTTTGTGGTTGCGATTGCAGTTGTGGTAGCAGTTATCATTATGGTAGTCGTTGTGGTTACACTGGTGGATACTATTGTGATGTTGCAGATGTTGTGGTTGTGGTTATTGTGGCTGTGTTCGTACATATTTTGGTTTTGGTTGGTAGTGTGCCTTGAATACTTGATAGGTGTTTCTGGTGATAATGCTATTGTAGACATGAAAGATTGATATTATTTTGTATATTTTAGTTGATGTGGGCTGTAGAGTATGTTGGCTAGTATGTCGCGAAGTATATTATTCTTATACACGTTAGTATGGTGGGTGGTATGGGAAGAAGTTGATTGTGTCGTGCTGTTTCAAATGGCTATTTAACGCATGAGCTGTACGTTTAATTTGTATGGCCGGTGTATTTTTTGAATATCATTGGGTGGTATTGTGACTAGTATATTTGGTTGTTGTTGGCTGGTAGAGCAGAATGTATGGATAGTAGGTATGATAGTGTTATGGACTGGTCTGACCTTTGTGGTTGTTTTGTACACATGAGTTATGGCAGATGTTGGTGAGTTGTGTAGTATGGTAATGACTCAGTTTTTCTTGTGTTATGTGGGTTATATGAGGTGGTATGGCGGGTACATTGGTATTCTTTTAAAAGTTGGTTATGTTAGTTTGACAGATGGTAGGAACGTATTTGTTGTGGGCATATGTGTATTGTATGTGTATTCGTAATTTATATTGGATATCATGCAGCTAGCATGATTCTTAGGTGGTATGGTTGAAATGAGTTTTTCTGGTGTAATAGGAGATGGTGTGTTTGTTGGCTTGGAATTAGTCAGTAATGATAGTTTGACCGATGGTAGGACTGCTTGTGTTATAGTTTGGTCTGGACTGTAAATTTGCTTGTTATGCTAGGGTTATCATGGATGGTATGGTTAGTATGTTGGGTGATATATTTTCCAGCATATCTGTCTTGTGATTGTTGGTTTATGTCAAATGGTGTGGACAATACGTGTGTTATGGCGAGTTTTGTAATGCTAATGCATGCTTGAGTTAAATTTTTTGGTATCGGCGATCAGTGTATTTTGAATGATATCAGTCGGCATGGTGGATAGTAAGAGAATAATTTAATTGTGTCACTGGTATTGGCTGTATGTTTGCTTTGTATTTTCTGTTTGGGTATATGGTTGAGATATGCTTGTGTTATAGTGGGTCGTACGGGTGATGAGACATTTGTACATACATACCTCGACCACGTTAAGCAAATGTTAATAAATCAATTAACAGAAGAAGTCGAAGGTCCCATAAAATATCATGTTTCGCTGGTGTGTACCTACAACAAGCCTCAACCTTTGATGAAGCAATCAGCCTGCTAACATTTAACCAATTCAGACCCAGTGTACACAAATGTGTACATTAAATACGTGTAAGTAATTTTTAGTTTGGACTGCACGCTGCGAAGCTCAATGGCCAATTATCTCACCTGAAGGTAAGTGGATCGCAAATTATCTTACTGGTCTAGATCATAACTGGTTCATATAACTGTAGCCGAACATATAGTCTACAGCTCATTGGCAGTGACAACGAAACGAGTGTTGTGTCGACTTAAATACAGCACACCTCATAAATGTTTGTGTTTGCAACATCTGAAACTGTAAATTAAAGTGGGCCTCAAAGGGTTAAGACTGCGAATGCGAATGAAGCGTTGCCCAATGTTGATGGCATTCCAAAGGCTAAGAGGCCTTGAAAGAAGACCTTTGTTGTGAAGGAGAAGAATATATGACCAAGGGTTGCTAGTGTAGACTGTCTTGAACTGCATATAAGCAGATTTTAGAATGATCTAAAGTGAAGAGACTATATAGAATTAATTTTATCTTGATCTTGTGAATGTGTGTGAATAAATTTTTTTTTAAACAAATATTCTTTCTATTTCATTATATAAAAATTACCATAACTTTTTTCTTAAATGTAATCAGATTCATCAGTCATTAATGAGATATATACAAACACACAAATATGACTGTAAAAGAGTTGCTAGATGAGTACAACAAAAGTGGTGATAAGTTCTACATGAGTGGTTAAATCTTATACTGGGGTTGAGTTATTTCATGGTTAGTATGATGAGTGGAATGAATGTGGAATGAAAATGATGTAATTCATGATGGTAGTTCTAGGGTAATCAACAGACTACTAAATCGATTTGGAATGACAGAGCATGATTACAATACATGGATAATTCTAAAAAATTAATAGATGGCGATGTCATAGGGGTGAGACAGGCGACTAAGGTGAAAATAAATGACAGAACTTGAATGTAATACCTGGAAAATTCTATAAATTAATTTATGGCTGTCATAAGGGTGGAGCAGGCGACATGATGAGTAATTGAGAACAAGGTGGAATGACAGAGCTTGACTGCGATACCTGGAAAATTTTAGACAATAATATATTGTGATAGCTTAAGGGCGAGGCAGGTTAACAGAATGAGTAATTGAGAAACAATCTGGAATGATAGATAGAACCACTTGTTTTCCACATAAAGATTTACACAGAGGTTAGACTTCATTATTCTACATGTACACGTGCAGCTCTCCTTTAATTATTGGTCAGCTGGCTTTGTGTGAAGACAGTTGTTACATGAGTGAGCCAATCAGAATTAAGTTTCTCCGACACTGACCGTTCGTTATTCGCAGACAAACAGATAAAATACGTAACATTTCGAATGGTCCAACCACGGAAGCGGTTCTGAACTAAAAGTATTTTGGAATACAACTTGTCCTGGAATCTTTTCGTGAAAAACCGGTGCCCCTAATGATGGAGTGTGAGAAAATAAAATCAAAGATGCTGGGTTGCCGAGTGATCATATCCCAGACATGTTCAAAAAGTGGCATATCTGACGAACATGCACATCATGGAAGAAGTGATAAAAACTTCGCTTCGGAGACGCCCTGGAAATTTCTGGTAACATGTGGTCGGGCAATGTATTGTCGGAACATGGCTCCAGAAGCATGCTGAAGTAAAGGTACGACTTCAGCCTCTACAACTTCCCTGATATAGCGGTTGTTGTTGTTGAGAGTGCGAGAAATCGTAGAAACCGAAATGGCCCATAATAATGAATTGCTCCCGAAAGTATCATTCCAGTCTTCAAGCAGTATGATGCATTGTGTAAGATGGCGCTCACGTTGATACTATCGAATGTGTTTGCGGTCATCATTGTAATCCAAGTTGAAGCAGGACTCGTCCGAAAACACATGTTGCCACTCTGTGAGCCAGTGGGTGCGTTTGTGAACACATTGTAGCCTGTAGCTACGATAGTTGACGATCAAGGGAATCCCCCCACCAAGGAATGAATACACGCAGTCATCTGCGAAGTGTAATACATCGAACCATGAAAGCAGACAATGTCAGAACTTTTGCAATGTTTCAACGTTCTGCTAACACTCAAGGCGAGGATAAACAGGCCGTCACTGCCATGCTAATGAAGTGTCTGTCGCCCTGTGGTGTCGTTATATTTAGTGATCTAGTTCCGGGTTTTCTAGTAGTTCTTTTATCTTCAGTCCACTGATTTCACACTCGCATAACTGTTGTGGCATTATGCCCCGTATGAAGCAGTTTCGAAGAGTAATTACTCTTTCATGCAAGTTGATCATTCGGTCCGGTTCAAACTCTGCAATGTGCTGGAAAGGTGTCCTTCAATGGGGACGAGGTGTTTGCAGCTCACTGAAGATTGACAACTATACTTATTTGGATCCTCATCAGTCCCCTATTTATACACATTTGCAAGACAGTTCAGGAAGCACTGCTATATCTATACATGAGAAATCATTATAAAACCCTATTCATTTGCATATACTATTCTACTTTCTAATTCCTGTAATTTAAATTACATTCTCATGTTTCTATCATGGTGATGAATTTCCCAAACACATAAGTAAATATATGTCTGACTCGACTGTACCATCTACAGATAAACCACAACCATTCAAGGTTTAGCGAGCTGGAATCATTGGTCCAGGAATACGTGTGCATAGCTTCACATACAGGCCAAAACCCACAGAGAAAATAAATTTTTAGACATCCACGCAGCATTTGAAACCTAACAACCAGCTTGTTTTCGCCGCAATGATTCGCTGCCTTTACCCATGGTGGAATCTGCAGTCACTTTCCAGGAGTGGTGGCTGCTGAGTCGTTTTGAAGAATGTTAGTTTTTTCCCAGTGCTGCGTCGTTTTGGTTCTCTGGCTTAGACATCAGCAGCGACAGAGAAGACTGTGCTAATTAAACGAACTGCATACTACACAGCATTATGGAGGCTTGAGACTTAAATTACTGGTCCAAAGCTTATGTTCAAGAGCTTATCCGGTTTCACTACAGAATAAGGTAGTACGGGAATCGTTCTCGTGTCCTTGTATATTTATTATTGGTTCAAAGCCGTACATGGCGTGTCTTAAAGCGAAAAAACAACTGGTATTCAAACATGTAAGACTGCCTTACTCCGAAATTAATTCAAGAAATTTTCTTTCCCCTAGATAGCCACACTGTAGCAGCTTACTTCGCATCTTCTCTTGCTTATAAATGGTAAAGAAACCACATATTCATGACGGTTGTTAGCTGATGCGGTATGTTGAATGAGTGTACAGTTGTAAGCAAACTCCAACATGTCGCTCAAACAAAAACAGGGTGCTGCTACTCTCCAGGTGAGAAATTTTCAAATAATAACCATTCAAGGCACTTCTTCATTTTTAGTCTCGAAGCATTTTCTGTCTGCTGCATGCATACTGTAAATGGTGTAGATACACTGTGTAAGAAGACACTCGGACTCCTCATCCTATGCTCATGTCAATTTATCTATAAATGGAAGGAACAATGCAGTTGTTCCAATTAGGTGTTTTTGTGGATTCCATTTCTAGTCTTGGAGCAATTCTTGTCTGTTGTACAATACCTGAGCACGGTGCGAATGTTCTGTGTAAGAATACACACCTCTCTTGAACCCACTCATATGGCACTTGATCTTGAAATGTATGTAACTGTGCCAATTTCCCAGGCAAATCTCCTTGAGGTTTGCAATTCTTGTCTGGAAACAATTACTGTAGATTCCACAACAGGTGAGCACTGGTGCGATCGTGTTATATAAGAAAGCACCCATCTCTTGCCCTAACCCATGTATAACTTAATCTTGAACTGAGGGAAAATGTCCTAGGCCCATTCACTTTTTTTTTTTGTGGATCCCTATCAAAACAAATTTTATCTTTCTCCAACATTCGATCATGCTGGGATAAGAATTTATTTCCTAGCTATTGAATAATTTATTTTTATTTGAGCGAGTCACACCTTTACCAAGAAATTGCTTTGGTCCCTTTGAACTAAAATATTTTCGACCGTAACCTTGTGAAAGATAGAAATTGTCCACAAGAGGCAATGAGGTTGAATTTGTTAGTTTCGAGTTTCGTGTTGGGCATCTGATGGTACTATAACAGAGATATTGTTGGATTAAATGCTTTTTCATAAATTGTGTGTTGTTTCAGTGTTCTTCTAGGTCTGTGTACATTAAAAGACTTCAATATAAGTTAGGAATCGCTTGTATTCATAATTTCTCATGGTCTCAGTATTCCTACTTTCCACTGTCTTATTGGTTCTAATATATCTGAATTGCCTACAGTGTTGTGCAGTTTTCGTTTCTGATCTCTACCTTTTACTCGAGCAATGAGTTTATTGTTCCCCGATAACATGTTGATTTGCAGTTCTCATGTTACATAATCTATTGTGTTTATATGAGTAATTATAAAACATTGTATCTGTGTATATAAATATGTTTTTTCTCAAATGCATATTATCATCATATACTTTTATTTTATAATTTACGATAAAGTACAGTTGGCAATGATTCAAATTCATATTGGTATGCATCTAATAAAACTAGCCCTTAAATACATTTATCCAGTGTGCCCATGCTCGTATATATGTCGAAAAGGAAAATATTGTACCTCCGCCACTATACGTACCTAGGCTTACTGCCGAATGGTCTGTGCGTAACTGCTTTCCTATGATTTCCAGTTTTCTAGGTTATGAAATGAATTATGTATATCATTACCAATAAATACCATTACCACTATGCATTAGTTGTAATAACGTATCGATAATTGGCTCAGCTCAAGTACAGTAAAGATCAAAATATTATTAATTTGCAACTACTAAATCAATAAATAAACTCACACCTGAAAGAAGACTTGATGATGTAACGCCAAACCAGAAATCTGCATAGATTCTTTGAAGGGAATTTTTAATTCTTTGGTTAAGTGAAACAAGTTCACAGTAAAAAAAAAAATCTTATATATTTTTTTTTGTTTCTCATATTACAAAATATTGATTTGTCACCCCTAAATGTTCCATAAAATAATATAAGTTGGCGAATTAGGCCAAAACATTTCGTGAAAACACCTGAGAACATTTGTTTCGAATTGATCGATGGCCTTTGACTGAACGACTTAAGTTTCCGAAACTACATTTTCTATCTAATATCAACTGGTTTGAGGTTTAGCAAGACTTTTTAAACCATTTCCCTTGATTTGAGAAAAATATCCATAGTTAATAGTAACAACGATGGGGAGTGTCTGTCATCCAAAATTAAGTAAATATTTTTTACACCGAAATACAATTATGCGAGAATAATATATTACATCACATTAAAACGATATCACGGTTGTCGGTTATCTCGTTAATTTTATGAAATATAATTACCATACATTTCATCTTAATATTTTGTTTGTATCGGGAGTACTGCAATATAAAGCATGAATGAAAAACTTTATACAACAAAAATATAAACATCAAGGTTCAAGAAATTTGCTTGGAGTATTAATTAAGAAGCAATAAATTGTAGCTGATAGGCGGGACACATTTTTTACTACAACTGCTACATATATAAGCTTATAAGGATAACAATGATAATCACAAAGCATAAACCAGAAAATTTTTATTTAAATGGTTAATAATTATTTGGAAAACTTTGAGAAATTTGCCCTCATTAGCTCAAGAATTTTTTTAGCTCTTGAAATTACCACTTTTGCTTAGTAGCGTTTGCAGTCAAGGCGAATTTAAATAATTTATGATAGTGATGATCGCGGACTCTAGTGGACTCTATTGGCAAAATTAAAAAGCAACAGCTCTGAACTATGGAGGTTTGAATATTACAAACTCACTCCCCCCCCCCCCCCCGCCCTTCTGGTGCTCCATACTTACACAGTATACCATATCTCATGTTCTCTATGCCAGGATTCGCTTCGCCTATTACGTTGGGCATTATTTTGTTTTCATAAGTTAAACATAGTTGAACATGGCAGGTCGTATACAATGTTTTTTACGCATTATGCTGATTTACTTTCATGTGTAGCCGTTTCATTTCCACATTAATTTATGTTTTCACGAGTTGCAAATAAGACATTTTTGATACGTGCTGTACTTAGACTGGTAGGAACTCGATTCGTTAAACCATCCAATCAGTTGCTGGCCTCGAGTTCGAAGCGAGTTATATGAACCGGTTGTAACGAAAAGCAGGAACACGGTTTACGAATCGTTTGAGCCGCCTGTTTCTCGGGAAAGGATTTCTGCGGAGGCTACAATTAATTATCCTATGTGCATACTTGCAGCCTTACTTTGTCTATTAACCGCCTGTGTTTTCGTGAAGGCAGTCTGTTAAATGAGCGAGCCAGTCAGAAATAAGTTTCTGCGATACTGACCATCGTGAGCAGATAGAGAAGGCGCGCAGCAATTCAAATATTCCTATCACGAAAGAGGTTCTGGACTAAAGCTTTTTTTTGGATCCCAACTTCTCGTGAAATCTTTTCGCGAAAATCAAGTCGCCTTACGAATCAGTTGGCCAATGGGAAGGCGTTGGACATAGAACCTCACAGTGTACAATACCCGTCAAATATATAATAATCATGTGCAACATGTATACAATTGGCTACAACAGGCACACAAGTGTTAGGGTTCCTTAGCTCCATTTCCAAAATTTAGATGGAAAGGGGAAGAGGAAAGTTGTCTGTGTTACCCCACCCTCCCCCTCTTTTTCACGTTTTATCTCGGGTGGAATTGCGCAATTTAGATTATAGGCTGTTCACAGTAAAGTGAGCACATTTGAAATGAACCTTAGAAAAAAGTCGCTGCTCCCTACCTGAATATATTTTAAATGGGCACACTGAGTGACATGCGCCCAGTAAAGTTGGTGACGATGCAGGGGAATGAAGTTCCATATCTTACCGTCAAGTAAAAAGTGTTAGGAAACCATTTGTGATGACCTGAAAATTATTTCTATCGCTTTCTGTTTCATTTTAATGCGTCGAAATGTAAAGATTAGCAGGTTTTAAAAATATTTGTTTTTCTAATAATTTTACAGTTTCACTTGACCGGCGCATGAAGAACGCGATGAGGCCCATGGCAATAACAATTGTACATAGGGCGGAAGAACACGCAACGTGCATACGAGTAGATATTAAGCAGGGCTTTCGAAAGTGCTCATTTTACCGTGAACAGCTTTTAATATGTTTTGTATTTGACTAATGTCGTGAAGTCTTTAAAGACGAAATTAAAAAAAAATAATAATCCGTGACGTCAGACTAACAGGCTCTGTCGTACAGTAACCAGTCGGATTTCCAGGCTTTCATCCAAACATATTGAGTAGTTTCTGTACAGGTTTAGATGCCACTTGGGTATGCCCCCAGAATATGCGTGTATACAGAAGCGAAATAGCGCCACTGTTCGTCTGCTTTGGCATCCGTCGGGGCACACGAATTTCGCGATAACGTTTCACAGCCAGTTGCATTTCATAACAATTTAGCTCAGATCCACTTTCGTCATCGGATGATCGAGGTGTTACGCGTCTTAAGTGGTCTGCCCGCAGACGTACAATATCGGAGTAACGTAATTCTGATTGGCCAGTGAAGAAAGTGAAAGTGTCTCAGTGAGACACGCCCCAATGAGCAAATAAAACTGCTAGTACGCACGTTGGGTATTGAAAGCTATGATGCACGGAAATCTTCTCGCGAAATTCGCGTGTCCCTAGTCATCGCTTGCGCGATGCTTCGGAAGATTGAAACTTGCGTCCGGATTGGCTGACTCCTCCTAGGGAGGGGGCACGAGGATTCCTTATTGGTTACGTCGCCTGGTGAGTTAAGTGGCCATTTATATTTTATAGAATGGGCAGAACCCGTGACTTTTGGATGATAAAATTCCGCGGCCAGATGTACTTCAAAACTATGAAACGTCGTTAAAAATATTTTTAACACTTTGCGGTCTGTACATATTTACTGCACTCTTAAATTCCAATCAGTGAAAAATCACTGATTCTCAGTGAAATACAACTACTCGAATCAGTAAGAATTACTCCACATAGCAATGGTGGAATACCACTGGTTGTCTCAGTGAAACGTCATTGATTGAATAACTGGCAGCCAACTGCCTGCAATGAATTTAATATTATTTTTATTGAATTTTTACCAAATCATTGCGGGTAATAAACGTAATTCCGATAGTTACTGTTAATGTTGTGCATTTTAATGTAATTCAAAAAGAGTACAAAAAATCTTACAGTGTCCGGGATTTGAACCCACATCGTCACCTCATTGTGCGGCAGTCAAGACAAGTTATATTTCAAAACACTGTAGGGTCATATTCCTTATTGATTGGCTAAATGACTTTTTGAGACGTGTTACTGCCTGCACTCGAATCACGTAGGAGCCGTGCCGATGTTGTCGAATTCTGAGAGGCCAGGTCAAATATGAAAACGCCTTCTCAAGCAGACAGCAACCAATGGCAATATACAAACTGCTGCTGGGTGCTTATAGTAATAAAGTCTACCATAAACTCAAATATTTCGCGAAAAATCACTAGCTCTAGCTATAAGTAAGTCTCCTATATTCATCACTGCAAGAACCACCAACTATGTTGGCATTTGCATTCCCACTTACCTCCACCCTATTGCTACGCCGGCCGCAGTGGCTGAGCTGCTAGCCTGCTCGCCTCCCACCAAGGCGAACCGGGTTCAATCCCCGGCCGGGTCACTACCGGATTTTCGCACGTGGGAATCGTGCCGGACGATGAAGCTGGTCAGCGGGTTTTCTCGAGGATCTCCCGTTTCCCCACGCCGTTGCTCACCGGCGCTGCTCCATTCTCACCTCACTTCACCTTCATCGGCTCTCAAGACCTCGCTGTTAAGAACCTCCGAAATTTCTTCACTTGCTCCCTCTAACCTGCAGGCCAGATGGCAGAGCGAAATTTCCGGTTATCAATCAATAACACACAGTAAAGGCTGTTCACGATAAAATGAATACTTTTGAAATCAACCTTTGAAAAAAGTCACTGCCCCTACTTGCATATATTTTAACCGGCGCACTGAGTGTCATGCACCCAGTAAAGTTGGTAACGATGAATTGAAAGTAGTCCCATATCTCAGTCATATAAAAAGTGTTGGGTAACCATTTGCGATGGCTTAAATTATTTCTTTCACTCTCTGGTTTTTTTAATGCATCGAAGTGAAAAAACGAGAGCAAATTTGTAAAACATTTACTTTTTAATAATTTTGAAGTTTCACTTGACCGACGCATGAATAAAGTGACGAGGCCCATTCATAGCAATGTCAATTTTACATGTAGCGGAAGAATACTCGATGTGTTTACAAGTAAATCTTAAGCAGGGCTTTGAAAATTGCTCACATTACCGTGAACAACCTATACGTAATTACATACAGACGAAATGGCGTGACGCTGCCTTTGATGTACGTGCATATACCCGTTCTCTGATTGGCTGCGCAAGGATCTGGGAACATGTCTTGAGTATGGTTGGCTATGGCCTACTGCGATATTTTTCCTTTCTCGGTTGAAGTGCCGGTTGGCTAGTAGGTTGCCACGAGCTGATTGGCCAATGGCACTCCGACATGTTGTTGACTAGAGACGTCATTTCGGTGGCGTGTGCTTCTAGAGTTCGCGGAATAAGCAGCTGTTTCACCTCTGCATTCTTAACTACTCTGTGACCAAAGAAAGCGCAGATATGGACTTAGGTTATAGAATTCAAACCTTCTTGTGAATATTTTCGCGGGATACAGGTGTCCGGACAGACTCGGAAACTGTGCTACTGTTTCGGGTAATCAATGGTTGATATTTCCAAAAGGGGAACGCAAAGATAATGGGTTGTCATAACGAAAAAAAAATGCTGTGTTGGTGTAAAATACAGCACGCAACATAAAATGTCCTTCTTACAACACCTACCGTAAATTAAATAGGGTATAGAATGATTTAAATTGTACGAGTTTTGTTTTCAAGGACAAGAAGATTTTCAAAGAAAAATTGAACGTAGTCAGAAAGTTCATCAAGTTGAAATGTTAATGGGAGTCGGCAAATCGATTAATGAATACTTAAAGCGTTTATGTATATGTCTACTAGTTATAAGTAGAGACCTGCTAAATTTCGATATTTAATTCCAGACTGAACTCTATGTTACTGTGCGTTTGACCAACTTGAGCCATTGGCTGGAAATACGTCTGCCTCGCTTCGGTGAACTGTCGAGCCAGTAAGATAATATCAGCTGTTGACTAGCCAATCTGTTTTAAGGAGATCAAACAGGTACGTGCCGTTGATTAAAGTGCGAAACTACGGACTGTGCTCGCTTGTTTATAAGGCAGTGGAATCTACCCTGGCACCGAAAGATAACGCGAATTTTGCACGTCTCTGGTTGTAAGTCACATGTAAGAGGCATGCAATTAGAATCGGTTATGTTAAAGACTGTAATTATTGTTGTAACACGCGGCTCTTTTCGTTATGCAATCTTGCGCGACATGGAACCTACACGCAGGCCCGAAAAGAGGGAAGCACACTGTTTATAAACCATATTTTAAAAAAAGAGACGAAATCTCGAAAATCCAAACAAACTGTACAATGCGCCGTGGTAGGACCAAAACGTTGGACCAGCTGATTTGTCATACACCGAAGAAAATATACTGTGGCAGCCACAGAAATATTTTGTTGCTATTCACCGTGCCAAATTTTTTGTGGTGTACACAAAAAAACTTTTGTAGTTGCAATAAAATAAGTTTTTAGTACCCACAAACGTTTAGTGTGTACACTACAAAAAATTTGGCAGATTGAATACCGACAAAATAATTTTGTGGCCGCCAGAAAATAATTTTTTCTGAGTAGTGACGAAAGGATATCAGCAGACTTGTGCTAAACACCGCCTGGCAACCACGTCACGACTAACTGCAATCGAGGGGCGAAGCTGTAGAAGGAATGTGGATAGAAGTATGAGCGAGCGATTGAGGTGAGAATGGAGCAGCGCCGGAATGCAAGGGAGGGGGAATGGGAGATCCCCGAGAAAACCCGCCGACCAGTGGCATCGTCCGGCACGATTCCCACATGCGAAAATCCGGGAACGGCCCAGCCGCGGAATAACCCGGATCACCTTGGTGGAAGGCGAGCGGGCTAACCGCTCAGCCACCGCGGCCCCGCGAGAAGTGCGGTCAGGCCTCCGAACTGAGGGAGAATTGCAGTTGGTAGGCTTGCAGTCTGGACGTCTTCATCTCTACCTGGGAGGGCCAGTGAGCGGCCACGAGTTCCAGATATGGTGAGTCCCTGTGCTTATTTAGGTTGAAGTAAAGCAACTGCCTATGGAGCACTGCACCCGACTATACAACGTGAAGTATAGCAACTGCCTATGGAGCACTGCACCCGACTATACAATGTGAAGTAAAGCAACTGCCTATGGAGCACTGCACCCGACTATACAATGCGAAGAACTCATACAAAACTAGTACAGATAATATTTTAAAAATTACTCACAAAAGTGCGATTTATGCTGTATATGAAAAAGGATGTCTATATTTTGCAATATTGTAAAATATTTTACTAAAATATAATTTTTAAATGTAAACAAATAATCGATTAAAATAGTCTGTATTCTTAACCAAATTTATGCATATTTCCATTCTGGATGCTTCATAAAGCAGAATTTACAAGAAAATCTTCGTCATGGAATGGAATAATGATTGTGTGTAAGAAAATAATAATAATGTAGGAAATATTTTTAATAATTGAATTCATGTGCGTCCATTTGTCGCAAACCTTCATGGCTTATACTGAAGTTAATTATAGAATTGATATGATACATTATTACTATGATTTTATTACACATGATCACAGTAAATATTATGACGATCTTTCTTGAAGAAGATTCTCTTGTAAATTCTCCTTTCCGAAGCGTCCAAAACGTAAATGCACTAAAATTTCGTTAAAAATGCAGACACTCTCGATCGATTAATTTTTTTTTAACATTTGAAAAGTATATTTTAGTTAAATATTTTATAATGTTGCAAAATATATACATTCTTCTTTCGTATACAGCATATTTTTCGACAGTTCTTATGGTGTCTGTACTAATTTTTTTAGGAGTTCTTCAAATTGTACAGTCAGGTGCAGGGCTCTATAGGCCGTTGCTTTATGTCAACCTTAAGGAGTGTCTACAATCAGCCGTTCCTGAGGACGTGGACGTGTCCGAACCTCAGCGTCAAATGACGTCACATTGACGCAGTGCGAATATAGTCTACAAATGCGTCAACCTTAAGGCGTGTCTACAATCAGCCGTTCCTGAGGACGTGGGCGTGTCCGAACCTCGGCGTCAAATGACGTCACATTGACGCCGTGCGAATATGGTCTACAAATGCGTTGTTCGGAGTTAGCTTTCAGAACTTGATTATTAGAGAGAGCAAAATTTCGCTAATTCATTTCAGAACAAGATCGATGTCCGAAACAGTTACACTGCAGTTAAATTTGCAATTGGATCACAATTGACTAGACTCGCCCTGGACGACTGTTGAGCCAATAGCAGACTTGCAAGGAAACGAGTAGCGAGTGCCATACTGCCAGGTGTGGAGTAACAATGGCTACTCTCTTGAGCAGCAGCCAATAAACAAACAACGGAGGCTCGAGTGTACACAGGACTGTGGAGTCTAACCTACAGGTCATTGAACTAGCGAAATTTTCCTATCCCTGCTGATTATAGATCGCAGTAAATTCGGCACAGTATTTGTTATTACGTAGTGTTTTTTTTTTTTTTTTTTTTTTAATATTACGGCATTAATGATTATTTAAAGTTTACGAGATGGGAGGTTTGAATTTACGGTTTTAAAATTTTCGTCCTTCATACGACATAGTACAGAACGAACTAAGACCGCACTAATTTTCAAGTTTGATATGCACTGCCTGTTTGATATAGGCTGTTCACGGCAATCTGGGCACTTTTGAAAGCCCTGCTTAAGATCTACTTGTATGCACATTGGGTATTCTTCTACCATGCGTAAAAATAACATTGTCATGGGCCTCCTAACTTTGTTCATGCATCAGTCAAGTGGAACTCTGAAATTATTAGGAAAGTGAATATTTTGCCAATTTGCTAATTCTTACACTTATTGAAATTAAATAAACATAAAAAACAAATTATTTCAGTATTAAAAAATGCTTGCCTAGCACTCTTAATTCGACGGTGAGATGTGGAGCTATTTTCCCCTCCGTCGTTACCAACTTTACTGAGCGATAGCCAGTCAGTGAACCTGTTAAAATACATGCAGGTAGGAGCTGTGGCATGTTCCCAATGTTTATTTCAAAAGCACTCTAATAACCGTGAACAACCTATAATCACGCACTTAGGATATTTTCTGCTGTTCATGCAGACAGCAGTGACGTCAAAAAGGCCACAATGCTGTGTTGCCAAATATTCTATCGCTAACCTTACGATTGATGAAAATTCCTTAAAAAGAGTGCGTAGTGAATGTCAAATTCACGGTGGTGTTCTTGAGAAATTCAGTGCTGGCAATATATAGATCTCAATTGCCAAAACTTACAGGATAGACTCCCCGGTGCTAGGTCAGTTCCGAGAACCTCGCGCACCCAATCAGAGAACGGGTACGCGCACATCAAAGGAGCCGCTACGCCATTTCGCCTCTGCTTATATGCTCTTTGCACTGAAAAAAAAAAAAAGATTTGCTAGTGGCTACAAAAACTGTCTGGTTGATGTTTTCCAAGGCAAAATTTAGTTGTTGGTAAAAACAGATTGTGTTGCCCAATAACACGTAGATTGACAAGTACTAAATCTATTTAGCGTACACTTACATATTTGTTTATTGAAGAAAAAAAAGGTAAATTGGCTGCACGAAATGTTTAGTTGGCAGACACAGCATTCACGTTATTCACAGTAAAACATTTAGCTGCGACTGCGAAACAATATTCGTTATATACTGTGAATGCGCTCTGGCATATCCATAGTGGCCACTTTCGGTCTGGCCACGAAGCCATATTTGTCTTCTGGCCACGAAGCCATATTTGTCTGTGTTCCGTTCATTTGCTTCAGGTTACGAACTAATTCACGAGGGACGTTCTTAAGAACATCGTTTATATCATTCCCTTCTTCTAAATAAGCAAATGTTACACATTAATGATTCCAGAAAATTAACTTTCAATGAGGTGAAGTGTGCAAAGCCTTGTCGCGTGAGACACTTAATAGATTTCTGTTTATGTACATACTGAAGACAACGCTTTAACGTCAAGCCAGGTAGGTTAATCACAACAAACTGTACTCGCAGTTGAGAGGTCCAAGGTTCGATCTCGCTTGTGATGACTTTGAATCTAGTGCTTTATTGTCGTTAAACCATGCCTACCTACGAAAGCCCACAACCTGCAAATACATTTGTGAATCTCACTAACCAGTATTACTGCTATCATCGTATCATTTTCGCTGCGTCTAACGAGAACATTATTCCCTACAAATACACTGACTCCATTGGTAACCACAAACGTCATTTTGTAGTTTCCACTAAATACTCGAGTAACAGAACATTTGTTGGCACCACAAAATATTTTGCCATGTATTGATAATATCATTTTGTGGACGCCAAAAGAATTTTTTTCTGGTCACCACAAAACTGATTTTTTTTTTTTTTAGTGTGGCGCGGCCATGAGGGGTGATACAAGCTGCCATCTTGGAATGGATACACACCTGCAAAACTTGGGGTCTTATCTGACAAAATTCAATGTCCTTGTATGCATTGCAGCCGATGTGATTAGTTTATTGATATTGCCAAAGTGAGTGCCCGTTTCCTAACCTGATTTGGTTGCGCTCGACTACACACTGTCGCAGAGTACATCGTCAGACAGAAGTGTTAGCTTACCCGCTCTCTGATCGGATCGGCTTGGATAGGCTCTGAAAGCGAGCTTTGTCTCAGATTGGCTACTGAGTAGTGCGAAAGGTTCCATATTGGCTGGGCTACTGGCTGCACTATAAAAAAAATTTCAGTAAAATTCCCTTGCATGTAAGGGAAACTAATTACTTCTACATGTAAGGCAAAAATACCTCTTAAATGTAGAGTCAATTTACATAACAAGTAAAGTACTATTCCCGAATCGTACGGAAAAAGTACCTGACAAAAGTGGGGGGAAAATTACATACACGAGAAAATTTACTCTATTGTACAGTAAATTATATTTCAAAATACCCCGGAGTATAAGTACTGTTGATTTTAATATTATCTTTAACCTCTGACGTATAATAACCGAATCCTCAACACTAAATCCTTTGACACTTGCTGGTGGGTGGGCGCGACCCATTGTCCTTTATGATGATAGGCCGATGCGCTATCCATTACACCACGAAGACAGCATTACAGCAACAGTAAAAATGAGCGTGTTAAAGGATTGATCCTTCCGCATATCCTCCCACTCAACTATTGAGACAATACATCAATTTAGGGGATTTCCCATCGCTATGTAGGCCTACGTGAATTTTACTCCAGAGTGCGGTAATTATACCTTACGTATAAAGAGCCATGTTGGACAGCTTGTATGACTAAACAATAGAAATGAATTTCAAGGTAAAAAATATATAGGATACAATTATTAAATAGTTACAATTGGGCGGGGATCCACACGTCGTAAGGTAATTTTCCCATCCATGTATTGGATTTCCCACAACCGCGTACGTGAATTTTACTACAGAGTGCGGTGATTTTGCCTTAACTGTAAGGAAAACTATGTTTCCCACACAAGTTTCCGAGTATTACCTCACACTTGTCAGGTAATTTTCCCATTTTTTTTACAGTGTGGAAAGTAAGTCAACAGCTCATTGATTGGCGAGCGTCGTTGCATGTTGCTGGCTAGTCACGCCATCTTGGTGACGTGGGCATTTGGAGTTTGCAGAATAAACTGCTGATTCATCTCTGTATTCGCAACTACTCCGTCTAGTGGTTAAAAATAATTTTTCCGTCATTTTACGGCGAAGTGCTGGTATACTTTTTTTTTCCAGAACTTTCCCTAAAATTACGGTAATGTTGCTTTTCCAACTACGGACTTTCCGTGAAGTCACCGAGCCTCTCCGTATATTTGTTAATTAGGTTTTCCGTGCTTCCGGTTAAAAAGGTGGGCTTGATTTCAAAAATCTTTAATTTTCTCTATGAGGTGTGTAGAATGAGGAAATTTAAAAAATTAAAAAATATTCTAATTTCGAGCGTAGTATGAACACTAATCACACGAAGTGAAGTCCGTGTTTCTTAGTACTCACCCATGAATTTGTTGTGACTATTTATAGAGTAGAAAAATATTATTTCTAAAAGCATGACGCACATAACCTATCCAGATACTGTGATGTTTAAGTGATACTTACTACTACAAATGCCTAGAGACCTGAAGAAACCGCAGATTCATTTTGGAACAAGCTAGAATTCAAAACACGTGCGTTTATATAACATAGTTATTGGTAGAGACCACGAGGAATTCGCGAATTCAATGACCTGCAGGCTATAATCTACAGTGTTGTGTACAGCTATGCCGATATCAACTGCACATTGGTTGTCTGCTGTCACAGTGGAAGGTGACAGTTGGACACACCAGGAGGTGCCAAATACCGCGTGGACCAATAGTTAAAGTTATATAAACGCAAATGTGTTGAATTCTAGCTTGTCGCAAAATGAACCGCGAATTTCTCGGGTTTCTAGTCATTGGTCCACACGGTGTTTGACACCTCCTGGAGAACGGTGTCCAATTGTCGCCTTCCACTGTGACAGCAGACAACCAATGGGCAGTTGATATCGGCATATTTGTACAAAAGACTGTAGAGTCTAGCCTGCAGGACATTGAACTCACGAATTTTCCATGTCTCTACGAAATGCCTGATACTTAGAGCTAGTGATTTTTCGCGAAAAAACATGACTACACAGTAGACTTCAGCAATATAAGCACCCAACAGCAGTTTGTCTGTTGCTGTTGGTTGCCGTCTGCATGAGAAGGCGTATTCATATTTGCCTTGGCCACTCGAAATGTGGCAACAATGGCACGGCTCCTACGTGATCTTGTGCAGGTAGTTAACACGTGTCAGAACGTGATTTAGCCAGTCAAGATAGGTAAACGAACTTGCAGTATTTTGAAGTACAACATGGCTTGGAATTTTTTCGCGAAATTTCACTACCCCTTCTGATACTTCTTTCATGTTTGAATGGACGAAGTTTTGATTCGGCTAATTTGTTTGCAGACCAATCACGAACGTTCATCCTTATAGTATCAGAATCATCATTGGCCCAGTGAAATGGGGTGGAAACTTCATACATGCATGACAGCCATATGTAAAGGTAGTGAAATTTCGCGCAACGATTTAAAGACATGTTATGTTTCAAAACACTGCAGGGTCGTTTACCTATCTCAATTGGCCGAACTACTTTTTTAAACTTGTTAACTGTGGGCCCACGAATCACGCAGGAGCCATGCTGACGTTGCCGTATTCTGAGTGGCCCGGTCAAATATGAAAACGCCTTCTCAAGCAGACGGCAATAAACAAACGGCTGTTGGGTGCTTATAGTATTGAAGTCTATCGTGTACTCCCACTTTATCGTGAGAAATTACTAGCTCTAGCCATAAGGAAAGAAAACTGTCTCACATGTGTGCAGTCTACTTTTCCCGCGATTAACCACTCACTATCTCTATATGCTACTCTTTAATGTGTGAATAAGTACGGCTAAGTGGCGTGTGGATGTTCTGACCGCGGCAGGTAGGATCAACTGCGGGGAAGAAAGCTTCCGGTATACTCGGCAGTGCGCGCCTGCGAAACCCGGAGACTTTCCTTATTTTGTATTTACGGAACTCAACTCCGCTTTCCGTCTTTACGGACTACCGTTTCCGTACATCTACTGTATGCTTCCGTAACAATAATTCCGCAACCGTACGAACAATAACACCGTCTACGAAATACAAAGACTGTTTCATGCCTACGGATAGCGTTTTCGTGCATTATCATTAGACTCCCGAGAATTCCGCTGGTTCATTTCTAGACAAGTTGGAATTCACACATATGTATACTCGGGTTACGTTTTTATTTCGCAGACGTGTTGTTTGACACCTCCTGGAGATAAATGAGCCAATAACAAACATGCAGTAAATTGTGCACCCAACCACCGCCTTTTATTACCACAACAATCAACCAACAAACAGTTGATATCCGTATGAGAGGACAGAAGACTGTCTAGTCTAGCCTACAGGTCATATCGAACTCGCGAATTTCTCGGGTCCCTAACTATCTTACATTTCCGTAAAGTTTTCCGTAAACATACATAAAGTTAGAAGACTGAAGTCTGTAATCTCACTTCAGTTTAAATGTTGTTCGTACTGAAGTTCTATACTGCAGTGAATTTCAGTCGACAGCATGCTATCAAATGCCGTTCACAATACGCTTACGAAATCCGTTATCAAACGAACTTCTAGTTTTATTCCGTACTTTTAACTAAACATCGCAGTGAGGAATTTTTTCTGTTGTACCAAAAAGTACGGTTTCGAGAATTCCTCTTTTGCTAGGCAAACTTCTGCGAACCGCTTCCGTGCCATACAAATTCAGTTGATTTTGTGGCTCACGAAAGGTTTTACTGCCTTGGTTTTTTTCCGTTCCAGTTTTTTTTTATTTCCAAACAGATTAAAGGTACTTGAAAAAAGTGTTACAAAATGTCGGTTCTATGAGAGCACAGTGGTTTTGTGAGAATGTTGTTCAGTAGCGACACTAAACTATCTGTGTAGGTTTAACTCGCAACGAGCTCGCAAACAGAGTTTGTATGTTCAACTTGCTGGTGGTTTTAAATGCGAGAGTATTTTGTGATAGCGTACAGCGTGTTACGTTAACTCCCTACTAGTTCGCATAGCTGGGGAAAAAAAAACTGCAGCAATGAAAAATGCAATAGAACAAAACCCTTTGTGGCGAACATGACGAAAAGTTACACGCGCGTAAAGGGAAGGAAAATAAATCGAAGCGACGTTGAAGGAGGCAGGAAACTACAGAAGTGCCCGCGAACTATTTGTTATGCTTTGTGTCGAATTTTTTCCCTGTCAAATCTGTTTCCACATTTAAAATCCAGAAAATAACGTGTACTGCGAGTTTAAGAAAATTAATAGAGGCTTCAAAAAATATATTTTCCTTAGCAAATATCGCCAGAAACATAGGTAGCTGAAATCTCTGCGTGGAAATGATTAAAGACTAACTAAAAAAGTTCCGCGAAAAAAAATACCAACACAATTCGCACAGATCAAACATGCTTCCAATAATATTACCACGAAACGGACTTTTTTAAAAATTCAGCGTAAGTATGAAAGTACAAGAAAATTAATGCGAATTATGTGTATATATGTCTATATATATATATATATATATATATATATATATATATATATATATATATATATGCTGCAGCAGTTTTGCGCTTTTTATTGTAGTTCTCGCGACTGCCACAGACACTAGCTCTCAGAGTCGTCTTCCTTGGACAACTTGGTTCGCCTTCCTAGTTCCTTGTACCTTCCCTCTACACCTTGCCCCACCTCCCACGTCACTAAATACTGAGCAGAGGGGGTCAGTTATACTCTGAGCTCTGTCTCTTCATCACCCGATTGTCACTTCCACCACAGCACAGGCGATGTTTGCAGTATTTTCAGAAATTGTCAGTGATGAGAGCCTGGGATATTATTATTGTCAGCTGAGCTACGAGTCAAAATGCAATATTGTTCAGAGCACTAACTAAAACATGGGTGATACTATATTTTGTGATCATATGCTTTTAGTGTGAAAGTTTATCTGAGATGAGAATACTCGGATGTGAGTTTGGGCAGTTCGTTTTAATGTTTCGGGCCTTATTTGTTTGTCACGGTTTGTAGATTTTGAGTTCTTAGTTACTATGGTTTGCCGCCATAATTGTATAAGTCTCTGATTGGTATTTCTGTTTGGTAGGCACGTTCGAAATTGGTACATGATGTTTGACCAGTTTTGTATTGGGTTTTCACATGTAATGAGTAACTTGGCTTGGCTGCCACTACCACAGTTGCTTGGGCCAATGCTCTGTTGTTACCAAGTTGTCGGCTGTCCAAGCTCCGCGGGTCGAGAAGTGTCAGGATATTAATATTTTTTAATTGTGATCGTCTGTTAATTTTATTACACCGTGCCCTAAGTGACCCTATAATAAATTAAGTTGGTTTTCTTAAATTTTACGTCGGGTGCCATGGCGCAAGTTTATACGTCATTTCAATGTAACGAATTTTAATTTGTAATTTTTATGACGTGAGTCCTTTGTAGGATCTTTAGGACTGCAACGTATGCTCGTTTTGGTGGAGTCTGTTAAGCTAAGGTTTAAGCAAAGCTAATCAATTTTGTGAAGATCGATTCTAGCTAACAAGTAATAGATTTTATTCTCAGGTTTCGTCAAGTCTATATTGGAACTAAGCAACTCTACTACTTTGGTACAACTTTAAGCCTAGAGTAAATCTCAGTTGTATTTGGTAACATGTTGGCATTTCCAATTGAAGTTTCTGCCAGGCCTTTAGACCCAAGGGTCTTGTAATTTGATACGCCAGAAATTTACCTAATAATTTGCACACATTCAATGGGTAACACTCCTCTTTCATTTGCAGTATTGAAAACTCTTGCCGGCTGTAGATTAGACTTATACTGTGAACGACGTCTGATTTACTAAAAGTGTGAACCAACTCTAGAGCCTAGATTGTTTCGGGCAGATCAAGTCAAATGACTGAGTTGTTTGTAACTGCCCATCTGAATTTTGGGCTCAGGAAAACATTAATTTTTAAATTTTTCTTGTTTTAATATCTCGTACGTAATTGACGAGTGAAGCCTGTTACTGTGGAATTGTTAACGCCACTTGGAATTTTAGTGGACTGGTTGAGTAAATTATTATTGTGACAGTATTTATTATTGGTTGGTGAGCCTATAGTTAATTTTCTTGTATTGTATGTAATAATCTTGATCTCAAGTTCACAGTTCCTAAGGAGTGGTGTAAATGTTACAAATGGTTATTATTAAGTCACGTTGTAATGAATCAAATGTTGTGGAAGGAAAAGTCTTTTGCACTTCAATAAAATTATGTTTATGATTGACATTTGGTTTCTCTACCTTATTTGTATCTTACATTGCACCTCTAGTACGGTGCAATGCATATATATATATATATATATATATATATATATATATATATATATATATATATATATATATATATATACACACATTCAGTTGGAAGTGTTTGCAAAGATGCACGTCTCTCCGAAACGGCGAACACTAATTCTTTATCCTCGGTGAGTGAGTGAAGAGATTTTTGGTGGCTCTTAACATCGAGGTCTTGAGAAGTCAAACTGTTCAATATTTGTAAAACTTTACTAGTTAAAAATGTTTCGTTAAACCTCTGATTTCGGGCTAGCTAATATAACGTTGATTTGGGGCTAAAGTATCTACACTGCTGATCTAGACCGAAAGAAGCTAAAGTCAGAAGCATATGCTGGTTTTACTCGCAAAGTGATCTACTTTTAAACATTAAATCTACCCCCTTGTACGACTCTAATCGCAAAGACTTGAGAAACGTTGTAGTAAGGAGGTTTCTATTCCGTCCTAGAATGGCAGGATGTAGCACCACCAAGGCGATGAAAAAATATGAAATCATATATATATATATATATATATGTCGAACAAAGCTGGAAGACAAACTCTAAATCAAATGACGAACTATAAAAACCAACATGGCAGACTGCACCTACCGAGCAGGCAGACGCCTACCAAGATGGTGGTAGTCTACCAAGATTGCCACCAGTTGCACCTACCAAGATGGCAGAATGGGTTTGGGTGAGGGGTGAGCTCCAGAAATTTAAATTTTTTAAAATAAATTTTTACTAATTTTTGTGATTTTTTTCGGGATTTTTTTTTTTACTTTTAAGGAAAAGGGGAAATTTTAAGATAAATAGGGAAATTTTAAGGGAAAAAGGGAAGTTGTTAGGGAAAATGGTCATTGGGTTACTAGAATGTTAAAACCATTTTTTAATGCAGTTTATAATTTTTTTATAATTTGTTTTATATTTTTTAAATAAATTTTTAATAATAATTTTTAACAATTTTTTTGGGGTCAAAGATCAAAGGTCAGGGTCAAGGGACGAAGGACAGTGGTCAATGGGCACTGGCTTACAACATGGTGTATGGCAACATCACAACATGGCGGCCGGTTGGCTCCGGCGCTCCAGTGTCCCGTGCCCAGACTGGTATAATCCTACTACTTGTATTAATTTTATTTTATCGGCTTCTCACATTCCTTATTGTGGCTGATGTTCGGAATAAATAAGCCATAATGAGGAATCAGTCAGCCACATTGAGGAGCAAGCACGTTTTCCACAACGTTTTTGGACATTTTAAAAGGGTGGGAGGAAGGGAAGTTTTGGGGACGAGACAGGATTTTTCGAAAGTTGAACGGGCAATTTGGAGGGGAAAACTAGTGATTTTGTCTCTAAAACGGCCGTCCCAGGCCGCCGGCCGTGCCTGTGACGTCATCGCGGCAAACTCCTACCTCCTATCCCGGATCCCGTTGCCACCGACTCGGCCTAACCCTACTACTCAGGTTTACCCACAATACCATTAAAAGAGCTCAACATACACTTGTCAACAAAAATAACACACTTTTCAGACTATGACTGTCGGTTAGTTTCAAATCATCACATACATTAGAAACACCATTACGGAGCACTCTAACATAGCTGAAAACTTGTTCTTCAAAGCGCTATTTCTCAAAATATTTGGATCAGAGTCATACGAAAGTACTCGAGCGGCCTGCATTGAGCCTTTCTACAGACTTTCCACCAACAAAATTATAAAGTCAGGACTGAAAGTCCCATAGGTACGGCAGGACTACGGAAACACTGCACACCAGCCCACAGTCTTGCACGTAGAGACGATAGCGCACTGATGTGCACGTCAGTATCGTCCTTATCGCTCCCATGCTCCTCGGCCTCAAATTCGGAAAACAGCTCCAGGCAGGCGGGGGCCTTAAGAGTATGCGTCACACGCCATAATAATTGTTCATTTATTGCTAATTCAAATGTTACAGTATAAGCTTAGATAATAACCTCACCCTTCGTTACGGATATTGCAAACGATCTATTAACGCATGTCTATGTTAAAATAATTTAATACAAAATTTTATGTTATTTAATTCCCACATTTTAATGACAACCAGGAACACCCATTGAAAGTGACCCCGAGCAATTCGCGAGTATTGACCTGTAGGCTAGACTTCACAGTCATATATACTCTCATACAGATATAAACTGTTTATTGGTTGATTGTCGTGGCAGTAAAATGCGTTGGTTGGGCGCATAATTCCTTGCATGTTTGTCATTGGCTCATTTATCTCCAGGAGGTGTCAAATAACACGTCGTCCAATTACGAACGTAACATGAACGTACATGTGTGTGAATTCAAACTTGTCTAGAATTGTACCCGCGAAATTCTTGGGTCTCTACCTATTATTAATCAGGGACAAAAATTGGCACAGAACGATGAAATATAATGCTTCTATAGTAAAACTTTTTCAGTAATGACCCTGACTATTCTGTTATCACACTTTAAGGAATAATTTCTATAAAGGGGTGAGACAGCATCTTAAGGTGGTTGCTAGGAATCTGTCAGGATACGACGGAATGTCTTGATGGGCTGGAACTCGCAGCGCAGGGCAAAGCGACAGATTTTTTTATCTTTCGCTTGGCTCATCATATTGCGTGCCTCGCACGATGGTGAGGAGGTAGGCAACCACGAGGGTGTGAAGCGGCGCCTCACGACTGCCACGACGGAATTGGCCTAATTGAGAGCGGCGCTTAGTCGGAAGGGGGTGCCAGAAAGGGGAGGGGTGGGATCCAACAAGCCCTTACGCCGCGTGACACAAAGACTCTCTCTTTTTATTCCCACCCTGACCCAAGGGTGGGCTGCCTAACGAACGGTTAGATCGCGCAGGTTGATTCCTTCGTTCCCCTAGCGCGAGGGTTGAAGGTTGTCGCTGTAACAAGGAGACTGGCTGTCTGGGCGGGAAAGACCCTGATCTCCCTTCCACCAGGGGGTGAAACTACCCTCCCACTAATCCCCTGCTCCTCCGTCACTTCCAGAGCTGCGCCACGAGTGTCGCTCGAGCCAGCCGTCCCATGAATATTCCTCCGCACTTGCACACGAAATTCGCCCGGACATACATCATTGCTAGAGATGATGTGTTGGTTTATCGCTGGAAAAGTTGACTGTTTGCTGGGATCCAACGTACTCTTCGCATTTCCGACAGTTTTCTTTTGTTATTGGCCGCCATGCATGCATGGCGGCAAAGCAGAACCTTTGTGATTGGCCCGCAAAGAAATTAGCCGAGTCAAAACCTTGGTCATCCAATAATAAAAGGATAGTGTTATGGAAGATAATTTTTGCTCAAAAAAATCTCGCGGTTTTCCATTATCCCTGATCTCTACATCTGTACACTATTGCCACAGAGTAATTAAGAATACTGAAGTGAAATAGCTGCATATTCCACTAACTCCTGTAGCACGCGCAACCAAAATGGCGTCGCCAATCAGCACCTGCTAGCCAAACGGCACTGCAACCACTAGGGAAAAATCTCGCAGTACGCAGTAGACAGACTCAAGGTTCCCGCCGTCCTAGCGCTTTCTTCCATGTCTGAGGGTGAGAAGCGCGGAGGTAATAAGGGCGATACTGCCACATGCATCAAGTGCGCCATCGCCACTAAGAACAAATCTCTTATCTGGCTCGCAGCGGTTTCGTCTCACTGCTTGTATAGGCGGTTCGCGGTAAAATGAACATTTTTGAAAGTCCTGCTTATGATCTACTTGTGTGCACTTTGTGTATTCTTCCGCTTTATGTACAATGAACGTTGTCATGGCCATCATTACTTTGTTCGTACGTCGGTCAGGTTAAAATGTGGGATTATTATAGAAGTAAATATGTCACACATCCGGTAATTTTTACGCTTAGATGCGCAAAAATAAATGAAAGCGAAATAAGTGATTGAAGTTATCGCAAATGTTTAAATAACACTTTTTATTTGACGTTAAGATATGGGACTACTTTTCCTCCATCGTTACCAACTTTACTGAGCGCATGTCACTTGGTGCGCCCGTTAAAATATATGCAGTTAGGAGCAGTGACTTTTTTAAAAGGTTTATTTCAAAGGTGCTCACTTAATCGTGAACAGCCTTTACCTATGTGTTTTTTCAGCGGTGACCCGAGTATTTTATTTGTAGAAAGTTTGTAGGAAGGTTCAATGCAGGTCCCTTTGAGTAGTTCGGTGTGTATCTGACGCATATACTTTGAGATACGTCGCTCTGGAAAAGCCGTTTTTATCCATTTCGGAGTTCTCTGAAGTGGTGTTTCTAGAAAGCAGCCCTCGTCTGAAGTGTGTTTTCTTTTCGTAGATCAGTACGTTCAACGCATGTACAATAGCTTCGTAAAAATACGAGTACTTATAAAAAAATCTACAGCGCATTTGAAGCGGCAGGTAGGCGGAAGCCGAACACCCTTTCCCCGATCATCGCGTAGCCAATGAGAAAACCTCTACGCGCACGTAATTGCTACCGTCGCGTCATTTTGCCTCGGTGTACACATCTGCTCCGTGCAATCGTCAGGATCTATGAAAGAACATTTTGTTTCTCATGAACAGAGAAGCCGTGCTTTCGCGGAAAGCGTTTCTTTTCTAATGGCGTTTCAAAACACCTTGAACTAACGGCCAGGTGCGTGATCAAATGTGTTTTTACTTGCTTCGCGTCTCGGGTTCGTGACCACGAACCACAGGCTGACGAGTACCACAGCAACTATTTCTGACTGGCCCACTAGGGAGCGAATATCTTCTCACAGAGACAAGCGGCCAATGAACAGAGAAGAGGGCGAAGAGGGTAAGGTGAGCGTAGAAATTTCGGGGGCTCTTAACGGCGAGGTCTTGAGAGCCGGAATGAAAGGGCGGGACAAATGGCAGACACCCGAGAAAACCCGCCAAACGGCGGCGTCGTCCGGCACGACTCCCACATGCGAGAATCCGTGAGCGAACCCGCCGGGGAATATAGGACCCGGTGCGCCTACGTGTGAGGCAAGTGATACATCGGAAATATAAGAGATAAAACATTACAGTCAGGAAATCGGATCAGCGTTAAAAGTTTCTTGAAAGACAGCTAGACAAGCACGCACCTCGTGAACATCTTGTATAACTGAGTTAATGATTGCTAGGGACATGCAATATTCGCGTTATTATTTGCCATCAGGCTGAACTTCCCAGTACTGTATGCACTAGGGCCGGCGTCGTTTCTCCATTGGCTGCTGCATAGATGCGAAGAAACTCCCTCTCTGACTGACCTGCACGTGATTGGTGCACACAATTGTGAAGTGTTCCTTTATAGGTGCAGAGTCACCCAGGGTGCGTCACATAAGGTATGGTCCATTGACAAACGTATTGCGAAGATAAATGTGTTTTAAATTTAACATGTCCTGAAATAATAACGCGAATTTGGCATGTCTCTAATGATTGCTGTGTGATGTAGACAGAGTACATGGGAATGCAGGGACCATTAGAATTGTCGCAGCTGACACGTTGGCTGTATATTAGAGGTGCGCAAATTTCGCTCATTATTTCGGCACCATCGAGGACTTATCATTTTTTCACACGCTCGGACCACAGCCACAAAGGCGAAAAAATTGCTTCCACAAGCTATCGAAATGGCGTCACTGGCCAGACACATGTTGGAAGTCCGTCCGCCAATCAGCGCCTGGTAACTTAATAGCCCGCCTGCAGCCCAGGCAATTGGGAACCTTCCGCGGCATGCAGTAGCCAATCAGACGTAAGAAGGACAGGTGTTTCTAGCGAAAAAATTTCAAGGCTAGTTCTAATCCAAAAACGTTTTGTTCATGTACACTTTCGTTGTTGGATGGTTTTAAATGTCCCGTGCCTCAAGTGTCTGCCCGCGAATCATAGACGTTCAGGATTGGAGTACTTTATTACGATTGGCCCAGTCAAATAAGAACATGTCTTCTCACGTATACACGCGGCCAATAACCAAAGGGAGTTGTGGTTGTGGACATAGGATATTGAAGTATAGCCTGGCCATAAATCTTTTCGCGGAAAACACCTGTCCCTAGACATAAGGTCCGTACCTAGAGCCTCGCGCAGCCAATCAGACCAAGGGTACGCACATATTGAAGGAACCGAAGTGCCAGTTCGTCTGTCTACTTATCTACTCTGTGAAGCAACGGTTTCATCATTGTCTGCTGTCATGTTGCGAGGTTTCTTTTTACCTTACGTTCTGAAGAAAAATATATAGGGTTATGCAACAATCCCCTGACGTCTGTACAGGAATGTATGCCCCCTTAACAATTTTTAAATCTGTGAACCGAGTTGCACCAAACGAGGTCAGCCACGGTTAGACCTCCCACCTCCCACCGAGGCGATCCGGGTTCAATCCCCGGCCGGGCCACCGGATTTTCGCATGTGAGAATCGTGCCTCACGATGCCGCTGGCCGGCGGGTTTTCTCGGGGATCTCCCGTTTCCCAGGCCCCTTCACTCCGTTGTCGCTTCATACTCACTTCAATCACCCTCATCGTCTCTCAAGACGTCGCTGTTAAGATCCGCCCAAATCTCTTCACTCACTCACCTTGCACTATAAATTCGAATCAGTGGGAAACCACTGATTCGCAGTGAAATTTAACTACTCGAATCAGTGAAAATGGAATCATTGGAAAACCACTGTTTGTTTCAGTGAAAAAAATTTCACTGATTGAATTAGTCACGTGAAATTATTTCTCTGAATAAGCCACTGCGGTGGCGAATAAATATTGTTTTTATTGAATGTAGCCAAATAATTACGTGAAATAAAAATAATTACGTTAGTTTACCGTTTATACTACGCAATTAATCGCAATTAAAAATAGTAAAAATGTTTCGGTGGTGGCCAGAATTGAGCCTCACAGAGCCATTCCATTTCGATTTTAGGTCGTTACCTTGCCGTCTGCGCTGCCACGTCTCGCTGAAATAGTAAGAGGGAAATATATGACTTCTGTGGTTGCAGCGAAATAGTGAAGATTTGCATTGTATGTTCTTACTTTTCGTTTTTGGTTTAATTGGTACCGTTAGGATTGTTAAAACTAATAGCACATATGAGTGCACTCTCTTCGCCCCATTATATGCAGTTTAAAACTTCAAACAGAGCGCTGTGATGATTACATGAAAACGAAATGAAAGACGTAAAAACGGAATAAAAGGCTGAGTGTTCATATTACCTAGCAAAATGGCGTTTTGAAAGACGAAATACATTTTAGAAAGTATTTTGTATTCGTTTAATTAATTCATTCGTTGATATTTCACTTGATACACGTTGTTTAGCGTCTATTTTTAAACGTTGTTTAGTGGCCATTTTTACACGCTGTCTAACTAATCCATTAGTCAAAAATAAACCACTGAGTTAACAGTGAAAAAAAATGACTAATGAAACAGACAGTGAAAAATGTCACTGAATCAATAAGTGAAGGGAATATGGCATTTTTTCACTAATTCATCAGTTAAATTCATTGAAGTGACTGTTGAATTAATCGGGTACTTTTGACTGATAGAAACGGCGAAATTCTCACTGATTCATATTTAGTGCGTGCGGGTGATTACTTTTAACAAGCTCATGAAATGTTGGCTTCAGCATATCTTCGTTAAATACAATACTATTTTCTCGTAAACAATGCTTCATTTTAAGTGTCGTTGAATTCGATGCAGGTTCCGTATTTACACGGTCGTTGTGATACGGTGCATTATCCAGCACCACTACTACACTTACTTTTGATGGTTTTGGGTAAGTTTTTCCAGGGACGAAACGAGGGTGGAGGTTTGTGTGATAATCCCCCCTCCCCCAGCCATCCTTTTCCTGTCCTCTCCTTTGGCTCATTACATGGTCAACGACTACAGTTAAAATAATTAGCAATCCTTAAATTGCAACAAAAATATGCAACTGCTGCTCACTATGTTGCATTTTAATATAGTGTGATGTAATTTTCACCTTCATTCTAACGAAATATTCACAAATTGACCACCTCAGTGTATAAACACGCTGTCCCGGGACGAAATCAACAAACTTCGCCAGCGTGTTCAAGATGCCATCAGCAGCAAAAATAAGTCATACCCACACGCTGTCTATGGCTCTTCGTTTCAGAGTTGCAGTGATGGCAATTCATTAAATACAAATGTCCAAGAACGGTTGTCAGTAAATGTGTTCTGCGGATTAGGTGGTAATCCACTCGCTGGACCGCATCTCATACAGACAGTCTCATTGCTCATTAATACAGGCAATTTCTGCTAAAGGTTGTTCACGATAAAGTGAGCACTTTTGAAATCAACCTTAGAAAAAAGTCACCATCACTACCCGCATATATTTTAACGAGCGAACTGAGTGACATGCGCCCAGTAAAGTTGGTAACGATGAATGGAAAGTAGTTCCATATCTTAACGCCAAATAAAAAGTGTCAGGTAAACATTTGTGCTAACTATTTCTTTCACTTTATATTTTTTTTTAATGCACCGAAGAGTAAAAATAAACATATTTGCAAAACATTTTCTTTTGTTATAATTTAATAATTTCACAGTTGCACTGTCCGACGTATGAATAAAGTGGCGAGGCCCGTGGTAATGTTAATTTTACATCAGGTAGAAAAAATACACAACGTGCATACAAGTAGATCTTAAGCAGGGCTTTCGAAAGTGCTCATTTCACCGTGAATAGCCTATAACCGACTTATCACTCTTATTGGAATGTGTGCAGTCAGCAGCACCTACGCCGTGCCACATGGTCGCAGCAGGATGAGGCACCTCCACACTTCAGCGGGACTGCGACTGAAGTCCTGAACGCCGAGTTTCCGCGAAGGTGGATAGGAAGAGATGGGCCAGTCCCACGGCCGCCGCGGTTTCCTGACCTCTGCCCATCGGACTTTACCTTCCGGGGCTGCCTGAGCAGTCGGGTGTGCAGCGGATGGCAACCAGACACACGGGACCAGTTGGCGCGGGCGATCGCTGACGCCGCTTCTCAACTCCGAGATGAACTGGCGGACACGCGGTGGCAAAACGCCATGGTGCGACGAGTCGCAGCCTCTTTACTGTCGGATGGAGACCATCTTGAACAGCTGGTATGAAACCTCCGACATGTAGTCGATGCCAATAAAGGTATTTATTAATTAAGAATGTTGTAGTTATTGCATTTCCGTCACTCTTAACTCTGATACGGGATTTCGTAGCCTACACGTGTATGTGACATGTTTTGTTGCTAATGAACTCTCGAACACGCTGACGAAGTTTGTCAGTTACGTCGCTGAACATCCTGTATATATATATATAATATATATATATATATATATATATATATATATATATATATATATATATATATATATATATATATATAGAGCTAGTGGTAAAATTATTCTTCCGTGCATCAATAGTAGCTTTCCTACAATTGCTGAGGAAAGGGCCAAATTAGTAATAATTTTTTCAACTGTGTGTTGCAAAACATCGCTAGATTTGCAGACTGGCGTACGTCACTATTTCAATACAATGCATAGGTTAAGAACTGCCATTTTAAGACTGATAATCTAAAAAAAATTGACTGTGTAATAGGGACCTGCAAATTTAGCGTTATTTTCTGGTTGGAGGCTAAACTCCAAGACGTTGTATGCTGGGTGGACTTCTCCCATTGGTCGACGACTTGAGTGGCACGTTGCGACGACGGCTTTCAGCCAATAGGTAAAGCTGAACTCATGTACAGTGAAGCGATCACACAGCATAATGACGCCGATGCAGGTGCCTTTAGCCAATGGAATCACTAATTGCGCTCAGTCAGTTAAAGGTAGGTGAATTCTAACATGTCTCGAAATAATAACGCGAATCTTGCAGGTCTCTATGTATAATTTGTCCTCGCGTGAGTAAGCCCCACTAATGCCAGGGAAACTACCCTCCTTTCACTTCAGTCAGCGTAACACATTTCCCCTTTGAGTCCCACACAGAAAATAGTCTAATGTTGCAACAAGACAATGGCTATCGAGGCATTACTTTAAACGTTGTGCTTAGTGCTGAAGTAAAATTGGTACTGTTTTGACAAAGTTAACCATTTGCGAAGTCTTATATTACTACAATGTAAATATACTGTTGAAGTGATAATTTTAATAAAGACTCTAAGTAATGTTTTTGCAACCAAATGTTTTATTAAGCTAAAATTACACGTAAGAACAACATACTTCATGTCACTGTGACCTTAAAGTAATGTCCAGACAACACGAGTTTACTCTGACGACAGACTTGATGTTGTAAAATGGCGGCTGCTAGTGAACAGTGATATCCTCGTAGAGTGAAATCGCTATATTTAATTATATTATGAGAAATAAATGTAGCTTAAACGAGCTCTTAAACCTTACAAAGCAGTTTACGTGTGCCAAATATGTTTGTAATTCTAGAGCACAAAGTATTTCCACATAACGGAAGATAAATGCAGATTGTCTTTATAGTCCACTGAATACCCATAAAAATGAAATACGCTTCGACATGTCAAAATATAGCAGTTGGTAGGACGCTAGGTTTCGTAAAGTAGGAGTATTTCAAGCACTAAGACGTGGGTTCGATTCCCCTCCCGGCCGTCATTTTCTGTTGTTCGTTAGAAATGTTTATAATTTTACTTTATTTATTTTACTTCGGAGTATTTTTAAAGCAAAGAAAATACAAGAAAATTTTAACACAAATGCTAACGTCTAGTGTAGAAAAAGTTTGTTTTGCCGCAGCATAAACACCATCTTAATAGTGACATTACAGTAAGGAGATAACGTTTTTATGAAAGTATTTAATGTTGCAGCTACATTGAGAGCTCAACAGTATATTATATCAGGAGCAACATAAGTCACTGATAACAACAAATTACTGTAGTAGTAACACCAATAATGTTGCCACAACAGAAGAATTTTTCCCGTCGCTACACCCTAGAGAAATGCTTGGTTGCGCCACTGAGTATTCCCTTAACCCACTTGATGCCACAGAGTCCCGTTCGTATGGCGGCGTTATTCACCAGAAGTTTGCTGTGATTTCGGCCCGAAGAGGGCGATTTGCACGAAACTATCTTCACCGCCAGCGTGTATCACGATCGAGGCGTTGCCCGTTCGACGCTGGCCGAAGCACGCCATTTAATGTTCGTTGTTCGACACCTCCTGGAGAACGGTGTCCAATTGTCGCCTTCCACTGTGACGACATATAACCAACGTGCAGTTGATATCGGCGTACTTGTACATAAGACTGTAGAGTCCAGCCTGCAGGTCACTGAACTCGCGAATTTCCTGGGTCTCTACTTATAAGTAATATCTACAAGTTAAACGGTGTTTCGTACCAGCATAGACTAATTAATGTTTTGGCGATCACCGGCCTCAGAGCGGCTGCTTGATTTGTAACCGTCCGAGCACAAGGTAGCGTTTTAGATATTAAATTATTTTAGTCGTGGCTCAGCCACGTTTCACGATATCGTTTCACACCAAGAAACACTCTCAAAATACAATTATTTTCGTAGAATTTTTAATACTCTGAAACCTGTTAGTAAAATAAGATATATAGATTCGCCAAATACAAAGAAACCTAGCTCTTATTAATGCAATCCTACTTGCGCTATTGTATAGTCTAAAAGCGGTTTCTTGGAACTTTTTAAATCAAACGTCTCAATTATCACGCCACGTATGACGTGTTAGTTAGTTTCCTAAATACGGCATGTATCACAAACGTTTTATAATTGTTTTAAGATAAAAATACAATTTCGTTAAATTGAACTTTTACTTATAGTATTTCATTTATAATTAATACGAATAAAAACAGGGAGAAAACCGTTGTGTTGGTAATACCCAGTAAGAAATAGTTCCCATACAAATTGTACTACCTCGAGTGTGCAAGAGAAATACCCAGTAAGAAATAGTTCCCATACACATTGTACTACCTCGAGTGTGCAAGAATGCGGTGCGTTGTCCCTTTGGTGTGGATTTGGTAGACTCGGTCAAGCTTTGTTTGCATGAGGCGGAGGAATATCTCGGAAGTAGAACTTTAGCAGGGCTTCAGAAAAGTTGGAAGTAACCGTTAATGGACTGTAGCATGGCTCTTCTCTTCAATTGTCACAAAGTGTTTTTTTTTTTTTTTTGTTTTAAGTGATATCGTGAAATTATATATCAGGTAATCTCCTATAATTTAGATCGGCCGCTCCTACAATATGCAGCGCCTTAACACATTGAGGTCTGCACACATTACTTGCACTCAAGCCACATTAGAAGTGAGTCTCCTGTATCCACTACTGCAAGAACACCGGTTCTGTTGGTGTCGGTATTAGTAGAGACCAGAAGATTTTGCGGATTCATTTTGAGTCAAGATAGAATTCAAAACACGCGTGTTTATACAACTTTAGCCATTGGTCCACACGGTGTTTGATACCTCCTGGAGAACGGTGTCCAATTGTCGCCTTCCACTGCGACAGCAGACAACGTTTGTGCTACTGATAGCGGCATATTTGTACATAAGACTGTAGAGTCTAGCCTGCAGGTCAGCGAACTCGCGAATTTTTCAGGTCTCTTACGTATTAGAACTCACCATCGTCCCATTGGCCCATACCGCACCGGCCACTACCCTGTACTTCACAGCGTTCACTATTGGCCAGTCATCAACCAATGGGCAGCCAAGCTTATATTGACCCAAATCGAATGTCCTTTATCGTATAAAATGATTAACAATCAATCATGTTCCTTTGAGTGGCTATTAAAAAAAAAGCAACTCTATCGTCAGCAATATCATTGTTACTTCGCTGTCGTGTTCTTATGAGGTAGTGTTACGCACTAGCCGAACAAAGACTGCACATCCACGCGAGTTTTGTCGTGAACGACAAAGAAATCTTCAAGTTAGCTTTGCTCGATCTACACTCGAGCGAAGTCTACAGAGTGTTAAGCGGCCCGCGTACCTAGCGCTTTATTCTGCGTTCGCGGCAGAGAAGCAGGGAAGCGCAAATTATGACACTGCGGCTCCCATCAAGTACGCCATCGCCGCTGAACGCGGGACACTTTGCTGGCTCGCCGCGTTTTTGTCGTTCTGAGCGGATTTACGAAACTTCCAGCGCTGACCCTGTTTTCTTATTGGTAGAAAGTCTGTACGAATTCAGCGCGTGCCCCTGAGTGGTTTTATGTCTATTTACAGCGTGAATATTTAGCCATCTTGGAGAACTCTGAAACAGTGGCGGTTATTCCATAGACGCAAGGTAAGCAATGATTACCCTATACATATTGGATGTGTTTGGCCCTTTATAGTTTTCGCCTTAACTTTAGACACATTTGATTCTGAGTTTCCCGTTCCCGATTCGAGCAACAGAGTTTTCGGAACTCTCGTACTGTACACGCATAGTGCTGCTATCTAGTATTTATTTCCACAAACGGGAGTTGCCCTTCCTCGTCCCTTCGACACGGTAAGCATGCGTTCTGTTTGCATGCTCCAGTCCTCATTTCCCCTCGGAAAGTGGATGAAAGTGTTCCGGGAAAACGAGTTTTTTCTTACAATTGGTAACATGCTGTCTAAATAACATTCAGTTCGATTATTATTGCATTCGTTTCGTTACCGTTTTTATAGCTAATGTTAAGTTTTATAAAACGGTAAATACATGTGGATAGTGAGCAGAGTTGGAAGTTGCGTTTGTAAGTAGAAATTGAAACTGGAACCACAGCCCGGCACTAGCAAGATTGAGCGTATAATATGCGACCTTCTGAAGCGTAAATTCACATTATCACACACATTCGGCTATTATATTGGTTGGTTCTGTGCGAGTCGAGAAGCTAGCACCAATGGAAACAGCGCCCTTCCCTCGGAAATGCCATTGGTTGGTGCTCACACGCACACACACACAGTATTATATAATTTGTCACTTCTTTTGCTATGGATATACTGAAACCATTTCTGCAGGTTCCAAAACGTCAGTTGTTACAAGAAGTGTACGAGTACTGTTCGCAACAAAAATTCCATATTTTACAACACCTGAAACGGAAATTAATGTGTACCTTAACCAATTCAGAACCGGTTTACACAATTGTGTACATTACGCACTTGTAGGTAGTTTTTCGTCCGTACTACACACTGCGAAGCCCAATGGCTAATGATCTTACCTGTGGGTGAATGATTCGCAAACCAACTTACAGGCCTAGGTTTTAATTGGTTAATATTACTGCAGCCGAACATGTAGCCTTCAGCTCATTGGCTGTGACAAAGGAGCACGTGTAGTGTCGACTTCAGTACAGTACGCATCATAGAATTATTTGTTTGCGACACCTCAAACCGTAAATTAAGTTAGGTCTGAAAGTGTTAAAGCGCTCAACCAGCCTCGTCCGAAGTGTGTGCACATTGGGCGCACTTTCAACAGTTTCGTTGAGAAACGAGTATTTCAAACTCTCTGCAAACGCACTTCAATCTCTAGGTAGGCGGAGGCCTTGATGGCTATCAGTCCCCGCCATTTTGCATTTTTTTGGAAATTTCGCCGTAACTTACATCGCAGATTTCGTATCTTACTGTGGGGGTCGACAAGTCCTACGACATTACTTTCCACATGTTCCAGAACATGTATCGCTGGACTACTGTGGCCGGGGCCACGTCTGTAAAAGCCAGCAAGGGAAAAAATTACTCGTTTTTTTCGGCAATCGCTAGATAAATATAAATTAAGTCTGTAGAGATGAAATAGTTTGATAGCTCAAGGACCTATTAGTTATGTCATGTGCGAAAAATTTCGTTACACACACTCAAATGGAACTTATGAAAAAATATTGGAAATCCAAGATGGCGGGAGTGATCCCCCATAACGCTTTCAGACACTCTTCGATTTACGGTTTCAGGCGTTGCAAAATAAAATTATGGTGCGCGCTGCACTTAAGTCGACACAACACTTGTTTCGTTGTCTCATCATTTGAGTTGTGGCTATATGTTCGGCTACAGTAATATGGACCAATTATGACATAGACGTGAAAAATTCGCGAGTTCAATGACCTACAGACTAACCTGTGCAGACTTTTGTATAAATATGCCAATACTAACTGCAGATTGGTTGCCTGCTGTCACAGTGGAAGACGACAATTGAACATCGTTCTCCCGCTGGACCAATGCCTTAATTTATATAAACACGCTTGTTTTGAATTCCATCCTGTCCCAAAATGAATTCGCGAATTATTCAGGCGTTCATTGGCCATCGAGCTTCGCAGCGTGCAGTGCAGGGGAAATATTAGCTACACGCGCGTAATGCGCACAACTGTGTGTGCACTGGGTCTGGATTGGTTAAGAATTGTGTGTCGTCGCGTAGCTCTACTGGGGAAGTTCGGTCGGGATAAAAGTGGCGATCGGCGAGGGTCCTGCCTCACAGCTACCGCCAGCAGCTCCCGGGGGAACTTGTTGCTGGCAGGATGCGTTGCGCCGGACCCCCCCGACTGCAGCCCGGATTAATCGAAGCCAGCGCTGGGGTCCCGCCATCGACTCCAACACCGCCAATCTATATGATAATGAAGAATGTTGCCCGAGCGGGGAAGAAAACGAGGAGGGAAATAAGCTTGCTTAGCCCCTGCCCCGCCAAGTTTTTCCCGCTCAACAACCCCCATCTCCTCAGAAGAAGTTGGCGAACCTGCCGCAATATTGATGGCGACGTCTGGGGACTGCTACTTTCGCCTCGTAATTAATCCTGCAGTGTCATTCCTCCGGCCGAAGCTGTGGTTAAGGCCCGCCTTCGTCACTTTCGCAGAATTTCTTCGTTTTTGCGTCATTATTTCGGATTCGTAGTAAAAACTGACAATGTACTATTTTTAAAATGTACATACATGTTACGAGTTGTTTAATTTATGTATGTGCGTAATTTTAATTGTCTGCATTGTTAAAAAAGTTTCCTTCGTTTTAGGGAAGAGTGCTGGTAAAAATTTATCCTGAGGTGTCCGTAAATTCTCCGTAAAATTACGGACACATTGATTTTCAAAAATGGACTTTCCGTAAAGTTCACGGAACCTCTCCGTTAATTCCCTAGTTAGTTTTCTGTACTCCTAATTTAAATCATTTTAAATATCTATTTTATTTTAATTTGCTTTATGTGCGTGTTCTACTGTGTATAAAAAGGATACTTACAAAAGTTAAAATATTTTATACTTACGCAAGATTTGAACCCGAGTCAAAAAGAGGCAAGGTCACGACCCTATCCACTTACCTACAACTCTCACGTGGTGAATCTCGTATAACTTTTGTATTTTTTATTAGTCACATAAGCAACTATTTAGTTTCTATTAAAGTAAGTGTATTTTAATTGTTGCTAAGTTATACAGACGCCTGTTGCGACTTTTTAATGTTTGAAGGAACAGGTCTTAGTGACACGGATAATCTTAACTGCAGCAGAAACGATAGTTTTCTGGTTACAGAGGCGAAGAAAGCTTCGGTAGACTCGCCATTGTTCTTGCTCGAAACCCGAAGTTATAGAAAATACAGAGATTTTCCGTATTTTGCATTTACGGACTTAATTCCGATTTTCGTCATTACGGATCGCGTTTCCGTATATTTACTGTACATTTTCGTAAAAATTTCCGTAAATATGCGGAAAATATTTAACAATGTGTTATCTGTATGTCGTTGAAGTCGAGAACATATTTATACTTTATTAATAATTTTTCGACATTTATAACAAGCAGATAACACACTATTTAGAAAAAAATTATTATGCTATAGAGAAAATACCACAACATGGCACACGTCGTTCATTGGTCGCGAGAAGCACGCTCGACAAAGGTACAGTGCGCAATAGAATATGGAACTTCTGCAACACTTCGGCTAGTTTATTAGTTCGGGTCTGAACAGGTTAACCCTTCTGTACATGGTTGCAACTTATTTTGAACACTAGCTTTGAAAGGGGTCACACTTCGAGTACGGCAGACGTAATACTACGTCATCTGAATTGAACTGATTTGTATGGAGTTGGCCGCGATGTTCCGACAACCGTATTCTTCACAGACACGCACCGAGAGAAAATGGACCAGAAAATATTTATTTGTATGGCCAAATGTACAGGATAAATGGCGAATCACCTCGCAGCATATGGTAGCCAGGCCAAAAACAAGAAGTATGAACACAGGAACCACCCCTTTATCAGATAGAGTACGGGTGGAAATCCCCCATGAAAGCGAAGCTGAGGAATATGTTAGGTGACAGGAAAGCAAAAACTACTTAAGAGGGAACATTTAACTGCTGGATTCCGTTCGCTTGCATGGTGAACAAATTGATACTTTCGTCTAGCTCCGTCATTGTAAAACTGGGGTTTGCCAACATTAGTGAGCATGTAATTATAAAACTGTAGGAAACACGAAATATATCTAGGAAGAGTAATAATCGACGTGTCATAATTAACAAAAAAGGTTCTCTTGTTTGAACGCGCTGAGGCTAACCGTTTCTGCGATAAGAGCACGTGAAGTTAGAGCGTGTCCATGCCTACAGACAGGCAACCCGTTGAGCACCCACCCAGTGGCAATGCACACAAACAACAGCACTGTACAGCCTTGGTGGTATGCAACACACCCGACAATGGATGGCTTTGGAGGGGGCAGATGTACGCAGTGTAGTAGTGCCCTCGCTAATTGTGTGTTCACAACAGTCGAATAGTGCGACGGTGCAGGCAGCCGCATGGAATATGCCATAGAGGAGTACTGCGACATGTGCCGCACGCTTGGCGAGTGTCGTGGTCATGCGAATGCCACAGCGCGGTTGTACAGACAGAGGTATCGTGATTGTCGTCACCCGACAGCCAATGTCATCAGAAGGCTGGATCAACGGGCACGAGAATCGGGGCAAATTATGCCTGGCCAGGGTGTAATTCGCGGGAGGCAAGCATATCGACGCTCACCGCAAGTCGAAGAAAGAGTTCTCCAGATGTTCGCAAGGACCTTGAGCTCGTTGCTGGACGGCGCATGGGTGTGAGCCATTCCCTCGTACTGGCCATCTTGCACGACGATGGGCTCTACCTCTATCGCTACAGTACCATACGCTATTTAATGGAAGGAGATCGGCCTCGCCACCTCAAGTACGGTCAATGAATGCTGACATCACTCCAAAAAGACCCAGACTTCGTGAAGTCACATACTTTGGACGGACGAAGCACAGTTTACCCGTGAAGGCATATTTAGTTGGCACAACAGCCACCATTGACATCAAGGTAATCCACATGTAACACTTTCCAGAGGACTTCAGGCACGATGGGGCATAAACGTGTGGTGCGGTATTCTGGGCACCTGGTTAGTGGGACCGTATCTGTTGCCAGACACACTTACTGGACGGATGTATGAGATGTTTCTCCGCCAGATTCTACCGGAGTTGCTGGAAGACATTCCACTGGACGTTCGAAGAGTTATGTGGTACCAACATGACGGGGCACCACCTCGTTACATCGGAGCAGCTCGCCAGGAACTTGATCACATCTTCTCCACAGTGGTGGATCTGTAGGGGAGGACCTGTGTCCTGGCCACCGAGGTCCCCGGACCTCGGTGGGATTCATAAAGGAACTAGTATGCCGTGAACCTGTGGACAGCGTCGAGGAATGCATTGCTCGACTGCATGCTGCTGTGTTTCATGTAACCAATGATCACTTGCGTGCGGTACAGGCGGCCATTCCAAGACGTGTGCGCGCCTGCACTGAGATGGCAGGCGGTCAGTTTGAACATCTGTTGCTATGAAACCATTAAACTGAATAGTATGCAGGTATTACACTGCCAATAACACTTTCCTATGGAATGCATGTAGAAATGATAGAATGTATACCGAGTAATATAGCTGTGTACTATATGATTGTATTAACATGTAATAAATCATGTTTTAGCAATACGGCAATATTTTGTACTACACTGTCAAATGCATTATCCTTCAGTGCACAGAAAAGGGCTGGTAAATATGCATCCAGAAGTGTCCATATACGTGCCAATGAAACGTACGGACACATTAATTTACAAAAACGGATTTTCCTTAAAGTGTACACAGATTTCCATGAATTAATTACCTTGTTAGTTTTGTGTACATACAGTTTGCATTTAAAAAAAGGCAATGAACTAATTAGTTTATTTACGTTATTTGGGTGTTCCAATGTGTATAAAGACTATATGTAAACAAGATAAAATATTAACTTCTAGGCTTCTGGGTTTGAGCCGCGTAGCAGATTTCTTCTCTAACGTTTCGGCAGTCGTTGCAAATGTCATCATCAGGGAACATTACCTGACCAAGTGAGGACAGTCGAAGGAAAAGCCTCTTATATATTCTAATTTCTGGAGGGCTGTTTCCTCATTGGCTGGGCACTTCAGCCAATCACAGGCTGTCTTCCTCCTGATTGGCTGAGGTGGTTGGCAATCCTTGAAAGGGTGTAGTCTGTACCCTGATTGGCTGGACTCTCTGGCCAATTACAGTCTCTCTTCCTCTTTATTGGCTGGGGCTGTCGGCCAATCCTGGCAAATAATGGCAGCTATAATGACAGCCGAAACTTTGGAGAAGAAATCCACGACGCGGCTCAAGCCCAGAAGCCTAGAAATTGACGACAAGGACCGCGAAAGCCTGCGAACTAATTTAAGTTAAAATATTTGATACCTGAGCGAGATGTGAACACGTGTTAAAGGCGTAGTTGTCCATAACTTTAACCACTCATCTACAACCATCACACACTTTCTTGCGGTACATAGTTTGTATTTCTATTGCAGTCACATAAGCAACCTTTACAGTTTCTATTAAAGTTAGTGTATTTTTAAGTGATGCTAAATGTTACAGACACCTGATGCTACGTTGTGATGTTTGAGCTAATATGTCTAAGTGGCGTGGATAACTTAACTGGCACAGAAACGATAAAAGTTCTGGTTGCAGTGGCGAAGAAAGCATCGTTCAGACTCGACATTTTTCGTTCCCGAAACCCGAGGCTATAGGGAATGCGGGACATTCCGTGTTTTGTAATTTATAAGCTCAGATAGTTTTTACGTAAGTACGGATTGCGTTTCCGTGTATTTTCTGTACATTTCCGTGACATTTTACGTTGTACGGGCAATGTTAACAGTGTAGACATACAGTATGTAGGATGTGAACTGCGTGACAGATCTGACCGCTAGTGGTTCCCCGGCCGCATGTGCTGCGATGCGCGTGTTTAAAGGGTTGCCTGTCTGCAGGCATGGACACGACACTCAAATTTTGTGTGCTCTTATCATAGAAACGGTTAGCCTGAACGCATTCAAACAAGAGAACCTTTTTTGTTAATTATGACATGTCGATTATTACTCCGCCTAGATATATTTCGTGTTTCCTACAGTTTTATAATTACATGCTTACTAATGTTGGCAAACCCCAGTTTTCCAATGACGGAGTTTGATGACAGTATCCATTTGTTCACCATGCGAGTGAACGGAATCCAGAAGTTAAATGTTCCCTCTCAAATAGTTTTTGCTTTTCTGTCACCTAACATGTTCCTCATATTCACTTTCATGGGGGATTTACACCCTTATTCTTCCTGATAAAGGGGTGGTTCCTATGATCATTCTTGTTGTTTTTGTCCTGGCTACCATGGGCCATTAGCTGATTCGCCATTTACAATCCACCCTATATTTAGCTGCCCTAACAAAATATATTTTTGAGCAAATAAAATTTAAAAAGCAACAAAATTACTTTTTTTTTTTTCATCTAACAAAATATATGTTTCACTAAACAAAATCTCGGTGTTGGGCCAAAAAAAAAATCTGTCAACTAAATATTTTGTTGAATTAACTGTATATATTTTTTTGGCTACTCATTTTGTTGCCTTCGTTCGAAAATACAGCTAGAGAGTTTGTTTGCAATTTTTTGTGACAATTAGGATAGTAACCGTGTTTGTTAGTGCATCTGATGATGCTCAACAATCGTATAAACACATTAATTAAACAATGCAAGAAGAAACTGGCAAGTAAAGTTGTAAAACTTGAAATATTTGTTTGCACCAGTTGCCCAAAATTTTTAGTATATCTATTTAAAATCTTTCCAGTGTCATCAGTTGTCACATTAGCTGAGATTACTAAGGCGTAGCGCCCGGCCGCAGTGCAATCTATGTAGGTTCGAAACTCCGTCGAACTTGTAAGGTTTTTTTTATATCGAGCCAAACTGTTTGGTGTACCTACGTGTAGCCAAACAAAACTTTAGTTGCACCCACCAAATCTTACAGTTTGGGGCAACCAAATGAGAACAACAAAATAATTTGTTTTCAGCAACAAAACAGTTCATTGCCGCTATACAAACAAATAATTTGGTTGCAGCGAACCAATCTTATTTGATTCAACAAAATGTTTTTCTCAAGCCGGGCGAGGAAATATTACTTTGCCTACACTTTACATAAGGTTCTATGTCGAGTAATATTAAGTCAGTAACACTCAAAGTGTAAACTGCTGAAATGAACAGGATAGAATGTACATTATTTTACTCACGAAAGGAGAATTGACTGGGACAATTTCAACTCGGCAATATATTGGCACAGAGACGGCCAGTAATGAAAGTTGTTTGTGTATGGACGAGTAGAACGGTTGTTAATGGTACTATAGAGAACAACAAAACCAATGGTGGAGCAGTCATGGATATAGGACACTCACTTCTAGCTTGTCTTGGTTGCCAGTAAATCTTTGCCCCACTCAAAGTGTTAACCCTTCCATTCCCACCGTAGTCAGTTGGCTACATGTTGCAAATGGAGGTTATATTTGAGCGGTACTGTACACTACAAAGCTCAGTGCCCAGCGATCTTTTCTGGAAGTGACCGATTCCTAAACCGCGCTGCTGCAGGGCTCTACCCGAGAAACTCGCAAGTTCAATGACTTGTAGGTTAGACTTGACAGTCTTATATATTCTCACACAGATATCAACCGTGCAGTGGTTGATTGTTGAGATAGTAGAAGGTGGTAGTTGGGCGCACAATTTATTGTATGTTTGTTGTTGGCTCATTTATCTCCAGGAGGTGTCAACAACACGTCGACCAATTACAAAAGCAACATTAACGTTCCACTGTGTGAATTCCAACTTGTCTAGAAAGGAACCCGCGAAATTCTCGCGTCCCTAGTTATTTACGGTTCATAGGGCCACCTGTTTTTCCCGCGAAAATATTTACGAAGAGACTAGACTTCAATATGCTATGTGCACTCTTGCAGCCTTGCTCTAGGTATTGGCCTCTTGTCTTTGTGTGAATAATATCTTTTACGTTAGTGAACCAATCAGAATTTAGTTTCTCCGATACTGACCATTCGTGTTTCTCAGCCAGACAGATAAGACGAGTAGCAATTCAAATGATCCAATCTCACCAAAGTGGCACTCAGCCAAAGTGTTTTGGAACACAACTTGTCCTGACAATCTTTTCGTAAACAGGTTGCCGCACTGGTTCAGGTCACTGATCGCCGAACACAGAGCCTACAGAATATTGTTAGATACCTAAAAAATTCGCGAGTTCAATCACCTGGATGCTAGGCTCTACAGTCTCATGTACAAATATGGCGATATCAATTGCAAATTGGCTGTCTGCTGCCACAGTGAAAGGCGACAATTGGACACCGTTCTCCAGGAGGCGTCAAAACATCGTGTGAACCAACAGACTGAAGCTATATAAACGCACGTGTTTTGAATTCTAGCTTGTCCTAAAATGAATCCGCCTTAAATAATAACGCGAATTTTGCAGGTCTCTTAGTAATAACGAAGCGAGTTCTCTGTCAGCTTAAGCACTGCACACATGCATTTGCCACACCAAAAACCAGAAACTTATGCGGAAATGAAAGGGTTAGGAAAAAGGTAAAATTAAGATGTAGTGATCGAAACACGACGGAAATATTGAGAAGAGTAACAAACCAGGAAGGAGGTTGCGATGACTTAATAATAAAAAAAAGAAAAGGAAAGACTCGGGAAGACAGGTCATGGGTAAATATTTTCGCTCGTCGTCGGACCGGGTGAAGTGATCAAGTTTGCCGCGCCCTAAGTTAATCGGCATAGCGAGAGGCTTTCCCGCCAGACGGCAGCCAATAATTAGATGACTGGCGACGACGGCGAGAAGACGACAAACACGGAGCAGCACGGAGCAGCAGGCGGCAACCTCTAACGTAGTTATGTCTGTTGCGCTGGAGCGTTTCGCGAAAGCCCCCTCCACACCTCGACTCTCGCGAGAAAGCGAAGGACACGGGGGGAAAAAAATAAAACGTTGTCGTAGCCGCACGCGGAGAGATGATTTAACAAAATATTTGTTTGTGTAAGGCCAAATATATATTTAGTTGCCCTAACAAAATTTGTTAATCAAAAAAGGGTTAATCCTTAATCCGATAAAAAATTCTTAATCCGATCAAAACTGTAAAGAATTAAATTTATTTAAAGGGTTGCAATGTCTTATATAGGTGTAGAGTTGAGTGCAAGAGTGGCCTAAGGCTCATTTTCTCTTTCTTTTTTTTCTTTCTAATTTTATGGTGTTTGGAGGGATGTTGGTGGTAGATAGACGATTTTTACGAATATATTTAACTTTTGTTCTTCTAACAAAATATTTATGTTTGAATAAACAACATCTATGTGTTGGGCCAAAAAAATAGTTTGTCAACTAAAAATTTTGTTGAATCACCTGTATATATTTATTTGGCTACTCATTTAACTGCCTTCGTTCAAAAATAAACTGGAAGGTTTGTTTGAATTTTTCGTGACAATTAGAATAGTAGCCGTGTTTGTTAGTGCATATATTGAAGCCTTACAATCGAGTAAACCCATTAATAAAACAATGCAACAATAAACTGACAAGTAAGGTGTAAAACTTAAAATATTATTTTTAACACGTTGCCCAATATTTGCAGTATATCTAGAGACCTGAAGAATTCGCGGATTTATTTTGGGACAAGTTAGAATTCAAAACACGTGCGTTTATATAACTTTAGCCATTAGTCCATACGGTGTTCGAGATATCCTGGAGAACGGTGTCCAATTGTTGCCTTCCTTTGTAACAGCAGACGACATATATGCAGTTGATATCGGCATATTTGTACATAAGACTGTGGAGTCTAGCCTGCAGGTCATGGAACTCGCAAATTTTTTCAGTTCTCTAAGTGCATATATTTAAAAGCTTTCCAGCTTCGTCAGTTGCCACATTAGCTGAGATTACTAAGACCCAGCGCTAGGACGCAGGTGATTTAGATTCGAAACTCGGTCGAACTCGTAAATTTTTTTCATATCCTGCCAAACTGTTTACTGTGCGTGTAGCCAAGCAAATCCTTAGTTGCACCAACGAAATCTTACAGTTTGAAGCAACCAAATGAGAACGACAAAATAATTTGGTTTCAGCAACAAAATATATCCTTGCCCCTATACAAATAAATGATTTCGTTGCACCAAACAAATCTTGTTTGATTCAACAAAACCTTATTCTCAGTACAGTGTATATAAAGACATAGAGACGAAACTGTGAGGAGGTTCATTTCATGTGCGCGTGCCCTGTCTCTGATTGTCCGCGCGAGAATTTGGTTAATGAGTCTTGAGTATGATTGGCTACTGCGTAGTGCGAGATTTTTTTCCCTTACTGGCTGAAGTGCCGGTTGGCTAGCAGCTTGCCGAGCGCTGATTGGCGAACGGCCATTCCGACATGTTTGCTGGCTAGTGACGCCATTTTGGCGGCGGGTGCTGCAGGGGTTCGCGGACTAAGCGGGCTATTGCACCTCTGTACTATCGACTACTCTGTGGCGACGGGTTTTATGTGAATGCGTGTGCGTTCGTGGCCAACGTTTGCCAACTTTCCTATAGGTAGGGACATGTGTTCTTCGCGAAAGGATTTCACAACCAGTCATAATCCAAAAACTTTTTATTCATATATACTTTCGTGATTGGATGATTTTTATACGTCACGTGTCTCAAGTGTCTGCTCGCGAATCATGGACGTTCAGTGTCGGAGTATTTTATTACGATTGGCCCAGTCAAATAAGAACGTTTCTTCTCACGTAGACACGCGGCCAATACCAAAGGAAGTTGTAGTTGTGAGCGTAGGGTATCGAAGTCTAGCTTGAGCATAAATATTTTCACGAAAAACACCTATCCTTACCTATAGGCTATTCATGGTAAAATGAGCACTTTCGGAAGCTCCCTCATTTGGAGTAACATCTATAAATATATTTGATGTTAGCGTTATACGTTAACTTCCGAGTGGGGTGGAATATACACATTGTCTCTCTTATTTACATGGCAATATTTATTTCAAAAAGATGGTTAAAGACTGAAAAATGGCTGGAAAACTTCTGAAAGGAAAAAATAACTAGGGCCTCAAAAGTGCTCACTTTACCGTGAACAGCCTACACCTTCCCGAATCTGACTTACATGTTCCACCACGAACACTGTGCTACTGAACTTCGGCTGATTTGACTCCCTTTCCACTTTTATAGTAATATGAGCTGCTCATTCTGTGTCAGAAAAATAAATTTTAAGACCACACACTGAAACAAATTATTTTTCTTATTTCAACTTATTTTTAAATGATGGAGCAGGTGTGCCAACTTACGCACTAAAAATACGGGTACATCAGAAGGAATACCTGCCGACTAAATGGGAAGACAGGGATTTTAATATGCAATAAAAGAAATTCTTAAATTCTTATTTTAAGTCTCTATTTCAGAATGGTATCTCCCCCCCCCCTCTCCCCTTTATTTCCCATCCCATGTTTATTAAGTTAGTAAGTTTTTTTTTATGCTTGCATTCGATTCCCCTCGGCCGGTCCTCTTTGGGGGGGGGGGGGGAGATCATACAATTCTCTTAACACATTTTCGAACTAAGAATTTTTCTTCTAGAAGAATTATGCAATTTCTTTACATTTATTGAAGCTTTGTAACTTTTGAACTGTTTCAGCTACTCTACACCATTTTTCCAAAACCTTTCATTCTCAACGTATATAAAGACAGAATTTAAAAAAATGTGAAATAGAAGAAATTATCAGTCCGGTGACACATTGACTGATCTGTAGGGGTAGTCTTAAAACTATTTCCCGGCACTGCATTTCCCCTGGGCTTTTCAGTGAGTTTGGGCTAACATAAATTTCAAATTCACTCATTAGGCCTACTTGATTTTGATTTGTCACCAAGAAGTTTCTTACGATGGCCACTTTTTTATTCCTTAGATCGACATAAATAGGCGAGATCTTTCGTTTGGCGGCAAAATCAGTGCGCTAGCAACTCGCAGACGCGAAATATAATGGCCGGAAATTTTCGCCCGCGCACAAAATAACTGCCAGTCGTCGCGGGCCCCCACCCGCACGTCGCGTATGCGCGGCGGCAACTCAAGGCCGCGCTCGCATTGTAGTCGTACAGACGATCGATCGAGAAAGAAGTTATAGTGTTGGAATGCGTCACCATGCAAATGTTGCATCGCTGTTTCCGCCCTGGAATCTGATGCGTCGGTCTCATTTTAAAGACGTTTCATCGTCTAACAACAGCTGTAACCCGTCAGGAAAACATACATGTTAGTTTTCAGGCTACGTGTAATGGAAGTAAGTATGTTTCGCCCATGTAGTTCACCGAAATTTTTCGAAGGCAACTTATGTATGTTTCGGTGAACTGCAGGACAAAGTTAACTGAAACCCCGGGAAATCAAGTCACGACCATAAGAAAAATTCGTAACTCCATTTTCGGTTGTTTGTATGTCATCACGCCATTACTACACACGAAAAAAAAATCACGCGATAGACTGAAAAAATCTCGTATCCCCAGGAATGTTTGAAAATAATCTGCAAAACAAAACCGAAACCCTGTAACTCCACGATGAGATTTCAAACAGCGAAAAACTCGCACACCCACTCCTTTTTCCAACGAAAAATTATATTCAAATTCTGATTCAAATAGCAAACGTTTCTTAATGCAGAACAACACATTTGTTTGAATCAGTGAAAGATAGCGGTATGACATCTGGAACGAGTAATAATTAAAATAATCCAAAAATGAAAGTGCACCTGAACCAATGAGTTTTGGAGTATAACATATCGAGGAATCTTCTTGCGTAAATAAGGCACCTCCACTAAATTATACGCGTTATCATGTAGGCGAACACAGGAAGAGGTCTCTTCAAAGGATTGCGTATGGAGATACGAAAAATGAGTTTCGGCCTGGAAAGTTGGAAAACTGGCCGGCCACTTGCGGGGTGCGGCACCGTAATTTGCGCGCAAGAAGACGCGGGGAGCTGGCAGCGAACAATTTCTCAGACTGTTGACCGCGCCTGGACGGTGACACGGCCTGGTCAGTGCCTCCCTTTGATGGATGGGGTGCCGGTGATGAATGGCCCCCAGGCACAAATTAGCGGCCCTCAGCAGGGCCGGCGAGGCAGCGCTATCCCTCCTTAACCCACTCTGGAAGTGTGGTCGCGGAACCCCGGCCCCTCCACTACTAGCGCACCTGCGGCCTCAAGTAGGGGGAACGAGCAGTTTCTGGAACAAGGCGAGTTCGGGACCCAAGTCTCCCTCCTCCCTCTCCGTAACACAGTGCCGTATCCCCTCCCTTCCCATCCGCAGGGTAGGTAGTGGATCCCGCCTTCCCCTCCTTCACCCGCGTACCTGCAGCCGCAAGTAGGGGGAACAGGAAGTTTCTGGACCCGGCGCGAGTACGAGACCCACAACTCCCCTCTCCAGTCATCGCAGCACCCAGTAGTCATTACTCGTCTTCAGCGATCGGCGCGCGGACGTCGAGAACCACGGGAATGCCAGCAGTTGACCGGCGAAGACGAGGCGTTACGAATTTGGGAGCCTTCCTTGACATGGGAATGCAGGACTGGACGTCCAGAAATTTCGCGAACCAATTCGACTGCTCTCCACATATGTAAACCATTGTTATTTGTTCATGGGTTTAACAAACAGTATTTTGATGTGGTCTATTTTTAGTACAGCTGCTTCGCAATTATATAAGCAATTCTAGTACCAACGTTTGAAAAAATTCCAGTTCCCAAATCCATATATTTTAATTTATACCCTTAGCGACACGCTTACAGTATAGGTGGACACAAAATAGTAACTTCTTCCATATCTTGACTATTTAATTGTAATGTTTAATATGTGTTTACTGAAATTATTCCATTTATTTTATGTCAGTTTTATGCAAATAAAACTAAGATTAGATGCATTAGAGTCGTTTATGTTCATAAAAAGTTTTGTTCTCGAGCGATGCACGAGTCAAGTGGACAGTTGAATGAAAATATTGATTTTAAGTATGGTGAGAGAATACAAAATGATATAAAAGTAGGGCACAAGCAGAAATTTCAAAAATGCTCAGTTAACCATGAAGAGTCAATACTTAGACACCTGAATTATTCATGAGTTCAATTATCTTTATGCTAGACCATACAGTTATATGTACAAATATGCCTATATCAACTGCACATTCATTGGCTGCTGCCATTGTGGAAGGTGACAATTGGACACCGTTCTTGAATAAGTATCAAACACTGTGTGAATTAATTGCTAAAGTTATATAAACGTACGTGTTTTGAATTCTAGCTTGTCCCAATATGAATCCCCGAATTCTTAAGGTCTCTATCAATACTTGGTTCTGTGGTGTTTGGTGAACTGCTGGTGGTAGCTCCAAACCTTACATTTTTCATTGCATACTGCAAGAACCAACAACTAGATAACTGAAAATTTGCGGATATATTTCGCGACAAGATGAAATTATATATTAAAATCTACATGCTTGTGGTCATATTGCAATAAGTACAAGCGGTATTTGACACGTTCTGCAGAACCCTGAGCCGATAATAAACAAGCATTTAAATGCAAGCCGAATTATCACTTTCCACTCTGAGTGTACATTCACAACTAATGATCAAGGTATAGCTGCACAGTTGTACATTATAATGTGAAGTCTAGCATATGCATATTTGAAGGTGCCTATTGTTTTGGTCTCTAACCATAACTCACATTAAGGGACCTGCGAAATTAATGTTACTCTCTGGCAGCATTCCAGTCGGTTTAATTAGTTTATTGGCTTCTGCATGTGTGAGGACCCACATTCCCTTTCGACTCAGTGGGAAATTATTGGGCTATCTTGTTGTTACTTATTTCCAATTGATTCAAGCCCACATCAGTTGTGCCAAACCAACTGTAGTCCAATGACAAGGACAATGCAAATGCACATATGTTTGAAGTTTATTCTGTCTTCAAATAATAATGGAAATTTGCAAGTCGCTACCCATATGGCAATGTCGGAAACTGAATATAATGTGATTCTCATGTGCAAACTACAAGGCAGTCGTTACTCGGAAACCTGATTTTCCCGAAACGATTTCCCTGCCAGCTAGACTTCATTGCCATTTATATGCACACCTGAAGTTTTCCTTAAGTTACTGGCCATTCTCATTGTGAGAAGACATTCTGATACTTAATTGGGCGAATCACAACATGATTATCCCGGTACTGACATCTGCAGTTTGGCGAGATGGACTAAATATGCATATCAGTTAGAACCAATCAAAAGTGAAAGTGAATCTGAGCTGAAGTGTTTTGAATTTTAATTGATGCATAAATATTTTCACGAAAATTGGGTGTACCTACTCATTACATAAATGGTGTGTTGTCAGCTGCAGTACTATGTGTTATTGTGTTATGTGCAAATTAGGATGCAATCAAGTACAGAAAAGTAAATAGCAGCACGACCGAACACATGTTGAGCAAAATAAAAGTTTTGGCCGATACTTGAAACAGCAAGGAACCAGAGTCTAATGTTGGGGTGTCTTCTTTGCGTCAGTTTGTTTGTGAATATGCCTGCTAATCTCGTTCATATTATCACCGACCATGCAGCGCTTTGTTCGCTGGATGTAGGAAGAGCTCACACGACACATGTACTGCACACAAATGCTATTCAAGATTAACTGAGCACTTTGGAAAACCCTGCTCAGTATCGGATTGTAAGCACATTTCGTATCCTTCTATTATATGCAAAATTAACACTGCCAAAGGCTTGATCACTAAAGTCATGCGTCGATCAAGTGAAACCGTGGAATTATCAGAAAAGTAAGTATTTTGCGAATTGGTTTATTCTTACCCTTATATGCATCAACACACAGAAACTAAAGAAATCATTTCATTGTCCACAAATGGTTAGCTAACTTACTCTCTCAATTAAACATCATGACATGGCCCTGCTTTCCCTCCATCGCATCGTTACAAACTTTAATGGGCGCATATCAGTCAGTGAGCCCATTAAAATATACACACGTAGGCACAGTGCACTTTTCAGAGATTTATTTGTAAAATGTTTAGTAAACCATGAACAGCTTATACCAATCAATGCATTTTCTTTGTTCCAATTGGCATGGAACTAAAATTGTTTCTAAATGAACAACGATAGAAGATACTCCTTGAAGTAGCTGGAAATACTTTAATGATTACATACCCATACTGATTTATGGATTCTGGTGTTACAAATAACACATTTTTTTTATGTCTGCTGAAATAAGACTGGCGAAGAACTTGTTTTGTTACCACAATCAATAAGAAGTATGCTTTGTCTTCGGTGATTAATGATATAGACCAGTCACTACATAGAGCAATATCATGGTTTGCGAATCGGTTACCTCACAGGGAAGGTCGGTGGACACCGGACATCGCAGTGTGCAGTACCAGACAAATACACTATTCCTGTGCAACACGTAGACGATTGTCGACAAAGGGCATTAAATGATTCATTCTATTATTTTTTGAACAGTGAGTGTAATTAGTGAGAATGAAATTCCAAGGAGACTTTATATGAAACACCATGAAGCTGTGACAACATACTCATTTCTCTCTGGCTCAGTCATATATAGCGACCAATATGTTTTAATGCTTGTTACTCTTGCAACAGCTGTTAATGCGACTACGAAATTTAGCCTCGACGACAAATTATGTCTGTCATGTATGAGTAAAGACCTGCAAAATTCGCGTTTATTATTTGGCACCAGACAGACCTTCACAATACTGTATACACTCGAGCCAGCATCGTTTCTCCAATGGCTGCTAGATAGACTGACTAAACTGCACGTGATTGAATCACACAGTGGTGAAGAGTTCATTTATTGGCGTAGTGATACCCAGGGCATGTCAAATAAAGCATGGTCCAATGACAAACATATTGCAAAAGTACACATTTTCGAAGTTTAACGTGTTCCCTAATAGTAACCTGAATTATGCACCTACCTACACATGAGGGATCTTACTGAAGGCTTTAATCTACCCTGTGAAGTGTAGCTTATCAAAACCACTTCCTGGGCACCGGCCAATATACTGGACACTATGACTCAGAGGAATAACTATTTTTTGTCAACGTCCTACAACACTCTACATTTCTGAGCACAGAGTTGATAGTCAAGTTCTTTGCAGCTCGATATAATCATCAGGTTATGTCGCCTTTGTCCTCCCAGCAAGACAATGCCACATTTTATCCCCAAGATTTGGCCCTTTTCTCCAGGACCAATCACAAACAAAATTCCAATACTGATAAAATACTTTTGACATCTAGGAATTTTTCTTTTGTAACTTACGAGTCTTAGGCTTGCAGTTGAGATCTTCTTGTGACTTTAGAGCTCTTTTTAATACAAAATAATTATTAGTAGATTTATTGCTTAGAATTATTAGTTACTGTGGCATTTTTTTGTCCCTGCTTTCATCTGCGTAGCAAAACTTACTTTTTTAAATTAAAAATATTGTTACTTGTGAATGCCACTGCACAGCTAAATCGTTACAAAAAAAATAATAATTGGCTAACATATGCGAATAGTACTTACATAGGTAGGGGCACCTGATTTCGGGAAAAAAAATTCCCACGATTAGTTGTAGACTATATAGAGACCTGAAGAATTCACGGATTCATTTTGGGACAAGTTAGAATTCAAAACACGTGCGTTTATCTAACTTTAGTCATTGGTCTACGCTGTGTTTTACACCTCCTGGAGAACGGTGTCCAACTGTCACAGTGGAATGTGACAGTAAGCAACCAATGTGCAGTTAATATCGGTATATTTGTGCATAAGACTGTAGAGTCTAGCATACAGGTAAATTAAACTTGTGAATTTTTCATGTCTCTAATTGTATAACAAAACATTTAACTCTGCTCCGTTTTTGTGAATATATTATTTGAATAGATTCGCCATGTATAATCAGTCTGCTCGAGCTCACGGACGTTCAGTGTCGTAGTAACATAATGCTGAATGGTCCAGTTGGGTAAGGGAGCGTCTTCTCACAGACACACACAGCCAATAATCAAGATAGAAGTGCAGGTATGAATGTAGGATATTGAAGTCTAGCATACAGAGGCGCAACGGCTGCTTATATCGCGAACTCCATCCGCACACGCCACCAAAATGGCGTCACTGGCCAGCAACATGTCGCGAATCAGCGTCTAGTATCTTATTTGCCACGAGGCATCCCAGCCAATTGGGAATATTTCGCTGCACGCTGTAGCCAATCAGACACAAAGCACGTTCACAGATTCTCGCGCAGCCAATCATCAAAGAATGTTTACGGACACATCAAAGGAACCACCACGTAATTTCTTCTCTGTGTACTTATCGACTCTATGCCTCTACTATAGGCTGTTCACGGTAAAATGAGCACTTTTGTAATCTCTGCTTAAGATCTACTTGTGAGCACGTTGTGTACTCTTCCGCCTTATGTAAAATTAACATTGCAATGGGCCTCATCACTTTATTCATGCGTTGGTCAGGCGGAATTTTGAAATTATTGTAAAAGTAAATATTTTGCAAATGTGCAAATTTGTATACGTCGATACATTTAAAAAACCGAAAACGAAAGAGATAATTAAAGTTGTCACAAATGGTTACCTAACACTTTTTTGTTCGACATTAAGATATTCCATCCATCGCTACCATCTTTGCTGGCCGTATGTTACTCCGTGTGCGTTTTTTAAATACATACATGCAGGAGCAGTGACGTTTTTCTAAGGTTGATTTTAAAAGTGCTCTCTTTATCATAAACAATATTTAAGGGAATTCCGCAGAAATAATTAAGTGAGAAATTATAAACTAAAAGAAACACAAACGAGTGATGAAATAAGATCAAGGACAGTAAATATATAATATGCATACCAATGCCAATAACGGGACGAAGCAACAAACCTAACATACTTAAAAGCAGTAGCTTTTATTTGAAGGAATGACAGTGATGTTTCGGGACATGTTAAGGTCCCGCAATCAGCTATAACTATGGACTTGTGCCCTTCCATAGTAATTTTACAATAAATAACTTCCCCCATTTGCAACACTCATTCATAGATCACATTAAATGATTTGCTGCAAATGCTGACGTATTAATTTTATAAATTATTTTTGCACACACACGCACAGTTTATAACACTGACATATTACACGTTGAATCAGGACAAGTTTCACGGCTCACACATTTAATCCGTTCATCGAAATGAGTTAGAGATGATTGATCTTGTTCAATTATCTGCAAGGTAATGCGATTTTTTTTTATCTGGTCTCTTTGCATGTGCTGATATAATTTTTCTTTTCAAAGCGAACGAAGTGTGACGACCGATTAATGTGTGAAATTAAACATCAAATCTTGCAATGAAAAAAACTTATCCAGAACACTCTACAACATAAGTTCTAGAGAAATGGCTTCAGTGATACACATTAGGAAATAATCCTTATGCCTTTACTACAAAAACAAGGTGTCTAAAATTTGTAAAACGTGCCACAATTATTTTTTATCTAGTTACAAACTGAAAGAAAGATGACGAAATCGATTTCAATACATAACTGCGGCGAGAAGTATTTAAAGTTTTACCACATTTTTTTATCCCATTCCATTACACATGAAAAATATCATCAGTGGCGAATTTATTTATCAGTATTACATCTGAATTTTCAGGTTACGACTATAAATTTACCTAAACATTTAGAAGACATCATCTTCTGCAAAATTGCACTTAGTTGATGGAAAGCCAATTATTATAGCGTAAGTTAAATCCAATTATCTATATTACATGCATATAATAAAGAAAACTAACAGTAGCCTATATTCTTTTGCTTTTCTTCGCATTTGTGTAACTTTTTTTATGATTAGGAAACAGGGGGAAATAATTTGACATGACAAATATCATTAAAAGATGTCACGGTTTTCAGTAGCAAATCCCTTTAGGACTTCCAAAGTACTTCCACTGCAGTACGCAGGCAGGAATCGTGTTGGACGATGACGCTGGTCCGTGGGTTTTCTCGGATATCTCCCGTTTCCCCCACCCGTGCATTACGGTCCGCTCTATACTCCTCTCGTTTCACCCTCATCGGTTCTCAAGACCTCGACGTTAAGAGCCGCCCAAATCTCTCCACTCCCGACTGCAGTAGGCAGTAGCAACACCATTGTGTTGGGCTAGGTTTAAGCCAATCAGTTGGAAAAATTTCTACTGATTACCGTACTTTATAACTTGTAGGGACCGGAAAATGTCGCGTTTTGAACTACCTATATGGTAAACTCCATGCTACTATGTATTTTCGAGCCTGATTTTTCTGTTCATTGGCTGCTGCCTCAGTGTGCAGCCAGTTTTACCTCAGACCAGGTGGCACGTTATTCGGTGCGTGTTTCCTTGCAGGTCTGTTATTGGCTCAGAGTTCACGTGGGCGTGTCCACTAAACTGTGATCCAATTCTAAATATTACATAAATGTACGTGTGCATGAAGTCTAGCTTGTCCTAAATTGGATTCGTGAAATTTTCCAGTCGCTATTTATAAATAGATACCTAAAAAATTCGCGAGTGCCATAACCTGCAAGCTAGACTCTACAGTCTTATGTGCAAATATGCTGATGTCAACTGTACATTGGTTGTCTAGTGTCACAGTGGAAGACGACAATTGGACACCGTTCCCCAGATGGTGTTAAACATGGTGTGAACCAATGGCTAAAGTTATATATACGCTCGTGTTTTGAACTATAGCTTGTCCCAAAATAAATCCGCGAATTCCTCAGGTCTCTATTTATATTTAGACATCTGAAAAATTCGCGGAACAATTTCGCGGCAAGCCATCATTCAAAACACGTGAGTTTAAATAACTTCAGCCACTGGTCCGCACGGTGCTTGACACCTCCTGGAGAACAGTGTCCAATTGTCGCCTTCCACTGTGACAGCAGACAACCAATGTGCTGTTGATATACATGCGACTGAAGAGTTTAGCCTGCAGGTCATTGAATTCGGGAATTATTCAGATCTGTATTTATAAGTGTTTAATTGTGTAACGGCCTTAATCGTCTTGACAGGCCTCTTTGTCACGAAGACAATCACGGTGACTGTGAGCAAGCTCAAGCTGGAGAATGGCGGCCCTGGAGCGAGCAGCTGATGCCGGACAGTGGATTGATGGCTCGGCCTCCCACCAGCCTCTCTTCCCGAACGGCAGGGAACAGTTACACCTCGCTAGGAGGCAGGGTCCCGCCCGGGTGATTGATTCAAGGTCCTTCTCCCGGCGCACGATAAATCTCTCTCTGCCGCTGTTTCGCCGCCGTTTGATTGGCCCCCAGGTGCCTAGGAGGGTTGGGGCGCAGGCCGGAGGAGAGAATCTCGCGCCCCGCGTCTTTACGTCCTCCCCCAGCAAAGCCCCAATTACTCTCGTTCATCCCGCGCAGCGAAAAACCTAGTGCCGCTAGCTGTCTCGGAGGATCGCGAATCTCAAATCCGTGATCGCGGCTGACTTCTCAGGTCGTTGCACAGGATGGCGGGCGGCCCCGGCTTACTTCGCGATATTTTCCCTTCCTCCCTACGTTGAACCCGCGAGTCTTCGAAATATTTCTCTCCCCCCCGGCTCGGCGACTTCATTTGTGCACCGGGTGAGCGATCCGGTTCGAAGACGACGGCGACGCACCGTCGTATGTTGTCTGGATCCGTTCACGTTGCAAGAAACTCCACCTGAGTCGCGGAGTTTCTTGCGAAGTGGCCTGGCGAAACCCGTGCCCGTTCTCTGATTGGCTGCGCGAGTATCTGGGAACCGGTCCTCAGTCGCATTGGTAGAGACGTGCGAAATTCGCGTTATCTTTTAGTGACAGGATAGACTCCACTGCCTTATAAACAAGCGATCACAGTCCGTGGTTTTCTTTGGTCGCTGCACTTTATTCAACGGCACCTACCTGCTTGATCTCCTTGAAAGAGATTGGCCAGTCCGCAGTTGTTATTATCTTATTGGCTCAAGTGTTCGCTGAGACGAGGTAGGTATATTTCCAGCCCATGGCTGAAGTTGGTCAAACGCACAGTAGCTTGGAGTTCAGCCTGGCCTTATATAATAACGCGAATTTTGCAGGTCTGTAGTCATTGGCTACTGTGTGCTGAAAGTGCCAGTTGAAAGTGGGTTACCAATCGCAGATTGGAGAACAGTATTCCAACATCTTGCTGGCTAATTAAGACATTTTGGTAGTGCGTGCTGCAGTAGTTTTTGGAATAACTGGCTCTCTCAACTTTGTACTCCTAACCCACGCAGACCCAGTGTGTACACTACGCACTTTTATAGGCTGTTCACGGTCAAATGAGTACTTTTGAAAGCCTTTTTAAGAGTTATATGGACCTGCACGTTTTTTTTTTGTGAAATAGTAGTTTGCAAATAAGACTTTTTGTCAGAAAATATAAAAAACAATTATCTATGTCCCTATTATTTTACTTTTGTCATATTTAGTATATTCTTGGAGAAACAAATTCGTGAAGATGGACAAATACCGCCTTTTTAAAGCTTGCCTGTGCAGTTTCCTTAAACGGCAATATAAAAGTACAAATATACTGACGTAGTTTAATCTGTGTTCTTTCATCAAGTTTAATAAAACCCCTATGTTACAGATCTAATTTACACAGTACATTGTCACGACGGAAACACTGCACGGTTTGCGCGTAGGAGCGACGAGGCACTAGACGTGCGTGTTATTGTCGCCCGTATTACTACTCCCTCCCTTCTTGACCTTGGACGCGGAGCTCCAACTAACTCTTAAGATCTACTTGCACGAACGTTGTGTATTCTTCCGCCTTATGTAAAATTAACTTTGCCGTGAGCCTCATCACTTTATTCATGCGGCGGTCAAGTGAAAATGTGAAATTATTAGAAAAGTAAACTTTTATAACTGTAGTAAATTTTACTTATATGATGCATTAAAAGAACAGGAACTGAAATTAATAATTTAAATTGTCACAAATGGTTATTTAACACTTTTTATTCGACGTTAAGATATGAAACTACTTTCTATCTATCGTTACCAACTTTACCGGGCTCAAATCATTCAGTGCTCCCGTTCACGTATATGCAGGCATGGGCAGTATCGTTTTTCTAAGGTTGATTTCAAAAGTGCTCACTTTATCGTGAACAGCCTTTAGGTAGTTTTGGTCTAAACTGCACACTGCGAAGCTCAATGAGCAATCATCTTACTTGTGTGTAAATGATTCGCCAACCGTCCCTCCAGTCTAGGTCATAATTGGTTCATATAATTATAGCCGAACAATTAGCCTTCAGCTCATTGGCTGTGAAAACGAAACAAGTGTTGTGTCGACTTAAGTACGGAGCGCATCACAACGTTCATTTTGTTTGCAACACCTGAAACCACAAATAAAAGTGGGTCTGTAAGGGTTGGGTACTCTGTGGCCTGGTATCGAGTAGGGACAGGAAACTTTCCCGTTTCAAATGACCTACACCCTAGACTCCACTGTCGTGTGTATTTTTTGAGACTCGGCTTTCTGTTCATTGGCTGCTGCTCTAGCGTGTAGTCAATTTCATCTCAGGCCAGGTGGCACTGAATTCGGTGCTTGTCTCCTTGCAGGTCTGATATCGGCGCAGAGTTCTCCCGGGGCATATTCCATAACATTACAAGTCTACAAGTTCCAAGAGAATTTACTTTAAATCTGTACGAAGTTTGATGAACTGATTTCATAAAAATTACAGGTCAGCACTTGTTTGCTACAAGTGGAAGTTTACAAGTTACACGTAATCTGTGCAACTGCCGTTCGGTATTTGTGTAGTATGGTTTCATAAAAATACTTGTAGCTTACCAGGGCTTGCACATTATTGTTAAAATTGTTCTACTAGTATCAGTACCTAAACAGAACAATTAACCAGTCTCGTTTTAATAGGCTTTGAAAACTGTATTACAATAATAATCAATATTTGGAATGAATTAAAAAAAACCATGGGTGTGTAAATACAACGAATCCTTCAATTCCCACTGCTTCGCATAGTAATGTGTACAAGGAGAATATTAAGGTCATGTTATTACGTTACAATTCCCACTGCTTCGCATAGTAACGTGTGCAAGGAGAATATTAAGGTCATGTTATTACGTTACAATTCCCACTGCTTCGCATAGTAACGTGTACAAGGAGAATATTAAGGTCATGTTATTACGTTACAATTCCCACTGCTTCGCATAGTAACGTGTGCAAGGAGAATATTAAGGTCATGTTATTACGTTACAATTCCCACTGCTTCGCATAGTAACGTGTACAAGGAGAATATTAAGGTCATGTTATTACGTTACAATTCCCACTGCTTCGCATAGTAACGTGTGCAAGGAGAATATTAAGGTCATGTTATTACGTTACAATTCCCACTGCTTCGCATAGTAACGTGTGCAAGGAGAATATTAAGGTCATGTTATTACGTTACAATTCCCACTGCTTCGCATAGTAACGTGTACAAGGAGAATATTAAGGTCATGTTATTACGTTACAATTCCCACTGCTTCGCATAGTAACGTGTACAAGGAGAATATTAAGGTCATGTTATTACGTTACAATTCCCACTGCTTCGCATAGTAACGTGTACAAGGAGAATATTAAGGTCATGTTATTACGTTACAATTCCCACTGCTTCGCATAGTAATGTGTACAAGGAGAATATTAAGGTCATGTTATTACGTTACAATTCCAACTGCTTCGCATAGTAATGTGTACAAGGAGAATATTAAGGTCATGTTATTACGTTACAATTCCCACTGCTTCGCATAGTAATGTGTACAAGGAGAATATTAAGGTCATGTTATTACGTTACAATTCCCACTGCTTCGCATAGTAACGTGTACAAGGAGAATATTAAGGTCATGTTATTACGTTACAATTCCCACTGCTTCGCATAGTAATGTGTACAAGGAGAATATTAAGGTCATGTTATTACGTTACAATTCCCACTGCTTCGCATAGTAATGTGTACAAGGAGAATATTAAGGTCATGTTATTACGTTACAATTCCAACTGCTTCGCATAGTAATGTGTACAAGGAGAATATTAAGGTCATGTTATTACGTTACAATTCCCACTGCTTCGCATAGTAATGTGTACAAGGAGAATATTAAGGTCATGTTATTACGTTACAATTCCCACTGCTTCGCATAGTAACGTGTACAAGGAGAATATTAAGGTCATGTTATTACGTTACAATTCCCACTGCTTCGCATAGTAACGTGTGCAAGGAGAATATTAAGGTCATGTTATTACGTTACAATTCCCACTGCTTCGCATAGTAACGTGTGCAAGGAGAATATTAAGGTCATGTTATTACGTTACAATTCCCACTGCTTCGCATAGTAACGTGTACAAGGAGAATATTAAGGTCATGTTATTACGTTACAATTCCCACTGCTTCGCATAGTAACGTGTGCAAGGAGAATATTAAGGTCATGTTATTACGTTACAATTCCCACTGCTTCGCATAGTAACGTGTACAAGGAGAATATTAAGGTCATGTTATTACGTTACAATTCCCACTGCTTCGCATAGTAATGTGTACAAGGAGAATATTAAGGTCATGTTATTACGTTACAATTCCCACTGCTTCGCATAGTAATGTGTACAAGGAGAATATTAAGGTCATGTTATTACGTTACAATTCCCACTGCTTCGCATAGTAATGTGTACAAGGAGAATATTAAGGTCATGTTATTACGTTACAATTCCCACTGCTTCGCATAGTAATGTGTACAAGGAGAATATTAAGGTCATGTTATTACGTTACAATTCCCACTGCTTCGCATAGTAATGTGTACAAGGAGAATATTAAGGTCATGTTATTACGTTACAATTCCCACTGCTTCGCATAGTAATGTGTACAAGGAGAATATTAAGGTCATGTTATTACGTTACAATTCCCACTGCTTCGCATAGTAACGTGTGCAAGGAGAATATTAAGGTCATGTTATTACGTTACAATTTCGGAATGATAACATGTATTGTTCTTCCCACATTACTCTTATATAACGAAAATTCCTTTATGAGCGTCTCTAAACTGGACAATTTGCTGAGATTTCCATTTATAAGTTTTTTTTTGACATAACGTACACGCGGCTGACTGAAAGGTTGTTTTTTTTTTTTTTTTTAATTTTATGTTTTCCGATTTTTTTAATCTGCACTCAGAAACAACAAAGGGATCTGTTTACGAAAATATTATAAACAAACCTTATTGGCTTGTAAACTTATAAGTTATCTTTATCAGTGTGCCATCTTTCACAAGTTAGAAAATATATTTAATGAAATGCATAAATTTTTCCATTGTGAAAATTTTACGTGTAGCTTGTAAATTGTAACTTTTAGACTTGTATCGAATAGAGCCCTGGCTGTGTTTGATAAACTGTGGTTCAACTCCAAACATAAAAAAAAAAAACTTATACGTGTGTTTCAAGTCTATCTTTTACTAGGTCCCAGTCCATAGTTACAGGACACGTGCTGGACAACACCGAGCCAATGATAAACACGCAATCATCACCTTCGACTGTGAAATCAAGCAACTAATAGAGTTGGAATCTGCACGCTTGAATACAAGACTGTGAAGTCTGTACTAGAGGCCACTGAAAAATTCGAGGAAAGATTTTCTGCGCACGGTGGACTACAAAATTCTACCTATGCACATGCTAGTAGGGGGACGGAAGACTTTCAAAACACTAAGCTAGGAACGATGTCCTGGACAATCTTTCAACGATATCCCTAATCATTCAGACCACTGAGCGAGGCTACTGCACCCGTCCATATGACATCCTAGAGGGTATGTAACATAGCTTAGTGATCTGAATGATTGGGGTTATCGTTGAAAGATTGTCCAGGACATCGTTCCTAGCTTAGTGTTTTGAAAGTCTTCCGTTCCCCTACTCATGCTTGATTCCTTTTGTTATAGGCCGCATATCTTTGCGAGAAGACAATTTATTACTCGAATGAGCTGTTAAAATATTTCCAGTCACTTTACGGAGAAGCATGGAAATAAAATTCTCCGAAGCTCTCTGTAAATGTATTGACACGTTGATTTTATAATAACGAACTTCCCGTAAATTCCACAGAAGTTTCAGTGAATTTACAAACATTTCCTTAAATTTGTTAATAACTTTTACTGTGTTTCTGGTTTAGAAAAAGCTACGAAACTATTCGCTACAAAATGGCATCCACATTGTAGTTCTTATTCCCATCGCCAACACAAACACCTGGCAATAAACTTCCCACTTAGCAATAATAAAAGAAGGCTTATAAGTGTAAGCTAGCAGAATGACTGGAAAAGAAACCAGCAAGGGATGCAGCTGTATCTCCGGTATCTCGTGTGTGTTTGTGCATATACCCGTTCGCGTGTTGCTCATTTACAATGCCGATAATTCCGAGCCAGTTTCAAAGCGTTCAAAGTTACCGGTTGCATGCATCGTGAGTAGAGGAAGTTGGTATGTTCAAGACCAGGGGTCCGCCCGAGGCACCAACACTTTACCCTCCCACACGAACTTTTTCATGTCCCCCGCCCTTCGGCAACCTCCGGAACTATACGCTTTGATCAGCCGCAACTGAAGGCGTGTTGTTGACGCTAGCTAATAACAGCGTATCTTGCCCCCTTCCCACTAACTACCACACAAAAATTCGGGACCGCGGATGGGGGAAGGGGAGAGGAAAAGTGGCTGGGGACGATGAGTGCTTTTGCTGAAAAGGCGCGCGTCCTAACTGGGAGCCCACTGAACCAACGTCTTGAAAGTTTTACCTTCGTGGTACACGGTTGTCTGCATCTGGCATCATTGTAGTCGAGCGATTTTCTCCAGACCTTACCTTCGTTTGTGATCAGTGTTCCTCTCACGTGGATCCCCTGGAACTCTTTACGAACAGAGAGAGAGAGAGAGAGAGAGAGAGAGAGAGAGAGAGAGAGAGAGAGAGAGAGTTTGTCGTAGGTACATAATAGATAAGAAGATAAGTACACAGAGATAATACAGCATGGCACCCCCTTCGATGTGATCTCACCCATTATCTGGTTGCCTGTGCAAGGCTCCAGGAACGAGCGTTCTGTCTGATTGGCTACTGCATGGCGCGAAAGGTTCTCTATTGGGTGGGCTGCCGACTGGCGAGTAGGTTACTGATTGGTAAGGAAGTTCCAACATTTTGTGGGCCATAGACGACATTTTGCTGGCATGTGAGGCTCGAGTTCGTGGCATAGGCGGCTGTTTCACCTCTGTATCATTAAATGATCTGTGATCTAAATGTGTTCAGCAGAATAAGATGAGAGCTGGCAATGTACACTGGTGCCGCTCCTTTCTATGGGATATATAAATATATAATCACCGTTAAAACTCTTAATCATTTAAAAACATAATGCCCTAGTCAAACGTACTTTTATCAAAGCTCTTTCGTTAAACTTATGTTATCCTATCAATCCTGGAATGAACTAAGAGAGGATAGGGAGAACTAGAACTGAAAGAACTATCCTATGTTTACAACCATTACAGTTTTACCTGGTTAGAACTAGTTCTGATCAAAGTGGGCCGTTTAAAAGTGTTTTTTGCGTGTTTGTTAGGTTAGGTTGTGTTAGGTCATATTAAGTAGGTTAAGTTAGGTTAGGATAAAGTTAATCAATTTATATTTTGTTGTAATTTCAACTGTGTTATTTATATTTTGTTGTAATTTCACCTGTGTTATTTATATTTTGCTGTAATTTCACCTGTGTTATTTATATTTTGTTGTAATTTCACCTGTGTTATTTATATTTTGTTGTAATTTCACCTGTGTTATTTTTTCCATAAGGTTCGACTGAACGATTAGACGAATAAGCAAGTACAGCTAATATTAGTTTTAACTAGTAAAATCGCATTTTACCTCAAAGTATAGTGTAATATAGAACTATCTTACAAATGTGGTGAATTCCTATATTGACTGGTTGATACTTTTTTTAACGAAAGTGCTTTGATAAAAGTAGTGTTTATTAGTGAATTCTGCAATTAACTGATTCGGGGTTTTTTACGATAACATACACAGATGGTTAGTAAACAATGTAAACATCTATGCTCGGGAACACAGCATCTTTGTGAGGTGGTAGCACTGAAAAGTCGTGCGCTGCGACTGTCATTTGGTATTGCAGTTAAGGACGTTAGTGTGCATTACGCTGGGCGGTGGAGTGCATATTTAGGGATAGGAACTTTTCGCGAGTTCATTTCAGGACAAGACAGACGTCAAAGACGTGTAATCTGAAGTTGACTTTTCAATTCAATCTCAGTGTATCAGACACGCCCTGGACGACTCTGAGCCAATATTACACTCGCAAGGAAACAAGTAGTGAATGTCATACTGACAGGTGTGAAGTAACACTGGCTACTCTATGGGGCAGCAGCCAATGAACAAACATCTGAGGCTCGAGTGTACACATGACTGTGGAGTCTAGCCTACAGGTCATTGAACTCGCCAATTTTTCCTCTCCCTATACTTATTAGTGCTTGCAGTCTGCTAGACATAGGTGCGGCTAAATAGGAAACCTCTCTGGCTTTCAGCGAGCGCGGATTGTTGGATCATGGTTAGTTGGAACAAGTGTACTGAAGACTGCCAGTTTGTAAGGTACATCGAGTGGAACAGTTGGAATAAGTGTACTGTAGACTGCCAGTTTGTAAGGTACAGCGAGTGGAACAGTTGGAACAAGTGTACTGAAGACTGCCAGTTTGTAAGGTACATCGAGTGGAACAGTTGGAACAAGTGTACTGAAGACTGCCAGTTTGTAAGGTACAGCGAGTGGAACAGTTGGAACAAGTGTACTGAAGACTGCCAGTTTGTAAGGTACATCGAGTGGAACAGTTGGAACAAGTGTACTGAAGACTGCCAGTTTGTAAGGTACATCGAGTGGAACAGTTGGAACAAGTGTACTGAAGACTGCCAGTTTGTAAGGTACATCGAGTGGAACAGTTGGAACAAGTGTACTGAAGACTGCCAGTTTGTAAGGTACATCGAGTGGAACAGTTGGAACAAGTGTACTGAAGACTGCCAGGTACATCGAGTGGAACAGAGTCCAAGGTGGAGGCGTCATACACAACTCGTGGCAAGACATCATCAGCGAAGAGTAATAGTGGACGGAAACCAGTACTCAGCTATCGGGATCTCCTATCATTGAAGAGATTCATCTCAAAGAACTGTTTAGCTAATGCGACGCAAGTGATTTCAGAACACAATAAAGCAGTTTTAAATAAATTTTTTTCTGCAATTACAGTCCGACGCGAGCTGCGCAAATCATGTTCGCTTAGGTGTTTCCATTATTTAGATAACCATCTGTATATACTGTGAATAACAACGGACATCAAGACTTGTGTTCCGAGGCCTCGCACCTAACTAGTACGTGGTAACAATGCGTTCAATTTCTCCCAGCTATCTAGCGGTAAACATGTAGGAAACTAGCGGACGATTACCGTTGGCAACGGCTTTATAGGCTGTTAACGGTAAAATTAGCATTTTTGAAAACCCTGCTTAAGATCTACTTGTATACATGTTGCGTGTTCTTCCGCCTTATGTCAAATCGACATTGCCATGGGCCTCATCACTTTATTCAAGCGTCGGTCAAGTGAAACTGTGAAATTATTAGCGAAGTAAATATTGTTCAAATCTGCTCATTTTTACACTTCGATGCATTAAAAAATACAGAAAGCGACAGAAATAATTTAAGTTATCATAAATGATTACCCAACACTTTTTTCGACGTTAATATATGGAATTACTTTCCCCTCCATCGTTACCAACTTTACTGGACACATGTCACTTATTGCGTCGATAAAAATACATGCAGGTGGGGGCGGTGAATTTTTTCTAAAGTTAATTTCAAAAGAGCTCACTTTATAGAGAACAGTCTTTACTTAGAGTACTTCATTACTCCATTGCAGCTACTAAAGTAAATTTTTTTTTAACTGGAATGAGTGAAAATATAATTAATTAGTGTAGGCTGTTCACGGAAAAATGAGCACTTTTGAAAACGCTGCTTAATATCTACTTGTATACACGCTGCGTGTTCTTCCGCCTTATAAAAGATTAACGTTTCCATGGGCTTCATCACTTCATTCATACGCCGGTGAAGTGAAAATTCTAAATTTTTAAGAAAAGTAAATATTTAGCAAATCTTGTAATTTTTGCACTTTGGTCCATTAAAATAAAATAAAAAGTTGAAGGAATAATTTAAGTTTTCACAAATGGTTACGTGACACTCTTTATTCGACGTTAAGATATGGAACTATTTTCCATTCATTCTGCCAACTTTACTGGACGCATGTGACTCAGTTCGCCCGTTTAGGTATGAGCAGTAAAATTTTTCTAACGTTGATTTGAAAACTGCTCACTTTATCGTGAACAGCCTTTATCAATATGTTCTTACGTAAAACTTGTATAGAGATGGTGATTTATTTCGAAGATGTCAGAAAGCAGGTTAGGTTTCAACTTCTTGTGCACATTTCTGCAACATCTCTTTCTTCACTGTTTGCTTGTTCGATTGGCCCATCGAGACTTCTGTTGCTCCAACACTGAACGTAGATGTTTCGCGTGCGAAAAGCTAGGGTTGTCTTTTCCAATCATAACAGTTAATAAACCGTAGCTTTCGGGAGACTTCCTTGGCATGAAATACTTCAGCGTGAAATCACCTACTCTAACGATAGTAACTAACACGATTACTCCACTAAAATGTGCTGTCTGAAGCACCAAGAAATCAAATACCCTCAAATTCGATTAAAAATGTCTCTACTCAATTGATATTTAAATATTATCAAATAAATTTGAACAGAAAATTTTTTCCCGTGTTACAGAACGCATGAATTTTTGTTTTGTATGGAATATAAATTGTACGTACGTTTCTGACCGTTTCGGCAGTGAGACAACTATTTTTTGTAATCAGTTTTACTTTTTCCCACTGCAAGATTAGTCGTGCGAAGGGATAGGGCTTTGCATGTTAAATGAGTTCAGGCCCTTCTCGACCACCTTTTAAGACATCGTTCTCAAACAAGAGACTTTTATTTTATCTTTGATTTGGGACACATTTGTACTGAGAAAAGTTTTTTATAAGATGTTTAATAGCCTGGAATTTGCGGGTAAATTAAGATTTGAAGCATTGAGAAATGCACTGAAACACGAACTTTTATTAATCCACTATAACTTGCTCTCTTGTGGCATGGTTCTTCTCTTCAAAGGGTATATATATATGTATGTATATACATATATATACACACAATATCGCTTTAAAGTAAAAAAATATATATTACTTTAAAGCGATATCGTGTACGGAAGTTGAGACACGCCTTAAAGCATTTATAGGCGGTTCACCGTAAAGTGAGCACTTTTGAAAGACCTCACATTTGGAAAAATAAATAGTCATTGAATATAATTTATTGTACCCTTAGATGTAAACTTCCGAGTGCGATGGAATGTACACACTCTATTTATTACTTGCATGGCAATATTAATTTGAAAAGATTGTTGAAGGATAGAAACGAGCTGAAAGTAAAAAGTAATTAGGGCCCCAAAAGTGCTCACTTTACTGTGAACAGCCTGTAACTAGAGACCTGCTAAATTTCGATATTTAATTCCAGACTGAACTCTAAGTTACTGTGCGTTTGACCAACTTGAGCCATTGGCTGGAAATATTTCTGCCTCGCTTCGGCGAACTGTCGAGCCAGTAAGATAATATCAGCTGTTGACTAGCCAATCTGTTTTAAGGAGATCAAGCAGGTACGTGTCGTTGATTAAAGTGCGAAACTACGGACTGTGCTCGCTTGTTTATAAGGCAGTGGAATCTATCCTGGCACCGAAAGATAACGCGAATTTTGCACGTCTCTGCCAATAACGTGTAAAAAACGAACCACTACACCCGGCTAGTTATTAACCTTACACAGCAGAACATATATAACGACTGAATGGACTGGGAACTCGCATTTATGTCACACTAGTGACTTTGCCAAATTTTGTTAGAATTAAAATCGTAGTATAAATATGGGTTCGTACTTCATTTAGTCTTTATGTTTGTACTAATGTGCAAGATCTATCTAGCTGGTTGTAGCGATACTTCCGAAAACACATTTTATTTTTTTTAAATATAAACACTATATAAAAACGCAGAATCCTATATGCAGAGACCTGAGGAATTCGCGGGTTCATTTTGGGACAAACTATAATTCAAAACACGTGGGTCTATATAACGTTAGCCATTGGTACGCACGGTGTTTGACACCTCCTTGAGAACGGTGTCCAATTGTCGCCTTCCACTGTGACAGCAGACAACCAATGTGCTGTTGATATCGGCATATTTATACATAAGACTGCAGAGTCTAGCCTGCCGGTCATTGAACTCGCGAATTTTTCAGGTCTCTCTCATATTGAGGGGGAAGGTTTTTCTTAAGAGTACACGGGCCTGAAACACATTTTTTCACGCGTTCGAGGCACGGCCATACGGGCGACAATATCACGAGAGCCCAGCGCCCAATCGCTCTTACGCGCAGTGCTTCCGTCGTTACGCTTCCCTGTACAAATTAGATCTGCAACATTGGGATTTTATTTAACACGATGAAATCCCACAGATTAAACTATGGCTATGCAGTTTTACTTTTCTCCTAACTCTTAATAGGGCTGCGGTGGCTGGGCGGAGAGACTGCTCGCCTCCCGCTAAGGCAAACCGGTTTCAATCCCCGGCCGGGCCACTCCCGGATATTCTCATGTGGCAATCGTGCAGGACGATGCCGCTGGTCGGCGGGTTTTCTCGAGGATCTCGCGTTTCCCCCCGCCCCTTCATTCCTTCGCTGCACCATACTTACCTCGATCACCCTCACCGACTTTCAAGTTGTCGCTGTTAAGAGCCGTCCAAATCTTTTCACTCACTCACTGCTAATTCTTAAGAAAACTGCGCAGGCGAGCTCTAAAAATGGGATTGGGATTTTTTTTGTTCATAATACAATTAATATTTTAAAAACGAAAAAAAACGGACTTAGATAATGGTTTTTTTTTTTTTTTTTTTCATTACCTTTTTCTACAAAAGTGGTATACCCATAGTTAGGGCCACCTGTTTTTCGCGAAAAGATTTACGTGGAGGATAGATTTCAATACCTATGCGTACACTAGCAGTCCTTATTTTACTATTGGCCGCTTGTCTTGTGTGAAGAGAGTCTGTTACACGAGTAAGCCAATTAGAAATATGTTTTTCCGGTACTGACCATCCGTGATTCCCGGACAGGCAAATAAGACGCACAACCATTCAAGTAATCCAATCGCGAAAGTGGTTCTGAACTAAAGCGTGTTGGAACACAACTTGACCTTAAATATTTTCGCGCAAAACAGGTGGCCCTGCCCATAGTACGGTATATATTTACTGAGACCAAAGTAATCCCGCGAACAACGAATCTGCAGAAAATATGCCCCGACTACTAATTATTAAGGTTGTTGTCTGGTTTAGAATTTGGTAAAGGTACCTTTTAATGAAATTCGGTTTTTTTTTAGCCAATCGTGAATATATAAACTTGAAACGAAAACCTAAGTGTGATAAATGATACTCTCGCGATTTGTATCGAGGCTAATATAAAAAAATTTGTTTTTCAGTAATTTTTATACATGCTTTTACATTAATGCTACAAAAGGCTTCGATAGCAAAGAAACAAGTATTTCTGTGCTCAAAATAGTATCAGATTTTGTATATCTACCATATATTAAGGTTCCCGCCTAACTTGACCTTAATTCCGCTCGTGAGGCCGAGAGGCGGGAGCGATAATGTCAACACTGCCACATGCATCAAGTGACACATCGCCGCACTGAGTGTACATATGGGACTTTCAGCGGTGACCATATTATTCTATTGATGGAAATTCAGAGCCTTTTGAGAAGTTTTGAATGGATCTGACGCGTATATGTGGAGATACGTCGCTTTGAAAAGGCCATTTTTAGTCATTTTGGAGTACTCTTAAAGGTGTTCGTAATATGCGTTACGTCTTGAAAGCAATCAGCAGCCCTCGTCTGGAGTAGGTATATGTTCTTTTCGTAGATAAGTACATTGTATGCACGTTTAACAGTTTCCTGGGAAAAAACGAGTACTTCAAACACAACACAGTTCAAGAACATGTAGGCGGGGTCCTAGCAGAAACGCCAAAAAAACCAACCGAATTCCATTAACATGCATTTCCCTATAACAAATTCTCACTGCCGTCAAACCAGTTGACAGTCTTAAGGTTGAATTAAAGCAACTACCTATAGAACACTGCACCGGACTGTATAATGTGATTAACTCATAAAAAAGTAGTACAGACACCTACAAAATTGTCAGAAAATTGCGATTTACGCTGTACATGAAAGAGGAATGTAAACATTTTCCAACATAATGAAATATTTTACAAACATATACTTTTTAATAGAAAAAATTGAATCGATCGATAGCGTCTGCATCTTTAACACAATTTAAGCGCATTTCCGTTTTGGATGCATCCGAATACCGCATTTGTCTTCTTCAAGAAATATTTTCATAATATTTTCTGCTATAATATGTAATAAAATCATAGTAATAATTAGGGGCGTTCATAATTCGCGTTATTTTCTTGTTACAGGCTAAAGTTCAAGACCTTGTATGTTGGGTTGACTTCTGCCATTGGTCGACGACTTGAGTGACACGTTTTGATGACACTTTCAACCAATAGGTAAAGCTGAACGGATGAACAGCCAATCTACAGTGAAGCGATCACACAGCATAATGACGCCGTACATGTGCCAGTAGCCAATGATATCACTAAATGCGCTCAGTCAGTTAAAGGTCGGTGAATTCTAACACGTCTCGAAATAATAACGCGAATTTTGCAGGTCTCTATTAATAATGTATCATATAAATCTTATAATTAACTTCATCTTCATTATTTTCAGCCATAAACGTTTGTGACAAATGGACGCACATAAAATCAATCATAAAAATTATTTCTTACATTATTATTACAATTTTCTTTCATACAATCATAGTAAACGTTATGGCGATATTCCACGACGAAGATTTTCTTGAAAATTCTGCTTTTTGAAGCCTCCAGAATGGAAATATGCTTAAATTTGGTTTAAAATGAGACTATTTTAATAGATTATTATTCTACATTTAAAAAGTATATTTTAGTGAAATATTTTATAATGTTGCAAAATATATACATTCTTCTTTCATACACAGTATACATCGCTCTTTTCTGACAATTTTCATGGTGTCTGTACTCCTTTTTTTAAATGAATTATTCACATTCTACAGTCGGGTGCAGTGCTCCATAGGCAGTTGCTTTACTTCAACCTTAAGTACCAGGTGTTACTGCCGAAAAACTATCGATTGTTGCTGGTGTCTGCGGGAGTCACGAAAACTGTGTATCATGAACGGGAGGCAGTCCTCAATTCGCAGCCAGCTCCTGGCGAGGGGGTTTTGGAACAGCGTGCAGAGTTGCCTGGCGGGGGGTGGGGGGTGCTTCCCCCACGTCGGGGGCCGAGGGTCACGCGACAAGGGACTCTAAAAGCAGTCGCCGACACGCCAAGAATGCGCAACTGCTGTCGCGAGCCTAGATTAGCCCGCCCAACTCCCCCCACACCCCTTGGTGAGCGAGTGGAACAGTCCACCCCGCCGACCCCCCGCAAGGAGCTGGGACAAGGAGCCCCGCGCTGAAAGCATCGTGGGAAGCGACGCGTCTGTGCAGATCCCCTCCCACACCAACCCCCTTGGCCAGCCCTATACCCCACTTCCATTTTCGCCCGCAACCGTCCCAAAACCCCTCCAACCTCCCCCCCCCCCCCCCATTTTTTTTTACTCCGACAAGTGTTGAGCGTAGCTTCGTCTTCCTTTCCTTGAAGGACCTTGCTCGCTTTAGATGGTCGCGTCATTCAGTATATCACACCGGCAGGATAGTCAGACGCATCCTGATGATTACTACATTTCTCAGTTTTGTACAGGGCGTACGCAGGCTACAACTGTGTAGTCATTGTCTTCCACCATAGCGAGAGCCATCTTTTTTATTCGAATTGTCTGCACGTGATAGGGTAACAACGTTTGACCTGTTTCATTAACGGCTGATGAGTAGGACCACCTGTATTTCGCGGAAATATTTACATTAATGGTAGACATCAATATCCTATGTGCACGCCTGCAGTCTTCATTTGACTATTTGCCGTTTATCTTCGTGTGAAGACAGTCTGTTACATGAGTGAGCCGATCATAATTAAGTTTCTCCGATAGTGATCGCCCGTAATTCGCAGGCAGACAGATAAGACACCTAACAATTCAAATTATCCAATCACGAAAGTGTTTCTGAAATAAAGTGCGTTGGAACACATGAACTGAAATCTTTTCGCGAAAAACAGGCGTCCTTTCTGATCAGCCATCCAAGGTATGTTCGAACGAATGTTGTCCAATAGAGAAAGGAAGACTCGAACGTACGTTCTTGGAATCTAACCTTTCACTGAAGGAATTTCCAAAATTCACGGATCTTTAACGAGTAACAAAGGGTAGGGACAGGAAATTTTCCCTTTTAAAATACGTGTACGCAAGACTTGGGGGTCTATATATTCTAGTGTGTTAGCTTTCTGTTCATTGGCTACTGCCTCAGTATGTAACCAGTTTTACTTCAGAACTGTTGGCATGGTAATCTTGGCTTTTTCTCCTTGTAATTCTATTATTGGCTCAGAATTAACCTGGGCAGGTCTAATAAACTGTGATCCAATTGCAAACATAACAGACTTTGTTCATGTGTTTGAAATATAGGCGTCCTAAACTAAATTCGCTAAATTTTGCAGTCCTTGCTATTGGATAGAGACTGGAATAGTTCGCGAGGTCAGTGACCTAGGCTAGACTCCTACTTGTTTGTTTACTTGAGCGGGTACTAACTCCGTATTGGCTGCATGCTTACGCAGAGAGAGCCTGTTATTGGTAGTGCATTCCGTTGCCTGTTTGTTACTGGCTCACAGTCCTCGATGAATAGTCATGAAGAAATTCGCGCCTTCATTTCGGGACAAGATGGAGTTCAAAAACCTTTACGTCTATGTCACTATTGTAATTGGTCCAAGCAATATTGTTTGAAACCTCCTGGAGAACCCTAAGCCAATAATAAACATGCAATTGAATGCAAGCCGAATCATCAGTTTCCACTCTGAGTGTAGACAACATGTGAACAGCTTATATCTGCATATTTTTACATAAGATTGTGAATTCTAGCCTACATGTCATTGATCTCGGGAATTTTTGAATTCTCAGTGGATGAGATGTTAAATGGACCATGGACCAACTGCATAATCGAAGCAAAAATACTAAGTGCCTCAATTCTAACTTGCTTCGAAATGATTCCGAAAAATTTTCACGTCTTTAGAATGGGTGGTTACGACGCGGAGACAACCACACGCGCCTACAAAATGACGTCACCGATCAACACCGTGTCCGACAGACGTTGGCAGCCCAGGTATTCTTCGGCACGCAGTTATCCAATCAGATGAGAGTCCCGTTACGAAACTTGGCACAGTCAATAAGCGGATTGCTATCCCTCACCAAAGGAACTGCTACATGATTTAGTCCCTGTCTCTGGCTCTCGCGACGACGTCTTACGACTACGGACCTGAAAAATTCGCGAGTTCATGACCTGCAGACTAGACTCTATAGTCTCATGTACAAACATGCTGATATCAACTGCACATTCACACTGGTTGTTTGCTGTAACAATGGAAGGCTACAATTGGACACCGTTCTCCAAGAGGTGTCGGACATCGTGTGAACCAATGGACTAAAGCTATATAAACGCACCTGTTTTGAATTCTAGAGTGTCTCAAAATTAATCCGTGAATTCTTCAGGTCTCTGCTTATGACGCCAGAGAGAATGCTCTCTGGCCGTCTCAATTCGTCGGAGAGGGCGCTGATGAGCGAGAGCACAGAGAGAGAACGAAGTTGAATACTCGCTGGCGCTCTCTTGAAGGCGCCATATTGTTTACATTATTTCCGTATTCGAATATGGTTATAGTTAGAAAAGATGGTTTATCGCTGGGAAAATTAACTGTTTGCCAGGATTCAATGTACTGTACACATGTCCGACATTTTTCTTTCCTTAGTGGCTCGTTAGCATGTATGAAGCAACTAGCCTATTTCACTGGACCAATGAAGATTCTGATGCTATAAGGCAGAACGTTTGTGATTGGTCTGCAAACAACTTAGCCGAGTCAAAATTTTTTCATCCAATCACGAAAGAATAAACTAGTTAGAGTGTTAGAGAAGATATGTTGGCTCAGAAAATGTTCGCTATTTTCCATCATCTCTAGTTATAGTAGCGTTCTGGGCCAAAACCATATTGAATTTTAACTGTTTTAAACAGCGAAATGACATAGGCAACATGTTTTTCTTAAAATATAAATATTTTTTGTCACTTTGCTGTAACATGAAGGTAAAATATAAAACAAAAATAATAGTAATTTACGCCCCAGTGATTATAATGGTAGTGCTATAATTATTTGTGAACTACTTTGAACACACATAAATTACTTACAATAGCTATGACCGCAATTTTAGATTAACATGATTCCCCGCCTGTTGGCAACAGCTGTATGCCTGACGTCGGAGAGAAACTAGAGAGTAGTTGGCTCAATTCCGCAGAGCGAGAGAGTGAGAGAGCGCAAAGAAAAACCCTCTCCAGGTTGTGCGAAAGAGTGCTCTCTCGAGAGAGAGTTTTTTAAGTAAAAAATGTAGTTCGAATTTTAAACAAAAAATTGTTAATTAGCTATTACAATCTTTTACGTTAATTATTCTAATTAAATGCGAGGTATAACCAATATTTGTAAAAATGATAATGTAATAAAAATATTAATATCAATATTTTTTCCTGAAAAGTTAATAAAACAATTATATTTAACACGAAAATTAAAAATCATTAACATATAATATAAACATGGTACATATCTCACGTATACTATACTCCTCGCGCCATTACTACAAAGAACACTAACCTAATTTTGGTAAGTATTTTGATCTGGTGAAAATATCACCTTTGTCATTTTCATAGATATGAATTTGTATTTTAAAGGGGAAAACAGAAGTGCCATACTTCTCGAACATTAAAAAAAAAATTTTTCGAGACAGTTTACAAGTCTAGCTTGGCGCAGAACTTTACCCCACCAAATGTCAAAGACAGATTATGACGAGAAGGGAAAACCCAAATGTCAAAGACAGATTATGACGAGAAGGGAAAACCCAAAACTGACAAACACGCAGCTTTTCTGTATTACCTTATGCGTTACGGGAAAACATTGACATGATTACGATAGATTAACTTGTCGAGAATATCAGGCAAAAGTGAATGAAACAATGAACACTAATCCTTAATTTTCATAAATGCCACACAAAATGCAGACACAAGGTACGAATTTTCAAGCAATTCAAAAACGTACCTATCTGGAAAACGGCGGGGTCTTCAATAATTTCAAATTGTACAAATTTAATAGGCAACAGCCAGATCATAGAGTAGGTAAGACAAGTACGCAGAGACTAAGGGCGTGTCTCACTTTAAAGAATACTCTCTCTCTCTCTCTCTCTCTCTCTCGAGAGAGAGAGAGAGAGAGAGCACTCTTTCGCACAACCTGGAGAGGGCTTTTCTTCGCGCTCTCTCACTCTCTCGCTCTGTGGAATTGAGACAACCACTCTCTCGTTTCTCTCCGACGTCAGGCAAACAGCTGATGCCCTCTTACGAAGCCTACCTGACCACCTAATGGCGTCAACGGCTCCTGATTCGTTGGAATTGTGGAATTGTTCAAGAATTTCCGGGTACGTGTATCTTTAAGAGAAGCTGTTCCAGTAGTGGCGCACAGAGGTCCAAGATCATCAATAGGACCCCTTTTTTTTTCGCGAAAAGATTTCTGGATTAGTTGTGTTCAAAAACACTTTATTTGAGATATACTTTCATGATTGTATCATTTCAATTGTTACGCATCTGATCTGTCTACCGGCGAATTACAGACAGTATCGGCGAAACTTAATTCTTATTGGTTCACTTATGTGGCAGTCAGTCTTCGCACAAAGACAGGCGGCCAGTAGCAAAAGGTCGACTGCGTGAATGCATGTAGGATATCGAAGTATTGCCTCGGCGTAAATCTTTCCGCGGAAAACAGGCGATCCTAAACATGAAGCACTGTATGAGACTGACTTGAAAAGGAGCACGAAGGGGGGAAACAAAGCATGGATAGTGTGTAGAGCGGTCAATCTGGTAGTGACACCCGCACGGAACATACGAAAAGTGCCTTGTTTCTTGGGAAGACCTGGGAAGAAAAGGGTTTATAGGCTGTTCACGTTAAAATGAGCCCTTTTGAAAGCCCTCCTAATATCTACTTGTATGCACGTAGTGTATTCTTCCGCCTTATTTACGATTAACATTGTCGTGGGCTTCATCACTCTATTCAGGCGTCGGTCAAGTGAAACTTTGAAATTATTAAGAAACCAAATATTTTACAAATGTTCTCATTTTTATACTTCGATGCATTAAAAAAACAGGAGCCTAAAGAAAAAATTTAAGTTATCACAAATAATTATCTACCACTTTTTATTCTATGCTAAGATATAGATCTACTTTCCCTCCATCGTTACCAACTTTATTAGACATATGTCACTCATTGCCACCGTTAAAATATATTCGGGTAGAAACACTGACATTTTTCGACGGTTGATTTCAGAAGTGCTCCCTTTATTGTGAACAGCCTTTATAATTGATAACCAGTTACCTTGTGTCTGATTCACTGCAGCGGGGTGCGAACGATACCCTACTGATAGAGACCTGAAGAATTCGCGGATTCATTTTGGGACAAGCTAGATTTCAAAACACGCACGTTCATATAACTTTAGCCATTGGTCCACACGTGTTTTTGACACCTCCTGGAGAACGGTGTCCAATTGTCGCCTTCCACTGTGACAGCAGATAACCAAAGTGCAGTTGATATCGGCATATTTGTAAGTAAGACTGTAGAGTCTAGCCTACAGGCCATTGAACTCGCGAATTTTTCACGTTTCTTCCTATTGAAATGGTTACCTGTTTTTCGGGAAAAGGTTTACGGGGAAGCTAGAATTCAATATCCTATGTACACCCTTGCAGTCTTCATTTGGCTACTGGCCTCTCGTATTTATGCGAATAGTGTCTGTTAACGTGAGTGAGCCAATCAGAATTATGTTTCTCCGATACTGACAGTCAGTGATTCGCAGTGAGACGATGCGTGACAATTCAAATCATCCCCTCACGAAAATGGTTCTGAACTAAAATGCTTTGGAACACAACTTGTCCTGAAGTTTTTTTTTTTTCGAAAATCAGGTGTTCCTACTTATTGGTTGGGTTGCAGGATGGCGATTATATAACAGGCGCTGGTTAGCGAACATCGTTCAACATGTTGACGACCAGTGACGCCATTTTGCTCGAGTTCGCGAATTAAGCAGCTATTTCACCTCGGTATTCCAAAGTGCGTTGTGCCTGAGGGGTGTTGAATTGGCGAAAATTTTCTTTCTTAATGTATGCGCAACTAATAAGTTACAAGCGCAATGGGCAGGCATGTGGATGCCGAATGGTACGGACGTGCACACGATTTGAGCGGCTCTTAACATCGAGGTGTGTGAACCTGGACGGACCCGGGAGAGCTTACAGGCATCGACGCAGTGGCCTGCCGGCCGATTCAGCAGCGCTGCCCGCCTGCAAGCTGTGGTAAGCGGTTGGACGGCCAACGTTCTCACACAGAATAAGGAAGACTACACAAGTACATTTCAAGACAATAAAACATAAGTGAATCATGCTTGCATACAAAGTTTTGTGCTTCGTGCGCAATTTTAAAGACGCTGTGTTATGGTTAGAGAGGGTGGAAAATCGCGAAAATTTTTTGACAACATATCATTTAGAACACTAGAGACCAGTGAAATTCGCGAGTTCAGTGACCTGTAGGCTACACTTCGCAGTTTTATACACTATTATACAGATATCAACTGTTTATTGGTTGATTGTTGCTGTAGTAAAAGGCGGTGGTTGGTGCACAATTTCTTGCATGTTTGTTATTGCCTTATTTATCTCCAGGTGGTGTCAAAAAAAACAAGTCGACCAATTACAAACATAACATGAACGTACATGTGTGTGAATTCTAAGTTGTCTGGAAATGAACCCGCGAAATTCTCGGGTCTTTGTATATCAAACAAACCAGTTTAGTCTTTCATGGTTGAATGAACAAGGTTTTCACTCGACTAAGTTGTTGGCAGGCCAGTCACGAACGTTCTGCCTTATAGTATCAGAATCCTCATTGGTCCAGTGAAAAAAGGTAGTATCTTCATACATGCATGACAGCCAGTAAGAAAATAAAACTGCGGGCGCGTGTACAGTATGTTGAATCCTAGCAAACAGTCAACTTTTTCCCGCGATAAAACACCATCTCTATTTATAGAGTTTGTTCTTGAGTGTCTTTGTGATTTTAGTGACTTCGCATTTGAGTGACTTTATGAAGCACTTGTTTATTTAATGTTTCAAATGTGAGCGAATGCCAAAACTGCGACAATGAGTGGTACAGTTTGATGTACTCGTTTCACCGAAGAATCTGCCAAATGGCACGGCATTAAAATGTACACACATCTTGACCTAGGTAAATTAGCCTCAACAACCTCAGAGGCAACGGTAATTTATTCGTTGCACCTATTAATTAATAGTGAAATAAACTGGAAACCCAGTCCAAGAGATCACTGATTGGATGGAAGCAGCTTATTAATTGATTCATGGACAGCCTTCTTAGGAAATTTACAAAATAGTATATGAATACCATGAAGAAAATAAAGAACACGCGGACGGCCAGGGAATTGGAGGAGCTCTGGGTGACATGGGGGGAGTTCTAAACCGAGGCGAACTCCTTATGTGGTAGACTGCTCGAATATTGCACGTTTAAGAAAAAGAAAGTAAATAAGGAGATTGCAAATTACAATCTCCCAAAAGTTTTCTTGCTGAAACCATACTACGACAGGATGACAGAAAGGAATGCTTTCCTTCTTGGTAACGCCAAAGGATTTAATTGCTGTGTTAAACAAGGGATAAGACAAAAGTTGGTAATGGAGAATACAAAACCACCTAAAACGGCCTTCACTAAAGTATCTCAAATAACTAAGGCGGTTAAGAAACTCGAACACGTAGCAAAGTCACTTAAGAAAGTTATCCTGGCATATCAATAAAAGCATGATCGGGCGAGTGATTAGACAAAGAAGACCATCCAAAAGAAGGTAAATCCTGATGAAGAAGTTGTGGTGTTCTCATTGAAGCAGGTGATGAAACCGCCATAAATAAAATCATGTTAAGTGACAGGTTGAAAAACTTCGACTAAAATTGTTAACAAAGGTGTGGAAATAGAATATTGAACATAGAGGCATAAAGAGAATGGAATTCCTGTAAGGAGCGCTGGTCCGAGTAGGAACTGAAAGAAATAATAAAACCGTGAAAGAAGTGATATAAGTGAACAGCAAGTACGGAAGTTGGTTAATGCCATAGTAAATTGTGTATATTGAATATGCGGCATGAAATGTAAGAGACATTTGGTTCCTCTCAGATGCTACGAATGTCTACAGTATAAGCATCAAGCAAATACTTTAAAGGACGAGAAAGTTGCTCAACCATCAGTCAGAAATGACATAAGTACTTTGAAAAGGATGACTGCAAACAAAAGAAAGAAAATTCTTTCTGGGAAAATTGTCTAAAGTATAAAAAGGACCATAAACACAGAGATGGTTAGAAGAAATGCCTACTTTTTCGAAAGAGTATTAACAGCAAAGCTGGAAAGCATCGATTATGGGGATACATAATCATCTAAGATATTGAACCACTTTGGACAGATAAAACTGCAAAGATCTGCCGTGGCTAGACCATAAATAGCGATTGTGGCTAAAGAAAGGAAAATTCACATATTCTGTCCTAAGTAGAAGTAAAATGATTTGACCGCAAATCACCGGGCACTAGAGACGGAGCTGGCTAGCCGTCATCTTGGAATTTACCTTTCTTCCCTCAAAATTTAGTTTTTTTCTTTCACTAAAAATCGTCTAAATTCCTCTAAAAATTTATCCCTTTTTCCTTCGAAATTTCCCTAAAAAATCCAGTTTTTCCCATAACAGGAGGGACAGATCAGCTACTCCGAGCCAGGAGAGCAGGATTGAGGACTCAGGGCCCTTGACATTTGAACCCTGACAAACGACCCATGATATTTGACCCAAAATAATATGTTAAAAATGGTTAAAAAATTCCCAAACATTTTCAAAAAAAATTTTTTTACATTTAATAAATAATTAAATTTCCTGATGTTCTCCTCTCGTACCCCCTGCCCAACAAATTAGTCGGCAGGTATCCACGCCCTCAGCCATAACAAGTCAACCATCTTGGTGTTGTGAATCATCATAGCAGCCATACTGGATGCAGGTGAACTTGACCCCATGACCATGAATAACCTTGAAAACAAAAACTGGAGAAAAATACATAAAACTCAACAAGCCTATTACATTAACGACTACTACCATCATATTAGATGCAGATGACGTTTACCTTGACTCCAATCATAAATTACCTTGAAAACAAAAACTCTTGAAAAATACATAAAGGTCAGCAAGCATATCCAGTTACAGACTACTACCACCATATTAAATGGAGATTACCTTGACCCCATGACCTTAATGACCTTGAAAACAAAAACTCGAGAAAAATACATAAAAACAGCAAGCATATTATATTAAAGACTACTACCACCATATTTGATGCAGGCGACATTGACCCCATGACCTTGATTAACCTTGAAAACATAAACTCAAGATAAAAATACACAAAAAGACAGCAAACCTAATAAGTTACAAACTACTACCACTATATTGGGCGCAGTTGACCCTCACACATTGGAAACAAATCCCGAGAAAAATACCTAAAAGCCAGCGAGAATATTATGTTAAAGACTACTACCAACATATTGGATGCAGGCGGCCTTGACATTGATCACATTACCATTAATTACTTGAAACCCGAATCTCTAGAAAAAATACATAAAAGTCAGCAAGCATAGTATGTTACTGACTATTACCACCACATTGGAATCAGGCGAACTTGACCTTCACCCCATGACCTTGAATGACCTTGAAAACCAAAACTCTACAAAAAGTGAATTAATTCACCATAGTCAATAGGCATATTATGTTACTAACCACTGCCACCATATTGGGTGCAGCTAACCTTGATCTTTACTCCAATACCTCAGATGGCCTTGAAAATTAAAACCAAAAGTTAATATGGTACATTCTTCACTCTCTCATATGCCAAAAACCTACACACGCACACATGTTCACCTACGCACACATGCATGATACAGGGGTCAAAGGTTAAAGGTCAAGGGTCCTTAGTCCTCAGCTCTGCTCTGCTGGCTTGGAGTCACTGATCCGCCTCTCCTGTCTGGCTCGGAGTCACTGGTCCGCCTCTCCTGTCTGGCTCGGAGTCACTGATCCACCTCTCCTGGTCTGGGAAAAATATAATTTTTAGGAAAATATTTTGGGTTAAAAGGAAATCTTTAGGGAAAAAGAGAACATTTTAGGGCAATAGAGAAAAATTTTTAGGATAATTTATTCGATTTTAATTGAGAAAAGGTAAATTTTGAAGGAAAAGGGGAAATTCCAATATGTCGATCAGCCAGCTCCGGTGCCCAGTGCCCTTGTGCTGAACTCTGCATTTCCCTTCTACTGTCATACATAGGAAGATTATTGGATTACCTGGGACCAAATTTTCAATAAGAGACAGTCCAGTGGCAGCTGTACGGATTAAATATAAATATGAATATATATATATATGTATATATACTATGACTACGGATGCTATGTCGAACAGCCATCATCCCTGTATTCAAATTAGAATAAGACAAGGGAATGTCTACTTGGCTAGCAAGTTCCTACTCCCAGTACTTAGATAATCTTTGAGTGCATCCGGCGAAGTGGGACGTAATTATAAGAGTACTTGGAAGCGAAAGACTCGTAACAGGAGCTAATGTGAATGCCAAGTCGGAAAAGGGCCATTCGTCTGTAACAGATGATAAAGACTTGGTGCTGAGCTGCTGTTTCATGGGTAACGATCTCCATGCTGTGGACATACTGGGGACCATTCCAACAGACATGTGTCCAGCGTGTTGTACTGCATCCTACCAGGATGCGATGGTTGTAACTAGAAAGGCATCGAGACTGGTTAAGAATTGGATCGTCACAGAAGACTCGACCAGTGATCATAAACTATTTATTTATGGGCTGAACATGACAACAGAACAATAGGAAGATATTCTCTGATCAAGATTTGTTCACCGAGCAGGTGACTTGAAGACGTTCAAAGAAGTTCTGATCAATAAACTTCATCATTAACGACAATAACACATAGAAGATCCAAACCAATGTGCAAATGCAATTACGAAGCATATCCAGGATGTATGCAAGGACACATTATGAATATCAGATCCTGTCAACCCACTTAATCAATGGTGGGATGAAGAACTGGAATGTATAAGAAACCTGGTTCGAAGAATTTGGAGGAAAATCAAACTGCAAAAATACCCTCGACAAATATTAGTAGTGTGGTGAGAATAGTCCAATGTAAAAAACTATGCAAGTATTTTTTAATTAAAGAAACAGACATCATGGAGAATCTACATTACAGGAAAAGGAAATGCTGACCCTTGGGGGCTTGTATGGAAGATCTTTGCAAACAATTCCAAGCATAACCAAGTCGTAGAAATCCTTAAAATTCAGAATACGATCGCTATCGTTCAGCAGGAGAACGTGGCACATTTGTGCTAACCATGTGGTAGTAAGAACGAAACTCTCAAAGGGATGTTCACTGGGTTCTGTATTTTGGCCAATCTTATGGAACATTCTGTCTGATACTTCCGTGGCTGCAGCTACCAGAAGACCGCGAGATGTTGGCTTACGCAGACGACACATTGCTTCTGATTCAAGCCTGAAATCATGCTGAAATTGAGACCAAATCTGATGAAGTACTAAAAATATTGGGAGCTGAGATGACTGTGTGAAACTACAATTTTCAGTGAAGTACAACTTTATATTACTTAAAGGATACTTAAAGTTTTCAGTTGTGGTTCGCGTCAAGGAAAGACCACTATGTCAAGAGAGCAAAGTAGCTAAGTGTGATTTTGGATATCAGGCTTCACTTCCATTAACACATTAGATATTTGATGGGTAAATCAGTGAATCTATTCACTTAAATAAGGACAGTCTCAACACCATCGCGGGGACTTGTGTACAAGACTACGACGACACTGTACAAGAATGTATTCCTAGGAATCGCCCTTTCTGTAGCTGCAGTGTGGTATATAAAATAAGATTCGTACTACTTAGAGATCACTGCAAAATACCCAAAAAGATGTGCTACCAGCCGCAATAAAGGCTTATAGGACAACATCGACTGAGTCACTACAGGGGATCGTTGGAGTAATCCTATTGGATCTGTTTGTAGAAGAACGATGTCAGCTAAAGCAAGACATTAAAGGAAGATCTGCGACGAATATCGCGAAGAAAGAAGCCAGAAGATTTAATTTCCCTCTAGCAGAAATGTTGGAGCAGTTCGGAGAAGGGCAGGGTAACATACAGAATCTTTCCAGACATAATGGAAAGATATAGGCACCACTGGACCATTACAGACTACTATCTCACACAGTTACTAAATAGAGATGGAAACTTTAGTGCAAAATTACTTGGATTTAATTTGGTTGACGCTCCATTTTGCTGAATCTGTCAGGTAGAAGATATCACCGAATGTGTGCTTCATCAATGGCCAAGAATATAAGATATGAGAAAAAAATTTTGTGGAAAGCTTGAAAAAGAAGAATAGAAGACCATGAATAAGATACAAGAACTATCAAGTGAAATAGAAAATTACCAAGGCAATGGAAGAGTTTGCATGAAATATAAGTAAACATTTGGAATAATTCGAATATTGGATTGGAAACAGTCCACAACAGTTCATGAACGATACTTCTCCTCATATAAAGGTTTCCAGTCCCAAATTAAGTGGAAAAAATTACTTACGGAAGAGACACAGTAAAACCGCTATAAAACTTTGTGATGGGAGTGGCCTCACCACTCAGCTTGGGTTTCTCCAATGCACGTAGACTAGAACTTAAAAAGGAAACATCCACAGACAACTGAGGAGTTGGGTGCCTCACCCCAACTCGGAAAAGCCCAAAAAGACATGACGAAGATCAAAGCAACGAGCAAAATGAGTGAAGAGATTTGGGCGGCTCTTAAAAACGAGGTCCTGAGAGCCGATGTGGGTGATTCAAGGGAATATGGAGCGGCGGCGGAATGAAGGGGCGTGGTAAACGGTAGATCCCCGAAAAAAAAAGGCCGACCAACGGCATCGTCCGGCACGATTCTCACTTTGCGAAAATTCGGTGACCCGGCTAGGGATTGATCCCGGTTCGCCTTGGTAGGAGGTGAGTGTACTAATCGCTCAGCCACCGTGGTCCCCCAACGAGCAAAGGACATGGAAATCGGAAGACCAATAACCAAGGAAAGTAAAAAGGTAACGATTCAGAATGCCAGAGATTTAGGTATAGAGCCACGAGTATTTTGCGAACTCATTCGGAGGCGAGGTAGACTCCAAGCACTTGTTCTTTTCTCCTCTTGTTGTGATTGGACGACAGTTATTCAGACACGCCCCGTGTAACTGTGAGCCAGTGATAAGCAGGAATCAGTGGTGTGAGTGTTAGTTTAACAGTCCTGTACAGAGGCCTCACTTGATCACAGCAACCAATAAGCAAATGATAATGTCTCGATTGTATAGAGGGCTGTGCAGCCTAGCTTGCTGCCAACTCAATCCGCGAAATACTCGGGGCTCTACTTAGGTAATGAAAAATGATAAAGGGTAATGGTATGATGAAGTTTCAAAATAAAGGACCGAACCACGGGGAAAGGTGGATCGAAAATGAGTTTACATGTACCTCTTCCAATTGGCAGCTCCGATACTGATGGATTGAATTGGAATATATAATCCAAGTAGTGGCAGTCCAGTTCCGCTATATAAGCATAATGTAATCATCAGTAGAATAGAATGTCAAGAAATATACCTCGAAGCCGCTAGGAGGAGGTCAGGGTGGAATGCAGTAAATCCACGCCTTTCTCACCTTCCGGGCAACTTGGTGTAGATACTTTGCAATAGTACATTAAATCGTAATACACAAAGGGGGTAACAGGAAAATATGGCATCAATAAAATAAATAAGTAACATCTTATACCCCCGCACTACCCAACAAGGATACGAAACAGCGTGACCAGCCTGTAGCTGGTCACGAAAAAAAAAGGACCCGCTGTGATTTATTCTGTTGTTTTTAAAACGAATGTTTAGAACAGTTGAAGGCTCATTTACATATATTTCAGTCGACGGATACAATAGAGAGGCGTGTCGCACAAGAAGTGAGGTATTTGCGATGCCGTAGTCCCAAAATTTTCATAGGGAAATTAAAAGTCGATTTAATAATTGCACTAATTTGACCACCTACTAGTCTTCTACTAAAGCAGATTTCTGGTACCTAACAGAAAAACTCTACAACTTGCCTTTTTTGACGTGTTAATGCACTGAAAAAACGGTTTAGTGGTGACCAACAAAATTTTATTGGTGGCCACAAAATTCTTTTGTCAATATAGACATCACAAAATATTTTGTAGCACCAACAAAAGTTTTTTTTGTCATTTCAGTATTTAGTGGTAACTACAAAATGACGTCTGTGGTCACCAACAATTAAAAACTAAAATAAACAACGCCAAGAGTGAAACTCGAACCCTGGACTACTAACACGTGGGCTCAATGTGTTACCGTTGCGCCACCTTGCTCAACGTTTATGTATTGTCTGGAGCATGTAGATAACACACGTCTAATATATGGCACACACTACCAGATCTGTACACTGCACCTCATGGAAAGTCAATTTTCTGGAATCATGTACCACATTTACTTATTTAGAAGAAAGGAATGACCCAAACTACGTTCTTAACAGTATCCGCCATGAATTAGTTCGTAAACTGAAGCAAAGGAACTAACACAGACAAATCTGGTGTCGTGGCCAGACGTAAGGTGACCACGTCAATGATGCCAACCAAAGTGCACACGCAGAATATAAAGGATGTAGTTTTGCGGTCGCAGTAAATTTGTATTACTGCGGATGACAACAATGCTATTGCTGCCAACTAAATGTTTTGGTGGCAGCCAATATAAATATATTGTTAATATGCAAATATGTCAGTAAGCATTAAATAGCCTTGGTGTTTGTCAATCTACGTGTTACTGGACACCACAATCTGTTTTCACCAGCAATACAATCTCTCCTTGGATTGCATCAACCAAACAGTTTTTGTAGCTACTAACAAATATTTTCTTTCAGTGCGCACTACTTCATTTTTGAATTGGTGTCTGTTGCAGCACGGCGAAGTTCGTTAGTAAGCCCACGTGATCGACTCCTTGAATTCATTATGCACTAGCGCTCTCTACATCTTGTATAGTGAAGTGAACACAACCAAATTCGTAGCCTGGTTGCGACGTATATTGGCACTCGTTATAATGAATTTCCACTGTGATAGAAAGTTCTTACATAGAACTACGAAACCGATCAATGTGACGATGCTTCACGTTACAATAATGCATTGGTAAAAATTAGCCAAAGCAATGCAATACAAGTAAACAAGTGACGAAACCGAGACAGAAGATAGACACAAACAATATTAAGGCATAAGATAATGCAATGAGTGAGGTTAAGCAGAGGTTATACGGCGTGTAGCCGCGTATACACTTGACCACGGAACTGGATATTTGCTTTCTTGCAGAGAGCAAGAGAAAAGTGTCTAATAAAATGCATTCTTTTAAGGGAGAAACATATTATTTTCAAGAACATTACCCGAGATCACAAGTATGGTCTATTCGCAGTTTCTTTACATTTTTAGAATCAGACATTTAAAAAATACCCCATTTGTGAAGTGTTTGGTTGTTTCTTAAATATATACCACGTTACACATAAAAGTAACTTATTTTTGGTTAGACTGAACGTTTACTGAAATATTGTCTATGACATTTAATATTTAATTTATATTTAATACGAATAAAAACAAGGATAAAATAGGTGTTGTGATCACTTTGACAGGACTTCAGGAAAGTGGAAATAACAACGAAAGGACTATAGTTGCTGAGTATAATACCGAGCCCATCGTATGATCTTTACTGTTTCTGAATTCCAATTGTAAAAAAAAATGACGTTTCAGGCATTAAATTATTTCGATGCAACTACATAATTGTTAAATTTATCCAACACGTTATTTCAGAATATGCGATGGGAAGTGCTACACTGTCTTTGTGCATGAAATGTGTAATGAGCTGTGTGTGAAATGTATCCGCTGTTCTGCGACAATACACGAATGTCGTCCAACGCCTCAGGGCCCCCGCATACCTGCAGATATTTCTCGCGTTTGAGGTCGAGAATCCCCGCGCCGGAGTGATAATGGTGATATTGCCACGGGCTTCAAGTAATGCGTCTGCCTACGAGACTTCGAGAAGGGGACCTAGAATTTTATTGACGTGAACACGCCTTTAAATTTGCGACCATAATGGGAGGCAATCCAGAAAATCCGATGATAACAAAAAATCGGGGGATACAGTTTGGCATTGCAGCTCCGAATCTATCGTCTACATTCAAAATTCAATCACACCACTCGATTGCCAAATTATAAAATAATATGCTACGTTAAGTGAGCATTGTGAAGCAACGCGCGCGGACAGCGTAAAGGGGGGGGGGGGGGTCGTCGCAATTTTGAGTTCGTTTCGCCGCGTCTCATAACTTCCGCGTGGAATCTTTTGACTAGGAGAAGCTATGACGCTCTTTTAGGTTTCAATCGACAGCTCTCGTCGAGATAAATCGATTGCGTTTATAAAATCATTTGCGTGGCGTGGTTATGGGAAATTGAATGCGTTTAATGTAAAAAAATAAAATAAAAAAATTAACACAATTTTGGCCTATACTAGTTAAACAGCCAAGTCGAAATACAGAAATAGTATACGGTTGGAAAGGGCATCTAAAAAAAAATCCAGTGATACCCATAAAACCCCATATGATCGAGTGAAGCGGTGCCGAGAACGTAAAATAAAACATCAAGGCGTCCGAGCCCGTCAACGTAGACGTATTCAGGCAAAACAAAAGGCCGTGTCCCCAACACAGCCACACCCAATTTTTGTTGGGAAGTCTGTGAAAAGGTTTGGTGTAAAAAAAAAAGTTTTAGGTATATTGGTGTGCTCTGAAAATGTGTTCCTAACGCTCCTGACTTCTGGAACGCACTCGACAGATCTCGTAGGAAAGTGTATATTATTTTCGTAGATCAGCAGCACATTGGGTGCAAGTTTAATAGTTTCATGGGGAAACATGTATTTCAAACACTCGGCAACGCAGAGTGTACCAGTATACTTGTTTATATAGGCTGTTCACGGTAAAATTAGCACTTTTGATGGCCCTGCTTAAGATCTACTTGTAGACCTATACACATTGCGTATTCTTCAGCCTTATGTAAAATTAACATGGGTCTTATCACATTGTTCGTGCGTCGGTCAAATGAAACTGTGAAATTACTAAGAACGTAGATACTTAACAGATCTGCTCATTTTTACACTTGTGTGCATTAGAAAACACCCGAAATTGAAATTAATTACTTTAAATTATCACGAATAGTTACTAACAATTTTTATTTGAAATTAAGATATGGAACTACTTTCCATACATCGTTACCAACTTTACTGGGCGAATGTCACTCAGGGCGCCCTTCAAAATACACGCAAGCAGGGCCAGTGACTTTTTCGTAAGGTTCATTTCTAAAGTGCTCATTTTATCGTGGACAGCCTTTACTTGAGTATACTCTTTATTTACTGCATGCTGTATAAAGTCAAATAATGACTGGTGTTGCTGAAGATGAGAAACTAGCTACGATACGGATATTAGTCCTCCGTGGCTAACACTACTGGCAGCTGCAGACTCGCCAAAACTTACAACTGGCTGCTGCTTGGGAGAAACTAACAGTTCTCATGGGCTCCATTGTGAAGTTGCTGTTAGGTGTCAATACATTTTCAGGGGAAAAAAAATTATTTCTGTTGTAGCAGTTTAAACAAAAAATGAATATAGGAATTTTTCCTATACTGTTACCCCGTTAGCACGCTGTGCTCCAGAGTTAGGGTATAGAGTACTTCACGATACAGAGGCGAAACATCTGGTTATATCGCGAACTGCAGCCACACACGCCACCAAAATGGCGTCACTAGCTAGCAGCACAATGGAACGCCCTTAGCCAATCAATGGCTGTTATCCTACTTGCCAGGAGGCAGAGCAGCCAGCAGGGAATGTTCCGCAGCTCGCTGTAGTCAATCAGACACTAGCCCCGCTCCCAGATACTCACGCAGCCAATCATAGAATGGGTACGCTCACATCAAAGTAACCGCCACATTAATTTTCTATCTTTGTACTTATCTGCTATGTGGTTCGGAAGTGGATTTTTGCTAAAGGTCACGAATATGTATTCCCCCCTTCCCTGGAACGATAACTTTATCCTTTAATCCTGCAATACCGAACAAGTTTTATGTATGACTACATTAAGTTTTATATTTTCCGAAGCTGTTTGCGAACATATGACAAATTATGCCTAAAACATACAAAGGACTTCCTTCATTGAGCAATGGTTTCCTACTGAACATAGTATGAATCATAAACTCGTTTCCTGTGCAATATGTGATGTAAATTGGGCTATGTGACTAAAATTGGTAGAAAGCGGAACCGATATCTGTAATAAAATATGTAAGCTGATGTCCTAAATTTGAATTATTTGATTCTCTCGCTACTATGACTTTTTTTTTTTTTGTATTTCTCAGACGCAATCTTACAAAACCCTTACAACAATCACCTGGCGGGATAGTATCTAAAGATCAACACTGTACAGATTAAATGAAACGTTTCATATCTCGGCCATTTAGATCCACGAGACTGGACATTCTGTATTTTAAAAAATATATATATAAATCTGGTGGTTTTGGAGTTGCCGATCCTATTCTGTGTACCTAGAGAATAAAAATATTTGTAATACACAGAAAAAAATAATCACTCTTACATACAAAATTAAAATAGCCTACTATTATTTCAAGATTAACATACCAGGAGTCTTAAATAAATATTAGATATACCATATACATGTGTTTGAACATATGTATAATATATAAACAAGTTTTATTTTTTTGTAATTTGTGGTTTCTGACTCTTACACTTTATGCCTGAACTTGTTATTGGGGGTTGGCATACGCATTACAATGGCATTAAAGCTGGAGCTCGGGGTTTATCACAATGTAAGTTAGTTCTGTGAATATTAATATACCAACGAGCATGGCATACTTTCAAACAAAAAAAATCTATAAATAATTAATTGAAATTTCTTTATGAACTAAGTATTTTAACCTATAATATCACCAAGAAAAATTTTTCTTAAAACATGGAAAATAAATGAATATGGTCACCTGCATAGTCTAAATATGTAAAAACTCTCCGTGTAGTATCAGTCAAAATTGTATATCGTAATATTTAAAATTGTTAATATTTATTTAAAGGAAGACGTTTAAGTTAATCACTGAAACACAATTTAAAGTGATTATTACAGATCGTATGCCAATTTTTCTTTAGAGTTAAAATATAAGGAAATTTTTATAGCTTTTCGCAATTTATTTGAAAACCCATATAGAATAACAAATCCTACACGATGTTATAATCTAGTAAGCTGGACCATTAAAGTTAATTGCTCATTGAGGAAGAACGATTCTTAAATACTTAAAGCATATAATAAAGCGTTAGATATAAATTTTCAATACTAAAGTGCACTAAAATTATATTAATAGGAAATACATTTATATCAGCACAGCTGCAAAAAATTTATTCAAATTTCCGATAAAACAAAATTAATGTTTATTTATAATATGATATTTATTGTTTTTTAATGGAAAGAAAAATAATGCTTGCCTTATTTCCACAAGCCACTTATAATGTATTTATTTACTTTACTTGGTGAAATTCTGCTAAACCACAAGTCAAATTGCGTGCCGCTAAGGTCCTTTCATGTTAGCGAGAACACTTCAGAGAGACAAGTTCAGGAAAAATTACTAGCTAAATTTTAAAAGTGATTTATTTTAGTTTTTCTGCATTTATTTAAGTGACGATAGTAATGGGGTTTTGAAAGCCTTACCATCAAAGAAATTGCAGTCCATCACCATGGGATTCACATTCCAGGGGTTGTCATCCGAGTTCCAGGACTTACCTGGAACACACAGGAAATCTCAATCAGCACAGAGTAAAATCATTTCTGTGCTCGTTTAAAGCATTTCTTTGCAAAGTAGTTGCCATCTTGTAACTATTAAACTGAAACATTGTACTCACAAAAAAATATTGAAAACTTACAAAACTCTTTATGTAAATGAATGTTCATATTGAACTTGAAATGTACAACACTTGTTTGTTAAAATTCAACATAAGTTTTTACACTCTGGTTTCGTGAAATGTCCTCTAATTTATTTGTAATGTTTTAACATTATCTGGCCCCACGGTTGTGTAGTGGTTAGACTACTCGCCTCCCACCTCAGCGATCCGGGTTTGATTTCCGGCGGGGTCGCTCCCGGATTTTCCCATCTTGTGAAGTCATGCCGGACGATGCGACTGGTCGGCGGGTTTTCTCGGGGATCTCCCTTTTCCCCCCACCCTTTCGTTCCGGCGCTGCTCCATACTCACCTCAATCCCCCTTATCGGCTCTCAAGACCACGCTTTTAAGAACCGCCCAAATCTCTTCACTTCAAAAATATATCTGGTAATTAATTTTCAAATAATTCCTTGTAAATAAAAAAAAAAATTAAGTGCACTGCCGAAGTTCGGTTTCATTTTAAAGGATACTTGGGCCGTGTCCGGATTCTCACTAAATATACGCATGTCCGTACTTGACCCCGTATATAACGTCACTATGTACAAACTAGCGATGCCCGTATTCCCAGTATAGTACATAAAATGGGGGCAGACTGCCTCGGGCGCCGGGTTAAAGGGGGCGCCAAATAGGCCGAATTCTTTTAAACTACTAAAGATACGAAATAAAAGGCGAGTGACTGAAAATAAGAAATTATACATTATAGGCTATTCACAGTAAAATGTGCACTTTTGAAAACCCTGCTTAAGATCGACTTGTATGCACATTGTGTATGGATCCGCCTAAGAATAACTTTGTCACGGGTCTCGTCACTTTATTCATGCGCCGGTCAAGTGAAACTGTGAAATTGTTAGGAAAGTAAATATTTTACAAATCTGCTCATTTTAAAACTTCGATGCGTTAAGAAAAACATAAAGCGAAAGAAATAATTTAAATGATCAGACATGGTTACGTAACACTTTCTATTCGACGTTAAGATACGGAACTATTTTCCCATCCATCGTTACCAACTTTACTGGGCGCATGTCACACAGGGCGCCGGTTAAAATATACGCAAGTAGGAGTCAAGACTTTTTTTCTAAGCTTCATTACGAAAGAGCTCACATTATTGTGAACAGCCTGTATCTACTAATATTTTGATTCATCGTGTTTAAACCGTAGATCTGTACTACTCAGTTTGTCTAGTGAGTCTGCGCGATATGCCCACGGACGCAAAACAAATAATGCAAGGTACGTTTATTGCTGGAAAGCTTTTTGGGAAAAGGCCCGTGGAGAGAGCGAGGAACGCAAACCACCATGTCTGCTCCGGGCGAATGAGAGACTATACTCGAAGTCGCATACTTGTTGGCCGTGCGTGCGTGCGTGTCCATGTTGCGGCCACCATAACTGTTTCGTTTAGAGTTGGGAATGATTTGTGAAGGTTATCTATACCAATATTATAAAGAGGTATTGTGAGTTGGTTTGTTTGTTTATATGTAACGGCTAAACTCTGAAACTACACGGCCGATTCTTGTAATTAGTTCTCCATTAGAAGGCTGCATTCTTACAGATGGACATAGACTTATGTTTAATTTTTTTTTTTTTTATCCTTTAGAAATTTCAAAATTTGTAAAACAAATCGGAGAAAAATGAGCTACTTGGCTTCGTTCTAAACATGCTCTACCAAAATCTTTAAAGATAAATTGAAACAATGTTATAAGAACATGTGTATCTTAATATAAAAAAAAAACTTAAGTAGTCGCAGGTAATCTCAAGTAGTCGCAGGTAGTCACGGGTAGTCGCAGGTTTTCGCATGTTGTCGCAAGTAGTCACGGGTAGTCGCAGGTTCTCGCAAGTAATCGCAGCTAGTCGCAAGTAGTCGCAGGTTGTCGCAAGTTGTCGCAGGTAGTCACAGGAAGTCGCAAGTTGTCGCAGGTAATAGAGGGTAGTTGCAAGTTGTCGCAGGTAGTGGCAGATAGTCACGGGTAGTCGCAGATAGTCACAAGTAGTCGCAGGTGGTCGCAAGTAGTGGCGGGTAGTCGCAGTTTTTCACAGGTACTCCCAAGTAGTCACTGGTAGTCATGAGTAGTCGCAAGTAGTCACGGGTAGTCACAGGTTGTCGCAAGTTGTCGCTGATAGTCACAGGTAGTCTCAAGTTGTCGCAGATAGTCACGGGTAGTTGCGGATAGTCGCACGTAGTCACGGGTAGTCGCATATATAGGTATGTATTTCAATAACTCCATAAAACCTGAGCGAAGCGATGGAACGCTGCTAGTAAATATTATAAAGAGCTCCACATCGAAAATAAATACATTTTTATCGAATGTTTTAGATCACATTTGTATCCCGTAAACAGTTTGCATATTTTATACAGGTTTAGTAATATTGTTTCAATTATAAAAAATTGCGAGAAAAAATATCATAGTATGAATTAAAAAATGTAACTGTTAACACCTCTCGTGTTATTTTTTCCCCACTTATGAAGGAAATCCGCATATTTATACAGACACTTATAATATTCTATTATCATATTTGTTTAACATCGATTTCACACGACAAATGACAGAAAGCTTGCCTGCCACACAACATTAGAAAACACTCCGGTCGGGATACTGTTCTAAAAATAGAAATGAACAGGAAACTTTTTTATACGTGGGAACTTATATTGCGCAGCCCGTCGGTAATATTAGGACGGGCAGCTATACATGGCGTCCATTTTGAGGTTATGTCACCCAACTCAAAACTTCAAACATTCATAACTCTTAAACTATTCAGCATATTTTTGTTTCGTTTTGGTCTTCAAGGTATTACATCTCAAGCAGGTAGCAGACGTTTGGGATTTTGTTCCTTCAGAATACCTTTAATTGATAAAGATCCCACAGTTAAGGATCTGAATGATGTTGAGCCACATTATATTATTTGTTGGAAGACTGTTCAGTTCATGAAGGTGTTGTAAATCAGACTGCTGTTATTAGTATGTATTCTACGCCAGTTCTGTTTTCTCGTAAGACGATTAAGTTTGAGATTGGCCATCAGGTTTGGTTGTACCGAAAGTTTGTTGGTACTACTGGTAATATGCATGTACTTGGACATGAAGTTACTTTAATCCTTGAGTAATAAATAAATTTATATTATAAATTTTGTGTTTAAATATTTTATATGTCCTAATCAGGCGTTCATTTGCTGTTTTAAAAATGAATTGGCTTATAAAGAATACAAGGAGAACATAATGACTCCTGCAAATAAACTTAAAAAAATGATAGCGAACGTTTAGAGAGCTTCCTTAGGATATATATATGTCCATCATTACACACACATACACACATGCATATATATGTGCACATATACATACATTCATATACACAAAAAAATTTGTATTGGGGGAAAGGGGGAGTTACAATACATTAATTTCCGCTCACTCCTGCACCAGTATGGTGCAGGACTAGACAAGGACAGATATTTATGATGTAACGTCTATTTTTAGAATTTTAGATTCATAGAATTCGAGACTCATATAGATGAGTTTTGATGTTACAGCAATTAGTTAGTTAAAAATATGCTATAAATGTATTATTCCATGAATTTGTGACATAATGGTGTTATAATTATGAAGAAATGCCAAATATTTTAAGAGTTATAAACGTCTGAAGTTACGAGGTGGGTAACATAACCACAAAGTGGACGCCGAATATATAGCAGCCCGCCCTAATATTGCAGACGGGCAGCGCGAAGCAACAGTTTCCCATGTATAAACGAGTTCGCCTGTACATTCATATTTTCATAACACAGTCCCGACCTGTGTACTGCCGGATACTGATAATTGTTAGGAGCAGTTAAATCAGTGCGATGACTTGATCATACTCACCAAGTTCTTTAAAAGGCTAGTGTAACTCCCCCCACTGAGAATAAGCACATGTTGTCTAAATTACCTCAAGATTGGACTATACTTCTTTCTTTTGCCAGTTCATCATAAAAATAGGGTTGGTTGTTGTGGCGGCTATCCCTGCACATCGATGGAAGTTAAAACTTATGTTACATTGCAATGAAGTTTGCTACAAGTGTTGGCCATATGGTACGGATTCCTTTGGAGTGTGGGGCTCATTTGACGGACAACATCGCGTCACGTCTGTCTACATGGTGTAACTTCTGCTCGGCAAATGTTTGCTGCGGCCTGAAGAATACTTGCACTGCACTACCCCTCCCTTGCTCGTCGCCATGACCACGTGACGTCGGCCAGCCAGCCACGTACCACCAGAGCGCACTTCTGGACGAAGACGAAAAAAGAGTATTTGTAACCTTCTAAATGTTTTCCAATAAAGTATATATATACACATGGTCTCACCCAGGATCGGGGAGACATAACTGGGTTTCAATGTAGGGAGGAACTACTGTTCCTGAAATATTTTAAAGAGGGAGGGTGGTGCACTGCCATTTTAAGTTAAGTATCATGTAAACGAATTTAAAATGTAAGTTGTAGGGAAGGAATGTATTTTTATACAGATTTCTATTTTTGATACTGATGTGTTATATAGCTTGGGAGAAAAGCATTTTGTAAAATGAATAGAGTTAATATAAAAGAAAGCGAATTTATATAAAACCTTTTACTGGAACCAACCCAAACGCTTTTTTGATATCATTGGAGGGCTCTCGAGTCTTTTCTTTATTTCCATCTTCATTGAGGAGACACTGAGTCAAAGGCCTCGTCCTGTGTGTGCTGGCTCAAACCGTCACATTGTGACAATACTAAAAACATTTTCATAATTATTCTACACAAAACCGACATATACTGCCATTGTAAAATATAGGAACTGAATAAAAGTAGAAAGTGAAAGCATCAAGCATAAAACCCTAAACAGAGTTATTATATATTACAAAAACCGGTACAAAACTTAAAACCTAAACACTCTATCCATATGCTTATATAATACAAGTGTGTACATAAAACCGTTAAATATGTCAATGACTAATTGTTTCCTCACAAATGTTCATAGAAAACCAAGATTTATTTAAGCTTCATGAGGCCTATATTTCATTTCAATGTTTACAAAATAGGTTTCTTGTGTCGTTCGCTACTGAGCACAACTTACGTTTGGTATAATTCAAAATTTGTCACTTTTATTAACCAGTCAAAGTAAAAGGATTCTTCTGTGGAGAAATACGAGGTCTTGCGTACCACATGTAGTGTAGTCCATGTACGTCGAAAAGCTACCACTCATCCAAGCCGTGGTCTTATGACCCTAATGGCTTGAATCTCTGTACATGGCACAGTCAAACATTCACTACATGATTTCTTTCTGACATTACACGTGGATTTAGTACATACAATCTAGTGTAAAGAGCCATGTGGCATCAGAAAGCAAAGTTTTTGATACCAAGTCATGTGAAAGTAGTTTTACTGACAGTGAAAACCAAATTGTTTCAAAGGTGTATGAAATGTAATTATCTTTATAACTGTTTGCATGCCCCTCCAAACGCCACAAAGTTTTTTCCTGATTGCCCACATATTTGCAGCCCTAAAATTCGTCATGTGATCAGTTGAGGGCCTTAATTGCAGTTTCGGACACGCCTTGTGGTCACCTTTGTTAAACAGATGTCCTCTGACAACACACACATTACGCACACCTTTGATCCCCATTCGACCTTGGGCATGCTTACCTTCTACGCCATAGGCGTATACAACCGTTTTAATACACGTTATAGCGTAGCGACGTCTCGCCAAAGTGAGATGGATAGAGGAAGTGAAACTTCATTCTGTAGCGATGTCAAACCACAGCCAGTCGGTTAGGGAGAGTCACAGGCGAGATGGTTAGAGGACGTGAAACTTCATTCTGTAGCGATGTCAAACCACAGCCAGTCGGTTAGGGAGAGTCACAGGCCTTGTTGAGGCGGCAGGTTCTCCCGTCGCTGAAGCTGGCCTACGTTACACTGTTCCAGCGGAGGGACGGGTTCTTGGAGGGTTTCGACTCCAGCCGAGGACAATCGTATGATTACCTAAGCGCAGTTGACTCCTTTCAGGAGCGCCAAGCATCTAAAACGAGCCACGCACTTTTCTGAAAGCTAATGTACATGCTTAGGTGCTTGGCAGCGGCGGGGATGAAATCCCGGCATGCTACAAGGAAGCAAAGGCTAACCGATGAGTACAAGATAAGATTTATCTACTAGCGTTTGCCGAGGACAACATTGACTGTGACTGGTCAGATGTTGTATTCTCCGACGAGTGTGAGTTTTCCTCGGCTAATGATGGGCCAACGCGAGTCTTCAGACTTCGTGGGACCCGGCACAATCCGGAATATGTGGCCGAGTGCTCGCGCTATGGTCATGCATCCGTTGCGTGTTGGGGATGGATGAGGGCACATGGGATAGGCAAGTTGCACAAAATCTATGATCGAAGTCCGAATACACGCGGCCTCAATGCCGGGCAGTATTGACATATTCTAGAGAATTATGATTCCCTCGGGGCGACTTTTGTATCCCTATGGTGTGCTGCGCTTCCAGCAGGACCATCTTCCGATACACACTTCTAAGACGGTTCAAGAATGGTTCACAAGGCAAGACTATCTAGAGCTTGTAGATTGGCCACCTTACAGTGCCGACTTGAATCCAGTTGGGAATGTGGTCGGAGACGAAGCGCATGATGGCGGTAAACTGGCCTGATCCACATCCAGCAATTAAAGATGCTCTCTGGGAGCTAGTAGCGGATGCCTGGAATGAAGTAGCTAGTAGCGAACGCTATGCTACTTCTCTGGTCGCCTCTCTACCGCGACGACTGCGGCAGGTGGTTGAGAATGAGAGATACTGGTCCTCTTATTGAGGTTACACCATCGGCCCTTTTCAGGGCCAAATAAACACTCATATAAGAACTTGACACAAAAAACCAATAGTAAACCATGTAGCATAATGACCAGATTGACATATAAACTAAAGGTGTTAGGTGGTTTCGAACCCAAAACAGCGTGCTTCAGAACCATACACGCGAGACCGCCTTTGTTTGTTACATGTGGTTTTCATATGCATGCAAACATATGCCAACAAATAAAATACATTTCATGATACTGTGACATTTTGTATTACAACGAAACCAAATAATATAACCAGTAGGAATGAAATTCAAGGTCGAACTCCAGAAACCTTATGTTATTGTGTGAAGGGGAAATGCAATACCTTCGGCAAGTTCGGCAATCATGTACACATTGCGCTTAGCAGTCAGCTGACGGTACACTGTGAAAGCGACAGCGAGGCTTGTTTACGTGCTAGAAGATGTGGTATGCATGGCATAACACGAGCTGTTAAGATCCTGCCAAGCCGGCCTGCAGTGGCGCAGTAGGTTGGTGCGCCGCAGCTCTGGGATGCGGAAGGTTCTGGGTTCGAATCCCAGGTAAGGCATGGGTGGTGGCTTATGTTAGGGTTATAAGTTAGTTTGTTAAGCAGCCCCCTGATAAGCCTGCAGGCATAACACCAGGGGACGTTATTAAGCCCTATACGATGCAATTCAAGATCCTGCCAAATGAGGTAAATTGAAGTGTACTTGTGACCAACATGGCAGTCAAGACTTTGCAACTGAGCTTTGTCAGGGACTAATATAATCAACTCCGCTGTCGCAAGTCGAGTCCGGTTCCAAATTTCGTAAGTTAGTGTCATGTAATTTAGTGTGAGTGAATACAAACGTGTGATTAACTTGTGACCCACATGCATATTTCATTATCGCGTTGTCACTCTAGCAATGTAAGGGTAATAAACATGTTGTAGATTATTTATTTTTGCTTAGGAAGTATTAAATTTTCTTCTTTTGGATTATTAACGTATTCCTTTATTATGTGATCTCTGCAAATAATATTATGCTTATTAGCCATCATAGCCATTAATTAGTCTCATATAGATAAACAAATTATATTAGACCTACCCAATAATTCATTTAACAAAAAAAAGTGGTTACTCACACACACAGTAACACAGTAACACTTCTGTGCTTTATTATTCAAGTACATTTTATCCACAAATTTTTAGTCGTAGTCCTACACCGACAATCGGAAACAAACGACAAGATAGGTTTTTCGGAGGTGTTATTTGGTCACTTGGTTGATTTAGGGCACTAAATAACTATCTCTGACAAGATCAAAGTCGTAATTTAACTCAAGCCGACCATTTGGCTGTAAATATACTGATTGTCCATTTTATTCATATTTTGTGGTTCCTTTTCCACATGTAGCCTTCTACTTTGACAAGAATGTGTAGAACGCGGATGAGTAATTTGCAAACTGCGTCTTATTATCCCATCAGTATCAAGGGAACATATGATGAAATACAAATGCTTTCATCGCTAAACCCAACCTGTTCCCAAATTTGTTTGTTCTGAAACTGTTCGGACGAACTATCAGATCCAAACATGCAGAACAAATCAAAAGAACCTTCAAGACATTCTTGGCCCATTTCTAACATTCGTTTTTGGTAGTTGTGGTCGCACATATCCTGTGACGGAACTTTACGCCTAACGTCGGAGTATAAGGATATTTTAGAACAACGTATTTGTTTTCTAATGACTTTTAATAACTTGAATATACACATGTTTCAATTTTGAAGACACACTTTATCAATTACAAAATATATTTGGTAGCTCTGCTTCAGTGATAAGGGATAGAGCTGTTTTCTGGTGATCACGGTGGAATTGTTTCATTGATCCTCAACTTGTGGTACTTCTTTTAATTAACTGAGCTATTGCTGCTCGAATTCTGACACCTTCTACCTGGCCTGCTGCACAGTTCACAAAGGATTCCCCCTCCCCCCCAATTAACCTTATTTTCAGTGTGTTTACTTGCAGTGCTAAATGTGTTTTTCGTGCGACCACATTTAATAGCACGGTTAAACGTTACATTCACATCAGGCTGTGAAATGACATATTTCTGAGTGGGCTATAATTGCTTTTACCTTCAATCACATAATGTTCGCTCACATTTTTCCCAGGTATAATTGAACTCTTTTCACCTCTTTTATAGTGATAAAAGCATTCTTACAAACCGTACTTTAACATGTCATTATCTGAAAAGCTATATTCGTTTACAAATAGGGGAATGAAATTTTCTCATTTCTGTCCAGTCCAACCTACACTGCCAATGGTCTTCGCGCATGCACTTGTTTCAGTATTATCTGGAACAGAGACACACGTTGTGGTACAGGCAATCAATCATTATAGTCTATTCGCAGTTTCTTCACACTTTTTGAATCAAAAAATTCGAAAAATCAACCCATGTGTGACGCATTGAGTTATTTCCTAAATGTGTAATGTATCACACGCGTTTCATACGACTGTTAACATGAAAGTATCTTATTTTTCGTTAAATTTTAAGTTTTTGCCTGCATTTTATTTATAGATTATAATATTTTATTTATGATAAATATCAATAAAAACATTGGGAAAAAGGTCTGTTGGTAGCGCCTAGTAAGAAATAGTTTTCATGCAAAATATAATTACAAATGAGTGCACACGAATTCGGTGCGTTGTTTCTAGACTTAAACTTAGTTTGCACGAGGTGGATGAATATTCAGGAAGTAGAACTTTAGCAGGACTTCAGTAAAGTGTGAAGTAACTGTGAATCGATTATAGCACTTATTTTGTGTACACTTTAGGAGTGGTGTAGACCTAACGGATGTGAAAAATGAAACATGATTTACACTGCGAAAGATAAGACACAATGTCTTAACATTTGACACTTACACTAGAAGATAAATGAAAGAGCCATGTGTAGTGAAAAGATTGCGCCGAAGGGCATTTCGGGAAAGCGTGTAGACTCTCCGCTCACCGTCCTCCAGCGCGTCAGACATTCCCACTTGGGGCCGCGGTGGCCGAGATTTTAGACCGATCGCCTCCCACCAAGGCGAACCGGGTTCAATCCCCGGCCGGGTCACCGGACCTTCGCATGTGGGAATCATCCCGGACGAAGTTGGTCGGCAGGTTTTCTCGGGGATCTCCCGTTTCCCCTGCCCCTTCATTCCGGCGCCGATCCATACTCACCTCAATCACCCTCATCGGCTCTCGAGACCTCGCTGTTAAGAGCAGCATAAATTTCTTCACTCACTCAGATATTCCCACTTCGTATTGCCTGTGGCCACGAATACCTTGGGAGAGGGAAACAGGAGCAGGAAAAGTGCGCTTGTATGTGTTGTCTACTGTCTCTCACAAACAATGTGGTGGCTTTATGTGGCCTTTGTTTTAAAATATCTATCAAGTTTCCGAATCGGAATTGATCGAAATGCAGTCCTGCCTCACTTAGAGTAGGTATTTAGTTGTAAAATGTTTGGTCTCTTGTAATTGTGCAGGTGCTTAAATGCATTTTTCAAATACTGTATACTAAATTACCATCTTCACGAGAGTTCATGCTCCAGTAGTTAGGTCTGACCAGTGTGACGGTGATTCCGCCAGATCGGAAATCCTCGACACTATTATATTTAGTCGCTCATCATGTACGTATAGCCCAGCTGACATTTTGATTTTTGTTTATACGTATGTGTAGTAGGGAGCTCAGGAGATGACAAGGCTGTGTAGAGGTGTGGTTTTGGGCCCGAACAACGTCCCCTACCCACTACACACGCATTCCGAGTAATGGTGTACCTACGCTACTAGTAGAGACCTGAAGAATAAGCGGATTCATTTTGGGACAAGCTAGAATTCAAAACACGTGCGTTTATATAACTTTATCCATTGGTCCACGCGATGTTTTGACACCTCCTGGAGAACGGTGTCCAATTGTCGCCTTCCACTGTGACAGCAGACAACCAATGTGCAGATGACATCGGCAAATTTGTACGTAAGACTGTAGAGTCTAGCCTGCAGGTCATTGAACTCGCTAATTGTTCAGGTCTCTAGCTACTATTCATCACAATAGCAGCAGGTCACTGCCAGTTAGCTACGAGTTGGATTCGGTTGCGTGTCCGTACAGCAAAATATAGCACATTCAAGGAAGAAGGAAAACTGTAATTACTGCAGCAAGGAAATAATTATGTGTGATATACAAATGTGATGAATAAGCTGGTGGACAGTTAAAATTTTTTTGTTGTATCAACCCAGTTCACGTGTTTCAAATTTCATTTGGAATGTTATCCGAAGTTTTGCCAGAATGTGCGAAAAAGGCGGCGAAGTTGGTAATAGCTATCGACGCCAGGAAGACAGACCGAAAACGTCCAGACGAAATAAATATGATTTGTAACTCGTATGGAGAAGAGTAGTCAGATAAATTATATTATTTGCCTTATTTGTGGTGGCACAGTTAATGGAATAATGCATTTCCTTCCACAGATACACACTGTCAAGATAAACTACTGTTAAACAATTAGGCATCACCAAAACTTCTCGACGATTTACGAGGAAAAATTAGAGAAAAACTGAATTTGACGTTGATGAAAAAAAAAAGTGGGGGTGGAATTTGTTCATACTTTTGAGGGGGGTGCTAAAAGAAGACGATTATAAATAAAGACCCGAGAATTTCATGGGTTTATTTCTAGACAAGTTGGATGTCGCACACTTGTACGTTCATGTTAATTTTGTAATTGGTCGACGTGTTGTTTGACACCTCCTGGAGATAAACGAGCCAATAACAAACATACAATAATTGTGCGTCCAACCACCGCCTTTTAGGCCTACTACCACAAAATCAACCAATGCATAGTTGATATCTGTATGAGACTATATGAAACTGTTAAGTCTAGCCTACAGGTCATTGAACTCGCGAATTTCTTGGGTCTCTAATTATAAATAAAAATATATGTGTAACAATTATCAAGTGAATGAGTGAAGAGATTTGGGCGGCTCTTAACTGCTAGGTGTTGAGAGGCGAAAACAAATATCGATAAATACTAGTGGAGAGACTGCGTAAAGTCCATTCATTGTGTAAATATTTAGAATCAATTCTGCGTTACAGAATGGAGGGGCTTCCAATAATTATCATTGATGAGATCTGGGTTGGTAACAATATCACATTTTTAAATGTTAGCAAAGTGATGGACGTGTTGTGTTAAAACATAATAGTTGTTTAAACCGTCTGATAATGGTTCATGCAAGTTCTGAAAATAGTTTAATTGAAAATGCCTTTTAATTTTCCTTGCAGGAAAAGCTACTACAGTTTATCACGAGCTTAATTAGATATCGCCAAAGCTAGCATAAAAATGTGTTGTTGTAAACAGTAAACATTATTATTTAGTCCAAGAAAGAAAACCTCCTTCCAAGTATGCAATGAAAATTGAAAATGACAAATTGGTTCACAAGTAACAGTGTTCCATTTTCTCAAGATATACGAATACCTGAGCTTTATGATTGAATTGTACAGAACAGAAAGCCGGAAGAAATATTTCGCATTGCCCTACTTTTAAAGTTGCATGGCTACGATGGTTTCCGACTGCCTCCGTACGTCTGCGATTTTAATCCCATTAGACTGGCTTAGTTTAAAACAAAGAGATTATTCTGGGAGAGAAACATTATTGTTTTGTCTTTCACAGAGCTCCGGACAGTATGAGTGAGTGAAGATATTGCAGTGAGTATGGAGCAGCCCCGGAGTGGGGTGGCGGGGGAGGCGGGAGGTCCCCGAGAGGACCCGCCGACCAACGGCATCGTCCGGCACGATTCCCACATGCGAGGATCCGGAGTGGCCCGGCCGGGGATTGAGCCCGTATCGCCTTGGTGGGAGGCGAGCGGGTTAGCTCCTCGGCCACCGCTTCCCCCCCCCCCCCCCCTTTTCGTTCCTCGGGACAGAATGGAAACGCGTATTGACCATCTGAAGGTTTACTGTATAAACGCTTTCTTTGCTGCAACTCATAAATTGTTGCCGCAAAGAAAAGCCTTACAGCAAACATAATTTTTGATCTATATATATATATATATATATATGTATGTATGTGTGTGTGTGTGTGTGTGACTATGATAAACTTGCATGGTCGTTATAGTAGTTCAGAAGACACTTTTGTAATAATGTCAGTTACACTGTAAAGAAAATGTTTGCTCTGACAAACAAACGTAATTTGTAAATAAGATAGAAGTAACAAATATTTCAACATAATACTCACAAAACAAACTGGGGCAGTTCCCAGGTTCGAACTCACACACCTTGTGTTATTAACCTAACGCCCTGCACCACATGACCACTTCGTCTTCTTGCGTTCGCATGACTTTTGATAGGCTTGTTATTGTAGGTAGTAACATGGACCACAGTTCAATGCTACCTATTGGGAAACATTGAAATTAGTGGTGTGGAAAATCACCGAACTTCAGACTTCAGAATGACATTTAACGTCTGCAGGAGGACTATAAATGTGCTCAGCTACAGTTTCGTAAGTGCAGAATATTTTTATTGGTTTATAATTGTTTGCGTCGGGATAACAGTTACATACTGACAACTGAAATGTACGACAGAAAACCTTTATTCTCTTACCTTTGGTACAAAGTAATATTTATTTCCTGGGAACAAAAGCACCTCAAAGAATGTGTATTTCTTTGCTATAAATAAATATACTATTTCCATAAAACAAAACTGTAGAAATAAAATATCTATTAACAGTAAACATATGTTTCTGTAGCCTTCTCTTTGAATTAAAGCTACATTGTGTTGCTGTAAACAAAACAGCCTCAAACAAATGGTTTCTTTGTCGTACAGAAAAGTATGTATGGATTTTTTTTTTTAGAGTATAAAACTGTTTCCACTGTGATTAACAAATCAGTGCATTTGACACACATATGATTAATTACTTCACTTATAATATTTAATGATTCAGTTCAGTACTTTAATGTGCTTGGAAGGAAAATAATATACGTAGATATGGCAGTTACAGCTGTAGCCTACACATTTAGTTCACTATCATCACATATATTTAAACATAAGTATTTGTAAACACTTCTTTCATGCAATAGCAATACTGTCCGCGCGCCACCTCTGATACCCTGGCAGGAATGCGACCTTGGAACGATAAGCCGACCACGCTATACGACTGTACTATCGTAAAAGAAAACATTCCCTCACCTCAAAGCAGCGGGGTCGCTAATGGTGAACCCGGATTGTCTTGTTCACTGCTTGAACTGCACGCGCCTGATGCACTGGAGGAATCACTACTGTCGCCAAGACGTACAACGATACTGTCAATTACATCTGACACAACACCGTCTGTCAATTACATCTGACACAACACCGTCCTTTCCCCAGTATTCAGTCTCAAGCTTCTATACGTGACCACTGTATCCTTCCCAGTCGGTCTTGGTTACTCTGTATATCGCTTTAATAGTAATCTCTCGGAGCTTCTGAAGAGATACATCTCCGGTTACATTTCCTTCGCGCACTACCCGCTTCACCTTCGCCCAAGTGAACTCAATTGCGTTCAGGTCGCACATGCATGGGCGAAGCCGGACCACGGTATGCCCCAAAGATGTCAGATGCGTGTCGAATTTGTACACTTTCTCTTTAGGTTTCGCGTGTTCCACCAATTTGTAGAGCTTCTCTTTCTGCATCGACGTGTGACAAGTTATGCCTTTGCTCGTTAACCATGTCAACATATCTGCTTTCACAGAGTACTTTGTAGGTGGCTTGTCACTATTTAGGCAATGATACTGTGCATTATCTAACACTACTACAGATGACTGCGGGAGGTTAGGAGCAAGCTTCTCGGTAACCCACTTTATGAAATTAACACTTTTCATTTGGCCGTGAGAGTCGCCACTGGCAGTTCCGGCTTTATAGACGAGGAGAGCATTTTCGATAAATCCGTTAATACCCCCAGCGTGTACTACAATTAATCGGTTAACCGAATTCACATTAGCTTGTATGCCGAACACTTCTTCATGTTGCCAACATTTACCAAACGTTGAATTACCTTCTATCCATGTTTCGTCTATGTAGATAACTTGCTTCCCACCTTGTCTGTGCTGTGTCATTGCAACTAGATAGTCGTGGCGCCAAGATACGATGTGAGGTCTCTCAGTACCTTCCTGTGGCTTTGCGATTTTTTCCACCGAAAACCTAGTTGTTTTACCACCTCACGCAACGAAGTATGCGACCACGGAAAGTCTATTTTCTCCTTTACCACGGGCAGTAATTTTGACTAGCTCACAGAAGGATCCCTTACATTTTAACAACAGTGAATGGATAACACGTAGCGTTTGAGTGCGTGAAGATATTTGAGCAGCTCTTAACAGCGAGGTCTTGAGAGCCCATGAGGATGAATGAAGTGAATATGGAGCGGTGCAGGAATTGGGGGGGGGGAAATGGAAGATCCCCGAAAAAACCCGATGACCAATGGCATCGTCCGGCGAAAGTCCGATGACCCAGCCGGGAATTGAACCCGGTTCGCCTTGGTGAGAGGCGAGCGTGATAATCGTTCAGCCACCGCGGCCCCACTTAGAGTTTAAGATTCTCAAATAATTTAATCCGTGTTTAACGAAATCGCTATAAGAAAGGAAACAATGAGCGGGGAGAGGAGAGTTTTTTTTTTAAAAAGCCTCGACATGTCTCCAAAGCAAAATTATTTCATCTTTCGCTACTCAAAATTGTTTAGCCTTAGCTTAGAATAAAAACTACTCTAACTGTCATAAGGTTTTATAGACGTCCCCGGGTCTGCCGATCCTAGTCAACACTCAGATAGCTCCCAGCATTCCGAGGCTTGGCCAATCCGCTTCCAAAGCCCATTCGTTACACTTAATTTCTCGTCGATAAAGCACTTATACGCTGCACAAACACTACGGCCGGTTACACGCAAAATTAACTGTTAAAGGTGGAGGCTGAAGGCGTGGCACCCGAATTTACTAACTGTCCTTCGTGACTGCGCCTGAACTGAACTCTCCTGGGGCCCGTTTCACAAAAACTACAAGTCTACATGTTACAAGTGGAAATACTTGTAACTCGTGAGTAGTAAAAAATCTGTGGTTCACAAACCTACAAGCGTTATTAGTATGTGCAAGTCAATTTTTATAAGTCACAAGTAGTTCGGTTTTACGAACCTACAAGCCTGCTCTTAAACACTTGTAAAAAATATCATTTTCTTACAAAGATGGAGAGATGGGTAGAAACTTCTACAAGTTATTAACAATGGCTTGTTTGACGTCTAATTCCATGTAAATCGAATTTATCATACTTTTGAATCATAAACACAAATGTTTATTAGCAATTCAGAAGAAGATTAAAAAAGCATAATGAACTTCGGTATGGGAGACATCGAAGAACATTTCGGTTAAGAGTGGATATGTAGTTTTGTTTTTTGTGTTTATATAATGGCTTCGCTAACAGTTTATACACCCCGGATACAATTATATTATGTGTTATAATCCCAGTTTATGTTAATGGTAAATCCATCTCATTATCAACAGACAGAAGCACCATGCAAGACAAAATAAAAACTTCTACATCAATGTGTGTCTCATTCATATCAGCTAAAACAATTATAGTTTTTTTTTTTGGTGCATGTAACATAAAAGATCTCTAATATTGTAGCAAGATAGCGTTGTTTCAATTCTTACCAATGTGATGTTGTTTTATTCAAATTTGACTAAAATTTATTGTTTTTAGGGTTATATCGCTCTCCCGAAATTTAAGGCGAAAAGCCCTGGCACTGTATGGAATATTCTCGCATTTCTGTAATTATTCGGGCGTCGTTAACTTATGTGAAAAAGTACCAAACAAGACATCTTTAGTTTCTCTGACCTTGTTCAGTGTAGTCAATTTATTTTCATTTGATTAGCGGAACATTCTTTACTTGTAAAATAAACGCCCACATTTTCAGCAAAGTACTAGTAGTTACTAGTGCACCGAAACTTTTCAGGAAACAGCAGGAAGATAATAGTACTTTTCAGGAAGATAGCAGTACTTGTAACTAATAACTTGTAGACTTGTAGTTTTGTGAAACAGGCCCCTGACCTCGCGGACCAGAGAGCATTGCGCGTCAACTGACGTCAGCAGAACTGCGTGCCGTGATCCCGGACATGCTTCGCAGACATATTGCTTCTCTCCCTTCCCTTAGCCGTTCCCTTTATGTAAGTAATTCCACTGTCAGTGTTATTTCTTTATTTAATTGTTTCTATTATTATATATTCTATACCAATGGCAGTAGGTTCATCTGTGGCACCCCTCCGCCTTGCCCCCTTAAACTGGACTCTCCCGTCACATCCGCCAGTCGCCCGTCCGTCCGCCGGTCACGTGATCTTCAACCAATCGCAGGACAATTTTTTTCTATCCGTCAATCCGTCAAATATTTCTCAAACTTTAACTTTCAACGGACCGAGGGATGGGCCACCGCCTCCTGACGATATCCCGTAGACGCGAATACGCACTTTGAAATAAAATTCAAGTCTGTGGATCTGTGTATATTATCTTTGGTGGTAAATTCAGGAATTTAAACTGTAAACAATAATCCAGTATAAATTCGTATCACGTGAAGAAATTATTTCCCTAAAATGTTTCTCTCTTGAAAAGGTATTTCCAACCAATATGTACCGCCAGCTACAAAAACATCACGAAGTTAAGTTGCTACCTGACGGCTGCGACAGATGGTTGAGTGTTTCTGATCAATTTTGCTTCCCCATCTCATATTTTTGTGCACATCTTGTCTTCGTGTTGCTACCAGTCACATTTATTTCTCTTCTTCGTCAGTATATCTATTCTCCTCTTCAATACTTCTAGGAGTGTTTTTTTTATTATATTTAATGTCTCGTCATTTTTTGAGGTTTTTGTTATTTTCCCTCGTGTAATTGTTTTGTTTTTTGTTCCAATCGCTGCTCGATTTATTCCTTTATCGTCTTCAGCTCTGATATTTCCAGTACGACAGAGGAGCCTTGTAATTAAGGCTAGACTGTTGTGTTCTTGTCAACCATTGAATTGTCTCTATCCGGCAATTGTCTGTACATTGTCATGTGAATAAACAACGTTCTCAAGCAATCAAATCCAAAGTACCGGATGTAGCAACTATCCAGGAACATTCCGAAACCGCCGTGCAGACGCGCTGACGTCACAGAAAGTCACACTACCTCGCACAGATCCAAGCCCTGCTAACTGTCGGCGGTTCCTACCCAACAACTAGCCTCGCAGCTTCAGCCTCACCGCCGGGGCACGAAATTCAAAAACCACCAAAATTCCGCACGAACAATACTAACCCGTTTACCAGCCACTACGACACAATCACAATTAAAATACAATTGATTATTACATGAAATATGGACGAATTTTTTTAATGAGTTGAGTACAATTTTTCGTACTAACTGATCGCCGATCGGGAATACTAGTTTCTGTAAGTTTGGGTCTGTTATGGTGGATTAATTTTCAAAAAATCTTTATGCGCGTCTGCACACAGCATTCACAATTGCATCAATATCTTTGCATTTAAAAATGTCACTGTAATAAAACAGAATATAGCATGGAAGGTTAACTCTAATTCGCATAAGAACGTTGCCCTTTGGAAAATTTTGAATGTTTGAAACAAGAATTGCATATTGATGCAAAGTTATTACCATAGTAGGTACCACTGGACTCCGTCTTTAGTTTCCTAACAAGTTTTCTTCCGTTTCACAATTTTCCAAGGCACTTCTAATAAACTGTGACGCAATTTCAAAAGTAACGGAAATGTGTTACAAGCCTAGCTTGTCAAACGAACTCGCGAAAGTTTTCAGCTCTGTCTGGATTATGCATTGTGGAATCTGCAAACAAATCTTCGCGGAATATGTACCACGGTTTAGAGTACGCTACGCAGTCAACTTTTTGAAAGATTTCGTCTTGCAAACAAGCGCCACCCTTGGTACAGTCCTTTTTTTTCTTTTCCAGTCCTGTAAACACCAGAAATACTGACGGGCCCCACGCTTGAATACTCAACTCGGCCCCCTCGCGCCAGAAACGAAACAACCAGGCGAGTCCCGGAAGGAGGGGGACTCCGGTAACGTAATTACGCTTTGTCCCCTCTCCGCTGCCCAGCCTTCGCAGCACGCTTTATTGAATCCGTCGCTCTCCCGAGCCATGAATATGGATACGGACGCAAAACTCTCCCACTTTTGCTAATCCACTTCTTCGCCGGATCGCGTCGCCGCTTGTCGCGACTGTCGATCCGTCCCTGAACCGGCTGGCTCGCCGCCGCCCAACACAAACACAAAGCGCGCCCGAGCTCCAGCCGCGTCTTGCAAGTCCCGCGCTTCTCTGCACAAACCTTCCTGCCCCAGCGAGGCAACGCGAATTTCTTCCCTACCACCGGGGTGGCGGAGACGAAGACGCTTTGCATTTGTTTTATTTCGGCGTCCGCGTTCTCTCGCTTCGGGTCGCGGCCTACGGTGAGCAAATTTCCACCCTCGCTCGGTGACGTAAGCGGTCTATACATACTGTTACAATTTATGTATCTAGAAATTAAGTGGGCGATACCAAGTTCGTTAAGGGATGGAGGTCTTAATCAAATAAAGGAATTAATGATAATTTCCTTATTTTATTTACAATAACTACAGCAAAATTCTCCGAACGCAAAATCGCATAATCACGTACTGTTCACAACGTATTGCTCCAATTTAATACAATTTATACTTACCACAAAGAAATCAATAAAATAAAATAATTAAATATCAGTCCCAATAGACAGCGAATTAACCGATTCAATTATTTCAAAATTTATGCGTCCATATTTGACAGTTCGAATATTTACAATCAAATCAGTATTACATGTCAATTCAGTCCCACCTAAGTTCAGTCCATGTCCCGCCAGTCGCAATGTTCTAGTCCTCCAAGCGCCCTCACGCACTCGTCGGTTTCACACCCTGTCGTCCATTCACACCACGAACACCTCGCCCGACGTCGTCCCGCAATCCCCTGTCGTCATCCGCACTTTACTTCGCTAGCGCACACTAGCCAGACGGCCTCCGTCAATGACTGCCGGCCGCTGGGTTGCGGCAGTGTGTGTGTATATATGTATATATATATAGTCTTAGGCCGCCATCTAGAATCTTCCCCAACTCGCTTGATGCGTCACGGAGGGCCGAGGCGCCAGCCAGTCTCACCAGAACATTCTTGCGTCGTCGCCAGACCCGTCCAAACCTCCAGCAGGGGAGAGGGGCCGTGACGCAAGCAAGGCGCCGAGCAGCGCGACAGCCCGACGGCGGCCGCTGTCCATTATTCACGGGTTTCCGGTGGGGGGGGGGGGGGTGGCAATCCCTAAGGAGGGGAGGAATGAGGTGGGCCCACCGCCACAGTGCCGCGCAGCAGCGCGTAATAATACTGTTGTGGGCTCAGCTGGGAAGTTAAGCTGGAAGAGCTCCACGGTGCTGCAAGGCGTCATTGTGGGGGCCACACTCGTTATGACAACAGGGTGGCAAGACGAATTCAGGCCAGGGATAGCTAGAGTATATAAGAGGCCTTGCGTGAAGTGCCCCCCCCCCCCCCCCCCATCACCCGGGCCGAAGCTATCCAGGTTGCCAAGAGCGTCGTTCACGAGTTGCATCGGGGCGTCCAGGGTCGACGCCAGCAGATGGTCTTCACGACAACTCCACGACGAGATAAGGGCCCAGCTGATCTACTCCCGTTTTGTGTGACAGCTCGTCGACGCACAGTGGTAGGAGGGAATCCAAAATAGGCGCAGGAAGGAAAAGTCACGCGAGGCGAGGACCTTACGAAGTCATGTTAAACGCGAGAACTTAGAGAGATTCAATTTAGCGGAAGGTTATTAGAATTGTTGTTACGAGAAAGACAGATTAGTCAGAGAATTGTAATTGAGAATGTATTAGCACTGAGACTTAATAAATAGCGCCACTAGTTAAGTATTATAAGTTGCTCTTTCATTCCATCTGAGGTCACGCTTCCCATTGCTTGTTCTATGCTAGGTAACAAACCAGAACAAAACACCGGGAGAAAGGTTCCTTCACGCCAACAGATTACTTGGACATAAAGACTGGAAAATATAGCGGTTTGTACTATTTGTGTGCTAGACTGCACGCTACTATGTATTTTCGAGCCTGAGCTTTCTGTTCATTGGCTGCTGCCTGAGTGTGTAGCCAGTTTGACCTCAGACCAAGTGGCACGGGATTCGGTGCGTGTCTGTTATTGGCTCAGAGTTCACCTGGGCGTGTCCAATAAACTGTGATCCAATTGCAAACATGACAGAAATGTACATGTGCATAAAGTCTATCTTGTCCTAAAATAAATTCGTGAAATTCTCTAGTCCCTACTTGGGTGTATACGGACAAACAATGGACTTCGTGCATCTGGCATACACGTCTCCTGAAGTTCAAACAAAATGCACTGCGCTTGAGGTGTATGGAAAGGGGCACTCGAATTTCGCGAAGAGATTGCTTGCTTGGTTGTATTTCAAACTACTTTCACTCAAACTGACTTTCATGTTTGGATTATTTTCTTGTTATGCGTCTTAAATGTTAGCGTTCAAATCACAGGTGTACAACATCTGAGTATACCGGATTCTGATTGGTCAGTCAAACAAAGAACATGGCTTCTCACTAGAAAACATGGGCAATAAGCGAAGGGAAATTGCTGGCATGACAGTATATGAGACGAATACTGATCGCGAAAAGATATCACGACCAGTTGTATTTTATAACTATTTCGCTCAGATCCGTTTTCTTGATGTGATGGTTTGCGTGTCACGAGTCTTAAGTATCTGCGTGCAAATCACAGACGTACTGCATTGAAGTTACCTAATTCTGATTGGACAGTAAAGTACGAGAATGTCTTCTCGCAGAGAGACCCCGCCAGTCAGCAAATGATAACGGCTGCTACGGTCGTAAGGTATTGAAATATAGCATGTGCGGAAATGTTTTCGCGAAGTTCGAGTGTCCTTGCCCACAAGTACAAGCAGCACGAGGTGCGAACTGCACGCCAGTTCACAGCGTGGCAATGTCGCCCTTATTGCTCCCGCGCTTCTCAGCCTCAAACGCAGAAAATTAACTGTAGGTAGGCGGGACCCTTATGTTTCTTGTTGACATAAGGCGATTTTTTAAACTGTCGTCTATTATACAACTGTATAATAAATTAAAACATGCATGCGTTTTCTAAGCGCTGTGAGTGTCAAAATTCTCAAAACTGTTGGTGTGTGTGTGTCTATATATATATATATATATATATATATATATATATATATATATATATATATATATATATATAGTTAAATGTTTATCAAACGTTTATGATTGGAAAAATTTGCACGGTGACAATTTGGTGTAACTGAGAAATAATTATGAAAGTAAATATTTTAAAAATTTGTTCATTCTTACACTCATGTACACGCATTACAAAAACAGTAACCAGAAAATCTGTTTCATTGTTTACAAATGTTTGCGCAACACTTGTAATTCATCGTTAAGACACGGAACTACTGTCCCCCTGTCGTTAACAACTTCAATGGAGGGATTTGGGCTGCTCTTAACATCGAGGTCTCGAGAGCCGATAATGGTGAAGCGAGCTGAGTATGGAGCAGCGCCGGAATTCAAAGGCCGTGGGGGGGGGGAAGGGAGCAGCCCACCGACCATCGGCATCGTCCGCCACGATTCCCACATGCGAAAATTCGGGAGTGACCCCCGGGAATCGAAACCGGTCCCGCCTTGGTGGGAGGTGAGTAGTCCGACTACTAAAAGACCGCGACCCTACCAACTTTAGTGAGCCCAAGCCAAGCAGTGTAGTGTAGTCGGTATCGTATATGCTGGTATGAGTACAGAACCGAGAAATTCGCGAGTGCCATGACCTGTAGGCTGGACTTCACAGTCTTATATACTCTCATGCAGATATCAACGGACTATTGGTTGATTGTTGTGGTAGTAAAAGGCGGTTGTTGGACGCACAATTATTGTATGTTTCTTACTGGCTCATTTATCTCCGGGAGGTGTCAAACAACACGTCGACCAATTACAAAAGTAACATGAACGTACAAGTGCGTGAATTCCGACTTGTCTAGAAATGAACCTGCGAAATTCTCGGGTCTCTAGGTATGAGCAGTGACATATTTCAAAGGTTGATTGCAAAAGTGCTCATTTCACCAGAACAGTGTATACAGAAACGAACTGGTACGGCGGTTGCGCAAATTTTTTTTGGCGTGAATACGTCTTTAAATTTGCAACCATTGTGGGAGGCAATCCAGAAAATCCGATGATAACAAAATCGAGGGATACAGTTCGGCATTGCACCTCCGAATCTATCGTCTACATTCAAAATTCAATTACACCACTCGGTTGCCGAAGGATCAAAGAAAATGTTACGTTGACTGAGGACTGCGAAGCATAGAGCGAGGCGTGGACGAAAAATAAGGAGGGGGGGGGGTGTGGGCGATTTTGAGTTTGTTTAGCAGCGTCTCATAACTTCCGCGTAGTATAACTTTTGACTAGGAGAAGCTACGACGCTCGTTTAGGTTTCAATCGACAGCTCTCGTCAAGATCAATCGATTGCGAGTATTAAACGTTTTTGTGGTGTGATTATGGTGAGATTGTATGAGTTTAATGTAAAAAAATAAGAAAACTTACACAATGTCGGCCTATACTCGTCAAAAAGCCAAGTCGAAATACATGAATCGTATACGGTTGGAAAGAGAATTTCAAAAGCAATCCAGTGATACCTATAAAACCCCATATGATCGAGTGAAGCGGTGCCGGGAACGTAAAATAAACATCAAGGCGTCCGAGCACGTCAACGTAGACGTATTTACGCAAAACAAATGGCCGTGTCCCCAACACAGCCACACCTCATTTTTTTTTCTAACAACCTCGCGGAACGAACCGTCGCGAGTCTTTTCTCTTCCGGCACGTTGCCGCAAATGATGATGCTTCGAGTTGAAACCTCACAGCCGTTACCGTAATTCGCTGCGATAACTACGGCATTTTTTTCCTTCGAACAGCAAGGCGAACAGAGTACGAATCACGAAGGAATTGGCTTGAAATCAGACAAGTGCTGTCAACTTAGAAGCCGCTCTATTAGCTGCTGTAGAGAGCCGCGGTGGTGTAGTGGTCAGACTTATATTTATATTTTATTTCAATAACCCTACTTAGCAGTACAGCCATCCAGGGTGTGCAATTTTTGTCATGACTACTACAATTTAACAAACAGTATATTAGTTATGTAGATTCGCCCCGACTGAGACACCTTCCGACGGGTATCCTTTCGGCCGCCTCCGCCGGAACAGACCAGGGACCGGGATTCCCACGAATCCGCCCGCGCTACCAGACGCCGTCGGGCCCGCACACAGCTAACTAGACTTTCGGCTGGTCTGCCATGGCACCCAACGTTCGAATGGCCCCGCCCACGAACCCGAAGGCCGCCAGTCCCCTCCCTATCTGTACTGTTCTATTTTGTTCTTTTTATTTATTTTTTCCCTCGCCCACCGTTCTGCTTCAACCTAAGCATCGTCCAGGACATCGAAGTACCCCTTCTGGACACCCAGGCCTTCGTTTCCCGGCGTACGAGGGAATGGAGCTCCGCTCTTACGACCTCCCCCCCTTTTTTTTCTTTTACACACACACATACATAGACATCAACCAGCATATTATCTCAAATTACATCTTTCCTTCAGACTACTCGCCTCCCACGTAAGCGAACCGGGTTCGATTCCCGGTGGGGTCGCTCACGGATTTTCACATGTGGGAATCGTGCAGAACGACGCCATTGGTCGGCGGGTTTCCTAGGGGATCTCCCGTTTCCCCCGCCCTTTCATTCCTGCGCTGCTCCATACTCTCCTCAAACACAACCATCGGCCCTCAAGACCTCGGTGTTAAGACACGGCCAAAATCTCTCCACTGCATTAGCTGCTGTACACAATAGAGGAATGTCGTAGCGTATCTGTTCGCCGATATACCGCGCAAGTCTCTGGGAACGGTTCTTGTATCTGATTGGCTATCGCGTGATGCATAAGTTTCCTATTGGCTGGGCTGCCTGCTGGCGAGAAGGTTACCCGAACTCTGATTGGCAAATGACGCCCCGACATGTTGCTATACAGTGACGCCATTTTACTGGCTTGTGCGTATAGATGTGAAGTGAAGATATTTGGGCGGCTGTCTCGAGAGCCGATGAAGGGGATTGAAGTGAATATGGAGCCACGCTGGATTGAAAGGGCGGGGGAAACGGGAGATCCCCGAGAAAACCCGCCGACCAACGGCATCGTCCGGCACGATTCCCACTTGCGAAAATCCGGAGTGACCCGGCCGTGATTGAGCCTGGTTCGCCTTAGTGGGAGGCGAGCAGGCTAACCGCTCATCCACCGTGGCCCCCTTGTGCGTATATAGTTCGTGGAATAAATGACGAATTACTCGGTGTGCATCAGTATATCAGTTAAATCTTCCCGTCACGAAGTCCATTATAGATGACGCGTCGCAAATAAAATGAATTTATGAATTTGACTTCGCTCAGAAGGAAATCAACGTCCGATTAAGGAAACTCGTTACGATAAATAATTCTATTAGTAGGGTCACCAGTTTTTCGCGTAAAAATTTACACGGAGGCAAGACTTCAATCTCCTATGTGCACACTGTCTGTCATCCTTTGGCTATTGACCACTTGTCTTTGTGTGAAGACTCACTTTTACATGAGTGGTTCAATCACAATTAAGTTTCTCCGATACTAACTTACCGTATTTTGCTGGCAGACAGATAAGATGCGCAACAATTCAAATGATTCAGTCACCAAAGTGGCTCTGAACTAAAGTTGAATGAAACACAACTTGTCCTGAAATGTTTTCTTTGAAAAACAGGTGGCCCTGGCCATTAGTCGTTTAGATCATAACATTGTAAGAACTACGCTGTATTGCGAATTGAACAAAATTATTATTAGAAACGCGAAGAAAATTGTAGATTCATCCCGATACAAAATATACTTGAAACACTCGTACGTTCATTTAACATTCATAGTTTTATTGATTTTTCGCGAAGAAATATGAGTACACGGTAGATTGAAACACTATACGCACCCATCAGCAGTTTGTCTGTTGCCATTGGTTGCCGTCTGCATGAGAAGGCGTATTCATATTTGCCTTGGCCACTCGGAATGTGGCAACAATGGCACGGCTCCTACGTGATTCTTGTGCAGGCAGTTAACACGTGTCAGAACGTGATTTAGCCAGACAAGGTAGGTAAACAACCTTGCAGTAATTTGAAATAAAACATGTCTCGAAATTTATTCGCGAAATTTCATTAACCCTAAACATTCGTAATTGGCATACCACGTGCTTGAAACTTCCTGGATGATGCTCAGCCAATAACAAAGGCGCAGCAAAGTGCACGGCCAATAGTCTCCTCCCAACTCCCAATACATGGTAGCAAGTAAACAGTGAGCTGTGGACATCTGCACAGGTATATAGGTTATTCACTGCAAAGCGAGCACTTTGGAAAGACCTCTCATCTGGAATAATAGCCAATAAAATGATCTTCTTTCAGCCTTATACAATAACTTTCGAGTAAGGTTGAATGTACACACTGTGTTTATTACTTACATGGCAATATTAATTTAAAAAGGTGGTTGAAGGTCAAACAAATAGCTGAGAGGAAAAAGTATCTAGGGGCTCAAAGTGCTCACTTTACCGTGAACAGCCTATACAGACGTTTGTGAAGTCTAACATAGAGGCGTTTGAACCACAGAATTTTTGCGAACTTTAACTAGTGTAAAAATTTTGTCTCCTCTTGAAGAGCTTGACTTGGCTTTGTATTGGCTGAAATATTGCCAAATACACACACACACTGAGAGAATAGCCAACATATTATTAGTTTTTATAGGACCAAAAATATATTTAGTTGTCCTGACAAAAATTTTTAAGTAAACAAAACTTGAAAACAAAAAAAAATCCATCTAACAAAATACACGCTTGAATAAACAAAACCTCTGTGTTGAGGCTGAAGAAATTGGACTGTCCACAAAATATTCGGTTGAATCAACTATATATATATATATATATATATATATATATATATATATATATATATATATATATATATATATATATATATATATATATATATATACATACATAGAGGCTGTTCACAGTAAAATGAGAACTTTTAAAAGCCCTGCTTAAGATCTACTTGTATACACGTTGTGTGTTCTTCCGCCCTATGTAAAATTAACATTGCCATGGGCCTCGTCGCGTTGTTCGTGCGTCGGTCAAGCAAGTGATACTGTGAAATTATTAGAAAAGGAAATATTTTACAAATATGCTCATTTTTACACTTCGATGGATTAGAAAATACAGAAAGCGAGAAGTTATCGCAAATTGTTACCTAACACTTTTTGTTCGCCTTTAATATCTGGAACTACTTTCCCTTCCATCGTTACCAACTTTACTGGTCACATGTCACTCAGGGTGCCTGTTAAAATATTTGCAGGTGGGGGCAGTGACTTATTTCTAAGGTTGATTTCAAAAGTGCTCACTTTATCGTGAGCAGCCTTTATCTGTTTGGCCACACATTTGATTGCATTCGTTCCAAAGTACAGCGCGTGAGATTATTTGTATTTTTTGCGACAGTTAGGATATGAACAACGATTGTTAGTGCATTTATTCAGGCTTAATAATATTATAAACATCTAAATAAAACAAGTCTAACAGCAAAATAAAAAAGTAAAGTTGTAAAACTTGAAATATTAATTTGCGAATGATGTCCAGTATTCGCAATATATGTGTTTAAAAGCATTCCACCCTCATATGTGGTAACATTAGCTGAAGTTGATATGGCGCGTATGATGCATGTTTTACTCTCTTTCGGGCTCCCATATTTTTTATGTTAAGGGTAACCAAATCCCGCCATCTTGGATTTTCACTACTTTGGCCGGAATTTCCACTTAAGAATGTTTAACAAAATTTTTCCCGCGACGTTATATAAATAACAGGTTTCCAAAGTTTTATGAAACTATTACAACTCTACCGCGTTCAATAATTTTTGACCTGTGGCTGCCGGCAATAAATCAGTAATTTTTACGTGCGTGTGGATACAGGAATGATCATGGCAACAATAGTTTAGCAATACATGTTTTGAAACCCGTCGACGCCCAAAATAAAATATAAAATTGGCGACACAAGTTACGACGATTTACGTAGAGTCAAACAAATATTAGGTAGCACCAATCAAATATTTGTTTGAGGTAACCAAATTAAAAACAAAAAAATAATTTGTTTACAACATCAAATTATTTCATTGCCTCTATAGAAACTATTAGTTTTATTGCGCCAAACAAACTTTGTTTGGTTAAACAAAACCTTTTTGTCAGTGCACGTCAAAAACGTTTCGCATCACTGGGATTGAGTTATTTGGTTGTTCACGTCACGAGAGGAAGTATGGGATGAAAATACACACATTGTTTGTACAGAACACAACGCATGGCATTTTGATGTCATTTTGGCTTGAATTATGCTTGCAGCTAGCTAAGGCAATCTTGCAGTAAGTTTTGCCAATCAGGCTTTCCACATGCCTGGCACATAGAGATTAGTTGGCTTGAGTCAAGTTTGCTTGCATTTGCAGCTTGCTCAATGCAAGCTTGCAGGCTTGTCAAGACCAGCTTGAATAAAGCCGATTATGTTCTTGGAGAATAAACAATCGATACTGGCTCGAGCGTAAAGATATCTGTGGAGTCTAACATACTGCCAGGTCGATCAGCGAAATACTCGCGGGTGAATTTGTAAATGTGGACGGATAGCAATGTGTTAGTGCGTTATTTGGCAGCTACTGCCAAACATTTTGAGAACTAGGTCGTTTGTTTATTGGTTCAGAAGAGTACAGTAACAAAGATAATATCAGTGCGTTTCAACAGATTAAAAGATAAGTATCCTTCCGTGTAAAACTATTAGAAAACTGCTACCGGTTGGCTGTGATCGAAAGGTAATAGTAATCTGTTAAAAAGGCCAACAATCTTATTAAAATGTAATTGAATTTATGTTCATAACCAAAGTGAGGAAAATTTACCTCACATCATGGTGCAAGTCTATAAACGATACATATAAACGATAACCGCTTGGAACTTCTTTGTATATTTGACCCATTCCTGAATACATTTAGAAAAGATACCATGGACGCTTGGGAAAAACTCTACCTGCCGTGCTTTTAATATGCACGTTGGATAACGCAAATTTAAAAAAAATTTGGGAAATTTCGCGAGTTCAAGCGGTGCTTAAATAGACATGGACCTGCATAGCACATAATCATCCAAATAATATATGTCTAATAGAATGTCACTTACTGATGTTCAGGTTATCCAGTGACATTCAGGAATAGCAAAGTTACATCCAAAAGACTGCCAAAAGATATCCAAATGTCAACCCAATATCCAAAATGTGATATAGATGTTTTGGATTTCCTATAGAGATTTTTTAATTTGTTCACTTACCAGAAGTAATTGGTGGTTTTGTAATATGGACTGGATATCCAGCGTGTGGTACAAACTAATTTCTACAACGGAATATCCAAAGGATATCCATAAAAAATTAACTTTAGGACTTACATCGCTTTTAGATATTGTGGATATAATTAGTATATCCGATGGATATCCAGTGCTATTCGTGTACTACCTCGTGATAGGGCTTCTCGTTTCCCGACACGCCCTGCAGAATTGTGGACCAGCAATACGCTCGTAGAAAGAGACCGAGCGAATCCCGTACATTCTGCTCTCTAATGAAAAGTTTTGAGTAAGTACGCATAGTTCTTAGATTAAACTGTATTACTGACATAACCATTAATTAGCGAAACCCGAGCTTATCGCAAATATCTACGCGCAGGATAGAAATCAGTATCCGGCATTCACACCTGCTGTTATCCTTCGGTTACTGGTTCCATGTTTTTGCGACGAGACGTCTTCTATCACGACTGGGCCAATCAAAATTAGGTTACTCCGACAATGCAAGTCTGTGATTCGTGGGTAGACACTAAAACTCTGGAAAATCAAAATTCATTGTGTCTTTAGTGAAGATTATTTATAAATTATATTCAATATACACTCATTTGCAAAAAAAAAAAAATGGAATATTGCTGTGTAGTAGTGTCGTAGCTTCTCCTACTCAAAAGTTATACTACGCGGAAGTTATGATACTGGGCGAAATTAACTCAAAATTGCACCCCCTCCCCCTCCACCCTTTTTTTTCACAGTCCTCACTCAACATAACATATTCTTTGATCCTTTGGCAATCGAGTGGTGTAATTGAATTTAGAATGTGGAAGATAGATTCGGAGCTGCAATGCCAAATTGTATCTCCCGATTTTGTTATCGTCAGATTTTTTTGCATTGACTCAAAACTATGGTTGCAAATTTAAAGACGTATTATAGTCAAAAAATTGATTACTAAGATGATGCCATCGCTAAGTCATGTAAGCGGCACAGGCAAGGTTCGTATGTATACAGAGAATATCAAAATATTTCACCACACTAACCGTGTATTGCCGAGGACCAACACTTGCAGGATGCACTTAGTAGGTGTTGAACTATACGTAGTACAAAGACAGGCAGAAATACGATTGGGCATGGATGCATACACACCTCGGGTGTTCTACTGAGGAAGATACTGTTACAGCTGCCGCAGGTGAACCTCCAATTCTACCGTAGTTGACGTCCTATCTGGTCCCAAACGTTCTCGATTGGCGAAAAGTCTAGGGTTCTTGCTTACAATCACCAATCGTTAATCCCACCTGAAATACTAATTCTAATCATTCTTTTAATGTTTTCGGCTTGGAAGCAAGTGTAAAATATTTACTATTTTCTGGCAACAAATTAAAAAACGTTATCTCAACCAAATCCGCTTCTGCGTACGGAAAACATAACACTTATACCCATCTAATAGCCTCACTTACAAATCGCTGCACTGACTCATGCGGACTTCGAAATCTTTCAAGGATTTTCATACACATGGTGAGCTATAGCTTCTGACGAACCCGTTTGAAGCAATATTGTCTGACTGAAATCACTAAATGGCATACATTCACTTATCGCCTGCCATACTACACTTTGCAAAGGCTCTGGCACTTTGAACATTACGGCCGCAAATAGCAAGACAATCTCACAGATGTTCAGTAACGCGACTCTAGCCATTTGGACAAATACACTATCGACCAAAAAGTAATTGGGCACCTGTCCACAATGTTTGTTCGGTGGTTGTCACCCCGTTAGAATCTCGTAGGGCCACCTCTTGTGGCTATAACAGCAGCCACCCTGTCTGGCATATTCTCTTCGAGTGTTTGCAGGACATCCACGGGGATTCGTCGCAATTCCTCTTGCGATCATTCCACGAGTTCCATGGATTTTGGTTGCGCCTAACGAGCCCTCATCCGGTGATCCAATTCGTCCCAAATATGTTCTATAGGGTTGAGGTCGGGGCCCTATGCGGGCCAGTCCAATCGGCGAACATTATTGTCGGCGTACCACTGCATAGTAGCCCTTGCAACATGGCACCTGGCATTGTCATCCTGGAAGTGACACGGGTCCATTCAGTAAAAAACACCACAATGTTGGGAGCATTTTATTATCCAGAATGTCACAATAGGCCTGTGTGTTCATATTACCATGGACAAACACCAGCGGCCCTACGCCGAGGGCCGTGAAACAGACCCACACCATCACTCCACCACCGAATTTCCTAGTGTGCACTATACACTCCGGCAGAAGCCGTTCTCCGGGTAGACGCCACACCCATACACGTCTATCGGACAGGAATAATGTAAACCTCGACTCATCGCTCCACAGAACCGACTTCCACTGCTCCAGTGTCCAGTTGCGATGAGTCGCCGAGCTTTATTACTTGTCATGATATGGGGATTATGTGCAGCTGCTCTTCCGAAATATCCAAGTCGGTGGGCCTCTGCACGCAATGTTCCAATGGAAACCGATACTCCTGTTGCTTCATGAAACTCCTGTCGGATAGTAGCCATGGGTTGTGCCCTATTTTTGACAATTTCACGTTTCAAGGTTCTGCGATTTCTGTCGGTCAAGCTTGGAACTCGCCTAGAACGTGCAGCATTGACACAATGCCCATCGACCTTCCACTTACGCAGGACGAATGCGGCCGTTGATTTGGGCCTGTTTACCTTCCTTGCAATCGCCCAGCTAGACAGCCCACTGAGATGACAGCCTACAATCACGCCCTTATCGAAGTCCGATAGCTCTGTACCCTGTGCCATCTCCTTGTCAACTGGTTCTACACCGGCCTGCAGTGTATGGGGCTACACAAGTCAACTGACGTACTGGATAACCTATCTTCACGGGTGCCCAATTACTTTTTGGCCGATAGTGTAGTTTACTGACTAACGTTAAATTAAAGATATGAACGACATCAAAATGTTCTACTAGCTGTGACGGCAGGTACTTAGTAGACTTGAAAACGCTTATTGCAGCGGACTCACTCTCCCATTGAGCAGCTATGCCTTTCCTCACCAGCACACTCATCAACTGACGTAAGATTTCAATCCCGTCGTCTGGCTTGAACGACACCCCGACGTTACTCAGCGCCATTTGAAGAGAGTATTTCGTCAGGCTCTGGATCGAGGCGGGCGGTGCGGGCCATACCTGTAGAAATCGTTTTGGTGATGAGTTTGATGCTCCACAATTAATGTCACCCCACGAGCATTAGAGCAAATCCCAATTTTTTATTTATTTTTTTAAATTTCTCAACTTACGCAATTCCTATTTTACTACCCATTTCATTTACTCTGAATTGAGGAAGAAGAGTTGCGCAGTTATCTCTATCCTGTGTGTGACGGTTTGTGCCAACACACACACAAGACGAGGTCTTTGTCTCAGTGTCTCCTCAATGAAGATGGAAAAACATAAATGACCCATGACACCCCCCCCCCCCCCCAATGATATCAATAAATAGAGGCCTGAAAAATTCGCGAGTTAAATGACCTGCAGGCTAGACTCTCCAGTTTTATGTACAACTATGGCAATACAAATGGCACGTTGGTTGGCTGCTGTCACATTGGAAGGAGACGATTGGACACGGCGTGGACCAATGGCTTAAGTTATATAAATGTGCGTGTTTTGAATTCTAGATTCTCCCTAAATGAATTCGTGAATTCTTCAGGTCTCTATCAATTAAGGTTTTGGGTTGGTTCCTGTCAAATGTCGCATATAAATTCGCTTTCTTTTATATTAACTTAATTCATTTTACAAAATGCTTTTCTTCCAAACTATACAATAAAAGATTATATATCTAAAACATAACTCTGGTTAAAACAATACATATTCCTTCCCCACTACTTACATTTTAAATTCGTTTAAATGGTACTTAACTTAAAATGGTAACGCACCCCCTCCCTCTTTAAAATATTTCAGGAACAATAGCTCCTCCCTACATTGAAACCCAGTTCTGTCTCCCCGATCCAGAGTGAAACCATGTATATAATACTTTATTGGACAACATTTAGAAGGTTACAAATATTCTTTTTTCGTCTTCGTCCAGAAGTGCCCTCTGGTGGTACGTGGCTGGCTGGCCGACGTCACGTGGTCAGGGAGACGAGCAAGGGAGGGGTAGTGCAGTGCAAGTCTTCTTCAGGTCACAGCAAGCATTTGCCGAGCAGAAGTTACACCATGTAGACAGACGTGACGCTATGTTGTCCGCCAAATGAGCCCCACACTCCAAAGGAATCCGTACCATATGGCCAACACTTGTAGCATACTTCATTGCAATGTAACATAAGTTTTAACTTCCATCGATGTGCAGGGATAGCATTCACGCCGTGAAGATATATGGAATTGTCATATCTTGCAACCCTTTCAGACCCACATTGATTTACGGTTTCAGGTGATGCAAACAAAAGATTTTATGATACGTGCTGCACTTAAGTCAACATAGCACTTGTTTCGTTGTCACAGTCAATGAGTTATAAGCTACATTTTCGGCTACATTTATATATACGAAACAGGAATGGTCTAAACCAGTAAGACGGTTTGCGAATCATATACCGGCAGACAAGATCACTGGTTATTGAGCTTCGCAGTGTGAAATAAAGAGTAAAAATTTCCTACAAGTGCGTATTATACACAATTGTGTACACTGGGTCTGAATAGGTCAATAATAGATTATTACAAACTACCTAAATGTGTGGTTCTAAAGTGTTACAAAGATTTATAATAGTTTTCGCTGAACTTTGTAAAACTAAAACCTTTCAGGGTTCGACATAATTGATATCTCCATTTGAATGTTCGGAATGTCGGGCTGTAAAACATACATTCCATCGGATCACGGATCAGCAGAGTCGGGAAATTTTTGCGAATTTGTTCTGTGGCAGAATAGAGTTTAAATATTTCTATATTTCGTTCGCTTCAAGTTCGAATGTATAGCGACTAAGCCTACATTCCACTGAAAACATACATTTTCTTCCGGCCTCTCTGCAACAAGAATTTAGGCTGAATTACTAAATTAATATTTATTTGGATAAAAACTCGCTCATTGAAAATCTAAGTTATTCTCAGTTTATGAATACTTTTCTGTGCAAGGCAGTTAAATTTTTATTGACATTTAAACACTGAAAATGCATTAAATATTTTTTTTAGTTACAGTTTCTGTAACATTGCCTACAGAAGTCAAAAAGAGATTGTTTTCTGTCATGTGCGTGAAGGATAAACCTAATGTCTGAACAAACGAGATGAATGCCCAGAAAAATACACTTTCGCAAGTAAATCAAATATAATGTTGGCCAATTTATATTTTAAAATATAAAACACACATCTACAGGAATACATTCTATTTATATTTCCCGCGAGTTTACACACCTAATCGAATTTTAACAAATATTTCTTTGATAATTTTCTATGCATTTCTTGAAGCTGAAGACTTATATTAAATGTTAACGGAATAACTGTTAAGTCCTGTACATGGTATAGATTTGACTGTACACCATAGAAAACATTATAATTGCGACATTATTATATGGGTATATGAAAATAAGAGAACAATTTCGTTCATAAGATTACTATAGGCTGTTCAAGGTAAAACGAGCACTTTTGAAAGCCCTGCCTAAGATCTACTTGTATGCACGGTGAATATTCTTCCGCTATATATAAAAATTAACATTGGCAAGGGCCTCATAACTTTATTCATGCGTCGGTCAAGTGAAATTGTGAAATTTTTTAGAAAGTAAATATTTTACATATCTGCTAAGTTTTAAACTTTACTGCATTAGAAAATAAAAGAAAGTGAAACGAATCATTGAAGATGTTACAAATGGTCACATAACACTTTTTATTGGACGTACAGATATGAAACTACGTTCCATCCATCGTTACTGACTTTACTGGGCGAATGTCACTCAGTACGCCAGTTAAATTATATGCAGGTAGGAGCAGTGATTTTTTTCTAAGGTTTATTTGAAAAGTGTTCACTTTATCGTGAACAGACATTATGAATTAGTTTTAATGTTGAGACAAGTATTTAAATCCAGTATGAAATAATGCGCCGAAGAGTCCCTCACGCTCTTACCAGCAGGTGGTCGGTTGCTCGGCACCGAACTGCTTCTGTGTAATACGATGCTTGAAGTCACACCGAGATGTTCGAGTAGCACGCTTGCACGAAAAGTAATCGTCTCTGCCCCTCCCCTTTCAACACGTTCACCGTAGGAATCTTCGAGCAAAAAACTGAGAGGGGAAACGATACAGTTTGCTTTTTTCAACACTCGCGGGGCGGACCTTGCAAAAAGGCGGTGTTAACACCGGGCTTTTTGTCTCCAATAAAAATCTTGCCTCGTCACAGAGAGGCTACGTTCCCTACGGGTTGATTAGCGTTGGCGAACAGACGGAGGGAGGGGGAGGGGTGAAGGAAGTGTGTAGAGAAATTAATTGAAATTTTATGTCGTGTCAGAGAGGGCCAATCCATCACCAAGACAGTGGTACTCAAGGCTTCCATTAAAGTTGGCGAGGCGACGCGCGCGCGCAGCGGACCGGCGCCCCTCGACCCGGGCAAAGTGCCTCGTAAGTAGAGGGAGTGTGGGAATTCTGCACCAATGCCGGCTGAGCTGCAGCCGATGGCGGTGCCGTGGTTAGAAGGGGGGGGGGGAGGAATTCGTGCGCCTTCAACCACGTGTAGCAAGCACACATCTGTATCCGCGCAGCTTTCTCCTAGTGTCTTTTATCAAGATATTTGTATATTTTTTGCAGTGGGACGAGCCACACGTATCAATTTTTTTCTTTTTGTTTTTGGGTCAGCTTTAAGTATTTTCATGTAAAATATCTGCACATGTCATCGATTTCTCACGATATAGAAAGTAAATATCAGTTAACAAGAATAAAAATGAACTGAATTTATGTTACTATAATAATTATAAATTCATACTTATATAAAATTGATTAACTCTCGACATTCTGCTAAGGAAAAAATTTATTTATTAGTCTAGGCATTATTGTGATATAGGCAATATGTAATTTGTTCTTATATTACAACAAAAATTTATTCTCATTGATTCTTTTTATCGACATATCTCTGTTGGGTTAATTTTTCCACTGCTTGAGTTGTGTCAATCTGTTAACTTTTGGTTGTGAGGACCATTAGATATAAATTAAAATGTTTGTGTAATTTATATTGCTTGCTATTCCCTTATCCGCTTATATGTCTGAAGCTGCACTAGAATATTTGAACAAAATTTTTGCACCCTAAGATTTCTTCCATTTTTCTATTCAAGGTGATTTTGGTAAACACTGTTCACAATAAAGTGAGCACTTTTGAAATCAACCTAAGAAAAACTCACTATTCGAGCCTGCATATATTTTAACAGGAGAACTTAGTAACATGTGTCTAGTAAAGTTGGTAACGATGAATGGAACCTTGAATAAAAAGTGCCAGATACCGTAACAATTTGTGATCATTTCGATTATTATTTTCATTTTCTGTTTTTTTAATCCATTGAAGTGTAAAAATAACCAGATTTGTAAATATTTACTTTTCTAATAATTTCAGTTTCGCTCGACCTATGCTGAATAAAGTGATAAGACCTGTGGCAATGTTAATTATACATAAGGTGGAAGAATAAACAATGTGCATACAAGTAGATCTTTAGTAGGGCTTTCAAAAGGGATCATTTTACCACAAACAGCCTATACAATAAAATTTTACCTGAGTACTGATGTTCGACATTTCGCAAATATTTTCACACAGCATTAATGGGGACACCCTTTTTTGCGGAGAATTCCACCCAAGCTATATTTCAGCACCCTAGTTGCAGGTGTGCAGTTTTCTTTTCGTTATTGACCATGTGTCCTCGTAAGTTGACAATATTTTATTTGACTACGCCAATTAAAATTACATTACTCCAGCACTGAAAGTTTGCGATTCGCTGACTGGTACAGAAGTTAAAACCAACTGGTTGCAAAAAAAAATTTTCGCGAAGATCGGGTATTTCTAAGCTTTAAACTTGCCGTCAACAAATATGAATTTTTATAATACAAAAACAAAAGGAACGATAAAAACTTAACAGTGCCCATGACTGCTGCAATTCCTCAAGTAGGCCTTGAGCCAGGACCTCAATTTTTGGCCATTAGTAACAATTGAGGGGTGGGGGATGTGTTCTAATGTGATTTTTAACAAGGTATGGATGTTTAGAGATGAAAAAAAGTTATAGCAAGTTATAGCTCTTTGCCTTTGGTGTAATATTACTGGATTTTCATTTATAGCCCAGTAAAGATAGGTTATTATATAAATTAAACATACTATAAGAATTTATCCTCGTACCACTTGAAAAAAAAACATATAAATACATCAGGTAGATAAGATTTAATAATAACAAAAATTGATCAGTTTATATTGTAATAATAATATTAATAAAATAATTTTATAGTAACAATAACACTATGATGTGACCTTAACATGATTTAATGTTATATGCACAATAGTCACTTGCCATTTGTAATAAGAACTGTTTTAAAATGTGACTTAATTCATGTATGTTATGATTGAACACAAACATAAAAATATCAATGATGTACACATTTTAATAAATCGAATAAACTTGACCCACAATATGGGTTTTACTTTGTTAACATGCTGTTTAATAAACACACCACAAGTCACATCAATAAACTCCCTTTTAATCATTGCAGTCGTCATCTTCTTCTGAACAGGAGTGGACACATTCTGCATCTGTGTTATTTTCACAAGAAGGAAGTCTGCAAATGCCAATGCACTTCAGGTTATTTTTATAGCAGACACATGTTGCCCTAATACAATTGTAAGCAAGGAGATCTACACAGCCTAAGGTGCAGGCTGCCTCTCCCACTACCAGTTGCTCTACTCCTTGGTGTTTTACTACTTCCAGCCTCTCCCAGTTGTACTAGGCCTATGTGGATCATTCTGAAGACATCTCTTGCTTATAGCAGCTAGATAATAATGGTGCATACAGCAACCACATAGATTCTTTCAATTCGTCCTTTAGTTCTTCACACAGGTCCCATTCATCTCCGAGTTGCGAAAAAGTTTCCTGTATATGCATGTTTGCAGACAGGATCGTGATTGCACTTAAATTTCATTTTCCTGCAAATGTGCTAACTGTGTCACACCCGGTAAATGTATGAAATCCTATCAGACCTTGGAAAACATTTTTTTCTCAGAGTGCAAGCAATTTTGTTAGTAACAAGTACTCGCATGCATATTTTAGTACCACAATTTCAAAATAAATTGGCCTTGATGAAACCATGGAATGCCAGACACATAATAAACACATTTGTGTCATCTGAATATATTATCACTGACTCATCACCTTCATTAGCATCATGTGTAGCATGTAGTAACATTCGACCATCGGCTTCATCATGTGTACTGTTTAGATCAGGGACTTTGCTGCAGCCTTCAGATGAGATTTTGTATCATTTATTTTCACAGTTCACGATTACGGTTTTGTTCTCAAATTTACAAAAACACTTTGGTTTTCTCCATTCGCTAACAAGAAATGTAATGCGAGTGGTTTTATTCCTTATGTAGTTTAGGAATTTCCTCCACTGCCTACAATCTGGGAAGAGAAGATGTTCTGTTACTGTTGCCCGAGTCCTTCCCATCTCATTATCCTTTTGCTGTTCTTGATATACATCTCATTGTACTTATCAAGCATAGTGTCGATTCTCAGACTCCAAATTCCTTCACATAAAGTAATTGCTAAGAAAGATATATAAAATTCACCAAAATTAGATTCTTCTCCTTTTACTCTCTGAACAAGTGCTATACCCAAAACACTGTCGCAGAATATGTAGGTATTTCCTAAGCTGGGGTAAAATTTGCCTGCAAGAGTATGTTGGTAAAGCAGCTATGTTTGTCTTTCACAGCATACCTTCTGGAGTTGCTAAAGCCGATGGCAAAGGTCCTAAGGGATGCAATAATACATCTGCCATTTGAAGACTACGCATTTGGGCTGTCACTATTATTGGACCAAATAGTGCTTTACTTGCTTTCATGATTATTGTCTTGCCATTGCTGTTGACTGTCATCTTCTTGGACATATTAGTGAAGGTTTTAGTTTCTTCACTTTCACTGGGTCGTGAAACTTCTTGATAGGTGGATTATTCTCAAGTGTTTCCGTTTGAAGTCTGTGTAGCACTGTTCACCTATTTCATGTGCCTTCATTATATTGGATAGTATGTCATCAGGTGGATTTTGGTATGGAGAAATTAATAACATCATGTGGCCCATGAAATGGATTTGTCGAGTTTTGAACCAGAGTAACAACTCTTGTAACAGTATTTTTGGCCTTCTTCAATTCGTGAATTATGCAGTTCCGCATGAGTAATGCCGGCTCTGTTGTTTTGAACAATTTCCCTTATTTGACACAAAAAGGCACTTCTGTGTTTAGCTGTCATATAACATTTTTTCACAGTTCCTGACTTGATGTTGAACCTTATTGTACCACCTGGAGTCTGTGTGTCTTTGTTGACTCTTACCTGAACTACTTGATCAACTGTAATCTGTCCAAATTTATTAACATCTTAGAGTTGAACTGAAAATACATCAGTTGATGAAGTTATGGTGTATCTCTGGATGTTTCACTTCCAGCATTGTTACTCAGCATCATATATGGGAAGAAATCTCAAATAGTTCATCCTGTCATATGCAAAACACCATGCGATCATATAGAGTATAGCAGTTATGTGCAAATGAGAATTCCCTTATTGAGCAGCATGCAGCAGTGCTAGTAACACATTTTCAACTATCCACAACCAACATCCAAAATGCACAGAGATCGCAATTGTTATGATGAAGATGATCCAGGAATACATTCCAAGAATTTTGTACTTCTACAAATGTTGCATTCTGAAAGAGGTTGTCTAATCTCTGTTGACATATGTCGTTCGCAAAATCATTAACATCCTCAATGAAGGAGTAGACCTCCTGAATTATTATGATAATTATTATTTTATACCCAGGGGATGAATTACAACTAAGCTAATCTTACCATTGCTCCATACACACACTTGTCTACTCGAACTGTACGACTGTACATACGACCTTCTAGTACTGAAGATAGTGATCCTTCTGCTATAATATCTGCTTCAATACAAAGGTCGTGAAGGCCAGCATCTTGAAAATGTTTTCCAAGAATAGACTTTGCATTGCAAATTGAGTGAAAGGTGCCCATTCGAAGAATAATTCTGTTACATGTTACTTTATGCTTCCATGCGATCTCAGTAGCTTTTGCAGAAAGAGCTTAATTGATCCATTATCACAACAACTATCGCCAAATTCAGTGATTCCCTTATCAATTATGTTTGAAAATTTCACCAACAGTTATCAACTCAGCTGCAGGGGCATTAATGGTAGGCAAGTAGGCAATGGAATCCTCTGAGACACTAGTTAAGTCACTGGTACTTGCCTTAAATATCTGTCCAACTTGGTATTATTTGGGTGCAGCTTGCTTCTTGCCAAGTAACAACCGAGATTACATTCTTATTTTGTGCAAGATTCACTTAGGCAGCACATTATGGCATGACTTCGATACTTGTCATCAGTGGCTGTGGCCCAACTCTCTCACCAGAAACATACATGTTCTTTATTTTGCTGTCTTGTGTTTTTCAGCTGAACTGTGTTTTTTTTTTTTTTTTTTTTTTTTAACTTTTCCAACTGCTTTTTATTTTCTGTTAAAAATTTTAAATTATGTTCTCTTCTTTTTTTATCTTGGACTTTAAGTGTCGAAGAGTGCGAAAGCACTCGGACTCACTAATTTCAAATTACCTAATGGTGATGTGTGCTCCACGTGGGCAAAAATTGTAAATGATGATAAATAAAGCCTTTTAAATTAGTTAATTAATTACTTTGCTAGGTGCTGGAGGTGTATTGCTAATAATTTATATAGTGATTGAGCTGTCAGATTAATATTTAAATAAAGGTGTAGTTACCGATTAGGAATCAAAATAAACACACACATTGTAAGCAATGTTCTTTACTAATAAACATATTTATTAAATGTTAAGCATAAAATATGTGTTTACTCTCTGTTCTAAATAGGCACTACTAACCTTAACACTTAAAATATAAATAAATATCAGTGTAAATACAAATAAAAGGGTAATGAATATAAATTCTGATGGCAACTGGTTGCCAAGATAATGCACTTTCATTTTCTCCAATGGCCATCCAATGTTGCCACATAGTCATCAGCGAAAGCGGTCGAAATTTCTTTAGCCATTTCGATAGACTTGAAAAAAGTTACAGAATCGCTCTCTCACAATTCGATCGAGATGGAATTCGATCGAAATCGAGACGATAGGTTGAGGAGTTACAGAATCCAAGCACAGGACTGTGTTTGAATTGGGAGGTTCAGCTAAGTGAACAACATGAAGCGATTGGGTTTACTAAGATGATTATGAATTTGGAATTTATTTAGAAGGAAAGTGTGTTATTTTGTGGTCAAGCTTAATGTTTTAAGCAATAAGGACTAGTGGAACTTCTTTTGCATTAATCATATTTACTTTCATCTAAAATATTAGCACTGGAAATTTGCAATTTTGTATTAATTACCACTGGAGATTTTTGTGGATAACTGCAAACAATACGTTTGTTTTTCAACGTTACATTTTCATATTTTCTTAGAATTATTTTCCTGTTTTTCGTTTTAGTTATCAACATACAACTGTACTAAACAAGTGACTGTTGATAGCATCAGAAGCAAAACCTACCAAATCGCAAATTACTCTGGTGAGATCGAACAAGGTTTAGTCATTATAAGACACGAAAGAAATATTTGATAATCACGTTAACTGGGAACTTAATTAAAATCTGGATGTCCGATCACCTTTTGTAGTTATGAAGATAATTACACAGTAGAAAAATCAACCTAAAAACTACAAACTTGACAGAGAAACATGCATGTGGAATTAACACATAATATACTGCTGAAAACCGTGTGGACTTATTTTGATTATTTTTTCTGTTGCCCACTAGCATTATCGATATAATTTTTTAGAACCGTACAATCATTTTGCGTGAAAATCTATTAGTAAGTCAACTTGAGGAATAATTCTGAGGAATTCAAGGTTGCCTAAGTGTCTCGGATGTACAGTATTTTATGTTTATTTCTTTTTAATATCCTCGGCGACTATTTCATATGGCCTGTGCATTTCTGAAAATATATCAGAAATAAATAATAAAGTTCCAGAACGTTCGTCTAGACAATTTTTTAAGCAAATTATGTTTATATATGTAATACATTATATGTTTTATTTGTTTTTATAGCTATGATGTTATTTCATGTTTGTCATTGCTATTTTAAAAATCCTCCTAACACCTTATTAAAGAAAAAAATTCTAAAAGTTTTGTCACTGTAGCAAGACTGCGTTATTCTTTAAATTCTGACCCAATTTTTGTTTTTACATTTCGGGTAAGCTAGGGTTCTTACTAAGGCAACAGTAACACATTTGTTATTGTCTGATAACTTCCCTTATCTTCTAAATATTTTTTTTATAATTCTCGTGTCATTCTTCAAGAAAGGTTAAAAAAAAAAAATAATCACTTCTTAATTACAATCTAGAATATACTCGGCCATTCACGACAAACTGCACAATAATTCAGAATACGATCGATGCTGTGTGAAGTAATAAATGAGCGCTAGTACAGCGATGGGTAATTCTACTAGTCGTTGCTGGCATGCTGTCATATTTATAACTGGTCGATGTTTATTTAACTAACCAAAAACATGTTTCATTGTCTTCACTGCGTGTCATCATTGCATATTTATGTTTACATTATGATCAAAAAAATAATTATTTTACCACATCTCAAAAGAAAAATAGTCGTTTTGGTTAAGTTCACCCCCCCCCCCCCCGGGCCGAACTAAAAATGTGTTCGTTTTTGACTTTTTGTGGAGGATACTAGTTTAATCCATTCCGTCTTTTGTGAATCGGAGGAATGTGGATTTTTTTCATGTGCTGTTTTATTATCCTAATAGGGTAGACGTTAGCGAGAAATTATTTTTCTAGATGATTATGCTCAGCAGTTATTGATTCCTTGTCGGAGCATATCTTTTATTTTCAGTGACGACATTGTGAAGCAATGGGGTATTATCAGAATATTGCACCTAAGATGATACGGTTGTGCTATATACCCTACAATGTCATTCATAGGAACATTATTTCCCTTATAGAATGACGCCAGAAAACACAGCACCGCACACACTAGAGCAGAAGTAGTTTTTATTTCCAGTGGCTGCTACCACAGTCAGGGCTAATTATTTTGTTCAACTCAGCTAGCCGGGTGCTAAGTGCTTATTACTGTCCCGGAGTCCTGCAGGCAGAGTCTGATGAGTGTAGAACCAGCTATTCACGTGAAACTAATGCTGTATATATAAGTCAGTGGCAACTACATGTCATCTTATATATCGTCTATTCGCAGAATCTTCACACTTAAAAAAAATTGTTTTCTAAATATGTCGAGCATCACAAGTGTTTTATACTTGTATCATCATAAACGTATCTTATTTTTGGTCAAATTGAAATTTATTCTATATTTTATCTATACATTATAACATCTAATTAATAAACAATTTTATTAAAAACAGAAAGAAAAACTTATGTATTGGTGAAGTAGAGTGAATATATTTGGACGGCTCTTGACATCGAGGTCTTGAGAGCCGATGAGCATCGCCGGAATGAAAGGTCGTTGGAAAAGGGGAAATCGCCGAGAAAACCCGCCGACCAGCGGCATCGTCCGGCACTATTCCTCAAGCGAGCCCACCGGGAATCGAACCCGGTTCGTCTAGGCGGGGTCGAGTAGTATAAACATGACACCGCCGCGGGCCCTGGATGTGTTGCTTATGCCTAGACACAAATAATTACCGTAAAACTGTTATTAAAGTGAGTGTGCACAAATACGGTGCGTTGTCCAGTTAGTGTACTTTTCTAGACTTTTTTTCTCAGCAAGAGGTGGGTGGAGAAATAGTCTGAAAGTATAACTTCAGTTGGGCTTCAGAAAGTTGTAAGTGACAATAAATAGTCTATACACTGTTCACTGGTTGTGTGCACTCAAAGTGGAGAGCGATGATTCGGTCTACGTTTAATTGCGTGTTTATTACTGACTCAGGTTATCCAGGAGGTGTCAAGAAACTCATAGACTAATTGCAAATGGAGCATAAACACGCGTGTTTTTTAATTAAAACTTGTTCCTAAATGCACCCACAAAATTTGCGCGTCTGTAGTTACTAGACGCGGCCTTTATGGGATAACGACTTGCTATTCGAGTGGCCAATCAGAATTTGGTTACTGCGTCAATGAACGTCTGTGATTTCCGGACAAGCACCGAAGACGCATAAAAATTGAAAATATACAGATGCAAAATTGGCCCTGAGCTAAAGTATTTTGAATTATATTTATCGAAAAACAGTATGTTCCTAAACCTGTAGAGATCACTGAGCAGTTAGATTCACTGTGTACAGTGGCGGCCAAACACAAGCGTCTCGTTCACCATGTGTACGATCGCGAATACTGTGTATTGAAATCTGAGCAATCAGTAGAGCTAGTGACTTTTCGCCAAAAAAAAAAAAAATGAGTAGACTGTAGACTTCAGTACTCTAAGCACCCAACAGCAGTTTGTCTGTTTCCATTGGTTGTTGTCTGCTTGAGAAAGCGTTTTCATATTTGACCGGGCCACTCAGAATTCGGCAATATCGGTACGGCTCCTACGTGATTCGTGTACGAAGAGTTAGCAAGTGCCAAAAAGTAATTGAGCCAAAATGAAGATAGGTAATTGACCCTACCGTATTTTGAAATATTACTTGTCTTGAAATCGCGAAATTTCACTACCCCTTAAAAAGAGTTGGCAGAAATATTATTCCAAACGCATAAAGTGTTCGTTAAAACAATTCATATATATATATATATATATAATATATAGGCCTACATACACACACACACGTGGAATACAAATGCATAATAAAAATAGTAAAATTTCATTTTCGTGCAGTTCAACAATCTGAGGACGGTTATCCCAAAATTGAAAAAATCTGGGTGTACCGTAAATATTAACGTGTTTCAAGTAAAAATATATTAAGTTTATATTAACGTAAACACCATCTTTCAAACCAAATATACGCATAAAAATGACCAACACTGGTATTAAAATTCAACCATGGAATTAATATGTTGAATTTAAATAAGTACAGCTTATTTATATCATCATGAAAGCATTTCTTCCGTATTTATTCAGTACATAAGTCACGCTAAGTAAACAATTTAAAAAAAAATCCAAGGACATAATATTGTAAGTTTTTTTCTCGGACAGGTTACGAGTTATTAATATCGAAATCACGCACGGGCCTAGCCTTTGTATGAAATCAGTTCACTGCATTTAAAGCCAGAAACATAGTTACAAAAAATTAAAGTAGGCCTACTGACTTAAAAACCTGGCCTTTGCACTTGTTACGCCGATGCGAACACGACACGTAAGGTAGCACTGACAAAAATGAAGATGCGAAAACTGACAGAAAATTCTTGTTTTCTGGATGCTATTGTTTACCAAGAGAATGCGTTATTTTTGAAGAATTATTCATACACTCGAAACTGAACTAGCAAGTTAACTAGCCAGTAACTACGACCAATTTAAAAATTATGTTATCTTTTAACGCATAATGGTGAACGTGTGTTTATGAGTTTAAATGGCTATTTTATCAGCAACATGTTTGTACGTACATGCCAAAATTGAGCTCTTATCAAAGTGCTTCAAATTTCCCGTGATTTAACATGAGCGTTCAGTAATTTTTATTGCGAAACTTAAAGAAGAAATACAAAATCAAAATTTCTTACTGGGGATGTTAGTAGTCTCTACACTTTCGAGTCTTGTTGACTGCTGATATCACGTGGCATGACAGAAATTCAGCAGTTATACGGATTTCGTCCTATGTTACAACGTTTCGCGAAGTGATATTACTTGGTTAGCAAATCAACTGAAAATGATTCAAATTAACTCGGATACATGGCGTAAAGTGTTAGATGCCAAAAAAATTAATTATTTTATAACTGCACAAAACTTTGTTGGAATTGTACGATTTATATGTGATGGCATTTGCCTCGAATATAAAAAAAAAAACAATTTTTTTTTATGATTCATGTTAAATCCAAACTTTGTGTGTTTTGCTGCATACTAAGTATGTTGTATAAATGAAAAAAAAAATCAACGTTAACTAATGCCAGGCTTGATATATATGTAACCACCAAATAAATGTTCATGCATTAAAAAATATAAATAATAAGAAAATTTTATATTTAACATATTTTTTCATATAAATGACTTGCTATTTGGAGATTACATACGTGTTACATGGTAGCCCATGGCATTACTTTACTTTATAAATTTTTTTCGTTTGTTCAACTTAGTATTTATTCTTATGGCTCCAGCAAAAAAAAAAGTTGAATTTAACATCAAATTTTTCAAAAAATATTGAGTGTAATTTTTTTCATTCGCGGAAAACGGCATCACATACAATTTATACAGGTTGTAAAATATATGGTACAAATATAAAATTTTTAATCTCTTTGTATCCAACACCCTTAAAGAGGGTGGATTTTGGATAACAAACATATGTTGGGATTCTCTTATAAATATACATTTATGAAACAACGTTTGCAAAAATATACAAATAAAATACTCATGGAGTTTTAATTTAAAAATATGTATATATTTTTCTCAGATGGACTTCACGGTAGAAGAATTATGTGACGGAAAAATGAAGGGTTTTTTTTGCTCGTCGCGATGTGCAGTCTGGCGTGGATTCTTCGTCGACGACTCACAGATACCGAAGAGGACCTGGCTGCTGGCGTCCCTCGCTAGCGACAGAATTGTTGCAGTGCCATCATTTCACCCCCTGCTTCCACCCCCTTTCGCTGCCACTCCCAAACCACCCCCTCTCCGCCCGGCGAGGCCGCCATTCTTCTACTCGGCACAATTACACTTAACTACGGCACAGTCGGCCGCGCAAAGTGCAGCCCTGCTGGAATTATAACTTATTGTGAAGGGCTGCGAAATTACTTCAATTACATAGTTTTAGGGAAATTACGCTGTAATCTCGGCACTTTCTGCACTTGTTCTTCACCCCAAACCCTCCGCCTTCTTCCCGAGCCGACTGCATCGTTTCTTACTTCCTTCCCGGATCTTTATCGGCGCGTCGCTTCACCTCGCCGTCCGTTAAGGCTGGCAGAATTTCTTCTTCTTCTTCTTCTCCTTGCTCGCGAAATAACCACAAGGGGAAAGGCGCAAGCTCTCCGGACTCGACGGCACGGTAGGCCTCTACAGAACTTCATCTCTTCACCTGGCGACGGTAAGGATTGCCAGGGCGACCGCACATACTAAAAATGTGAACCAGCGATTTCAATCAGTGGAATTATTCTTACTGAAACTTCAGTTTACGGGCTGTTATCTACTGGCGAATCTGTGGGATTCGTGTGTACATAATGACCTCATCGCACTCCTAAGTAGCAACTGTTGAAAATATCTCACGGGTGAAGGGAAATATACTAACTTATCAGGTAAAACTTTGACTGCTTGTGGGATTTCAAAACATGCTCTATACGTGTAGAGATTTTTTTTTTTTTAATGTGTGCTGCTGTAGAGAGAAACAGACACTTCTCGAGGAAGACATAAAACATTATGGAATCAATTACACAATCCAAGCATCGGGCCGATTTTGATCAAAAAATAGAGACAGCAACTCAACTGCATACAATGTAACTTTTAATATGGAATTAACTCTCCTTTGGAGGCAATTTTGGCATGGAGAAATACAGATCACTGAGTTACATTACATACTTTTTTTCTCCAAGTACCAATGGAGTTCAAGGATTTGTGCAGCTCACAGGTGCTGGAGAAAATGGTGTTCCAGATGGTTCTATACATACTCAATTAGCAATAAGTACAGTGATTTTGCAGCCCAAGGTATGGTGTCTGTACCTCACAGGGCATGTTACAAAATATCATACATCATCATGCTATAAAATGCTGTCAAGAGTATGCCATACAAATGGTATAAAATGGTTACATATGACCTCGGAAACCTAACAGGGCCTCCTGTATATACACAATACTAGTTATTTAAACGTAACTAATAGTGGCCCAAAACATAACTTCAATCGTAGGAGGCCTATGGTATAACTTAATCTATCTGATTCTATGATGCCAGCTCCAGATGCGACAATCATCAGCAACCAGAGTGAAGAATGATTCGTCTCAAAAGACAATATGATGGCATTCCTGCAAACACTCCCGATTATCGTTGCACCACTGCAAATGTCTCGCTCGATGGTATGAAGGGAAACGCAGACGATGCAGAGGATGTCATTACTCTAGTCTATTCTCATTCAGTCGCTGGTAGATGGTCTTCTGGGACACTGCACATTGTCTTATAGGTCTCGCAGATTCCAGAATATGTGATTGTGATAGGTTAAGCTGCTGCACTTCTTCATATAAACCTCAATTTACATTATGTTTTACTATGTATCGAGCCAGAACCTTGCCTATGTGACGTATGGTCTTCACACATCCTATTACAATATTTTGCACTGCTCGTGTTACATCCCACAGAAGAGGCTATTGTTGGAACCTCAAAAATGTTCCCCCACTCGATCTCGTTCAAATGCATCCAGCTTTTTATATACATCCCGCTCTCTACATTTCGTCTTACTAAAACGTTGTATGTACTTCCACCGTATAAGCACCAACATCCTCTATATCACACATGTTTTCGTTAGGCAATGCAAACACTTGAGCATAGTTTTCTGGGTGTTTCATTTTCCCTATCTGGTGGTGTACATAAGTGTGCTTTCTCAAAATGAGAGGAATCTCTGTTACTTTTTCTATAATCCGCACCTTTGACAGTCGCTTATGATTTGCTAATGTGTTGTATATTCGCATATACTAAGACAGAGCACGGTTTTGCATACATAAAATCGACCAAATACGTCCAGGAATCCATTCTTCTCGCAACTTTAATTTACTGGTGTCTGCTGATATAAATCATTCAGAGCCCAGGGACAAGTTAAATATGTCGAGAACATATGTATGCTTTCCACTGTGGCTCCCAATATCACAAGAATATTCGCTATTGTCGAACAAACTGCCAGCCATCATTACTAAGCTGAGAGATGGAGTGGAGAGATTTGGTCGGCTCTTAACATCGTGGTCTTGAGAGACCGATGAGGACGAACTGAGGAGAGTATGTCGAAATGAAAGGTCAAGGGCAATGGGAGATCCCCGGGAAAACCTGCCTATCAGCGGCATCGTCCGGAACGATTCCCACTTGCGAAAATCCGGGAGTGACCCCGACGGGAATACAACCCCGTTCGCCTAGGTGGGAGTCGAGTAGTCTAACCACAACTCCAACTCAGCCCCAACTTTAGTAGAGAACGACAGTATTTGAAGATCGCGTCTGGGACTATACGTGTGAGTGAAAGTGGCTCTCAGAGATTTTATTGTGAGGTTTTCTGAAGTAAAGATGTTACAAACCTGTCGATAAGTCAAATAAGACAAACACTTGGATCAAATTGCAACAAGGTGGAATGAAAAGTATGGATTAGTGTTACATTTATATACATATATATATTTAATTCTATATAACAATCATGGCACATTATATGCACAATGTATTAAAGATAAAAGAAAGTATCAATTTATTACAAAATTCCATGCTGAAGAGAAAGTATATTTGAGGTATATTACGAGCTGCTAATGTATTTTGCAGACATCATAGCTGGATATCTGACCTCTCTCGTACACTGTAGTAGTGACTTGTATGATAGAAACAACATATATTTTGTGGCCGTAGTGGTTATGCGGAGGCCTTTGCCAGCTGGCACCCACTCGTCCTAGGTATGCTTGTTATTGTTAAAGTGTGTGCCCCTGAGAGTTTTGTAAAAAAAAATGCACTTGTTATATAACTAATTTAGATGACATTTCCTTTTTAAGAGAATATAAAATATTTCAAAAAGTTGTTATTCAAAAAACTTGTTACTTACAAATCTACTTTATGTTTACATTTTACGACAGCTCCGAAATGTTTCGTATCAAAATTGAAATGACTCTTAAACAGTTATTTTCCTTGAATTTTAATGCACATTGTGTAAGAAGTTTTAATGACCTGAACGTTACATAAAGCTTTCAGTTAAATTATGACATTTAAGTAAGTTTCCCAAACAGTCTTAATGAACACGTTCTTTGATTCTTGAAATGAGGGTGGCTGACTTAACGAAATATTATCTATGTATGAATGTGTCTCAGTCTGTACATGTGCTTGGACATCTTTGCATATGTAAAATGAAGTACAAAACACTGTATTGTATTAATTTTAACAAATGTGTAGTAAATTATTGAGTTATTAACAAGGTCCGTTTTTTATTCGTTAAGGGTTCTTGTAAGGCACTGGTAGACACCAGCAGAACAATGGAACCGTATATATGAGAGTGTTATGTTCAAAGACAAATAAATGTAGGAAGAGCATAGGATGCTACACATGGGAAAATCCCTCGAAGTGTTAATAACAGAAAAAGCGAAGGGCCAGAAACGGGCCACGGTTCGCGGGAGGCGGCCACCCCCGAACAAGAGGAGGGAAAAATGTGGAGCACTCGGGTTATTCTGCGAGAGTATGAAGTGCGCTGGAGAGGTTGGGGTTCTCTCCTTGGCAGCCTGTGTCCAGAAGCGAGGGATAATGGTGCACCATTTCTTCACGCCCTCCAAGATAGAAGAGAAGGGGAGGGGGGGCATGGGGTTGCGGAAATTGACGGTGGCGATCGCCAAGGGAAGCAGGATCGAGGGGCAGAGGGTAACATCAGAGTCCCGCCAGTTGATGGATCGTGTGAGAGGGCCAGGTACGGGCATTCTGCTTCTGCGCAACTCTGTCGCAACTAGTCCAGTAGTATAGCCAGGTTTTATTGCCCAGGGGCCCAGCTTACGAGTGCTTATAAAGGTAATATATATGTACAATTTTATTTAATTATAACAAATAAATTTATTAATTTTGCTTGCTTTCAGTCAAATATTGTATAAAGCATTTTCCTCAATTGTAGAAAAAAATTTAAAAATTGTAATCACTAGTTCACTTTTCTATTTTATTTTTTAATAAAATAATTACATATTGTAATGTTTGCCGTACCTTTCTTTCCTGAAACAAAACCAGAAATGGCTATCTGATGGGTAGAGACCCGAGAATTTCGCGGGTTTATTTCTAGACAAGTTGGAACTCACGCACTTAGAAGTTCATGTTACTTTTGTAATTGGTCGACGTGTTGTTTGACACCTCCTGGGGATAAATGAGCCACTAACAAACATGCAATAATTGTGCGTCCAACCACCGCCTTTTACTACCACTACAATAAATCAATAAACAGTTGATATCTGTATGAGGGTATATAAGACTGTGAAGTCCAGCCTACTGGTCATTGAACTCGCGAATTTCTCGGGCCTCCACTAATGGATACACACAAAGTCCTGATTATATTCCTAGGGCTAGTTTATGGGGTTTTGCCAACATCGATACCTATCAGTTGAGAGAGATGGGCTGGAAGAATTAGTTTCGGAGAGCAAAGCCACACTGCCTTGAAGTCGGAAGAAGGTTGAACTGTAGAAAACCACAGGTTGCCTTGGCAGCCTTCCATTTGTTTTATTTGTTTTAAAAGTATTGAACACTACGAATATTCCAGCGTTACGTGGAAATCCTAGTTTCAATTCATTTCTCTTTGGGACAGGTTCACCCGGTAATCACATACACAAGTAATCATTACAGCGAGGTATTTTTGTGAGAAAATATTTCCAGACAGATTTACTTCAAAACTGAATAACTTCATTCAAGTGAATTAAATCTTGTGTTTTAATACTATAAGTTTTTACTATCAGAGAAGTTAGACCTCGTTTTTACTGCTACTGTCTTACACTAGACAGGGAATTTCTTAGCATATATTCTGAAGTCGGTTTTATTTGATGGTCATTGCTATTATCGCCTTTGTAGATGTATGTAAATTTAATCACTTACTTCCCATAGCAGTAACAATGTGAAAAATAAAAGTAGCCACTGAACGTGTAACAAATATGGGAACCTGTAGGACGATTATATTTATGCCCTACCATGCAAAAAAAATGTTATATTCTTCTAAAGCAAAAGCTGTTGCATAAATTATTTTTTGTTTGTTACTGTAACAGAATCAGCATAACGCTCATTGTTATGTCGGGACCAATAACGTTGTTAATGTCTGATGTCATTGGCAGCATCTGTTTATGCCATGTGGGATACATAGAGACAGCTGAAGGATCCGCGAATTCATTTTGGGACGAGCTATAATTCAAAACACGTGCGTTTATACAACTTCAGTCCATTGGTCCGCACGGTGTTTGACACCTCCTGGAGAACGGTGTCCAATTGTCGCCTTCCACTGTGACAGCAGACAACCAATGTGCAGTTGATATCGGCATATTTGTAAATAAGACAGTATATTCTAACATCCAGGTCATTGACCTTGCGAATTTTTCAGGTTTCTAGGGATACAGTATAAATAGGGTCGCCTGTTTTTCGCGAAAAGATTTAGGGACTACTTGTATTCCGAAACACTAGAGATCAGTTCCACTTTCGTGATTGGACGATTTTAACTGACGCGCTTTTTAAATGCCTGCCCGCGAATCACGCACACTCGGTGTCGGAGTTACCTAATTCTGATTGGCCCAGTCATGTAAGGAACTGTCTCGTGACAAAGACATGTGGCCAATAACCAAAATAAAACTGCATATATGCCAAAGGACATTGGAGTCAAGCCTTTGCGTAAATCATTTAGCAAAAAACAGGTGGCCCTAAGTATAAACAACGAATGATGTCCTCAACCATGTCAAGGGATTCTCTTACTTGTTGCCAGTTTCTGCTGTTTACAGTGTACGTCATTCGATATATTTCATGTGCGATGTCCAGTATATCGACAGTGGCTGAAAGTTGTAGCATTTGATGTTGCCTGGCTTCTACCTCTGCATTTAATAGTTGTGTGCATATGACTCACTGAAGACCTCTGTTCAAGTTACCGACTCTTGAGTGGTTTATTCGGTTAGGTAAATCGCTTCTCATGTCTACGGCATTTATTAGCAAAATAACATTTACGTCCCACAATCACAGTTTCGCAAAAAATTTCCTGAACTCGTTTTATGTATTATCCTTTGAGCTTGCACTCAGGGCAGCTGAGTCAAGATAAGTGGACATTCGAAAATGTCCCCACCAAGTCATGTGACACTTCCCCTTTTTCAATCATCTCCAACCTCCGCCATTTTTTCATTGACCCTTGGTTTAAAATTTTGAGGGCGAAACATGTGCGCAACTCTGGTTGCTCTACGAAAATTTCTTTGCCAATATAAAAACTCGCCGTCATACAACATCATAGATTCATTCGTTTCCATCAAGATCTTTCAAGAACACTTCATAATATCGAAAATAAATTTTGTGTGGCTGAAAAGTTGATTTTGTATAGTTGCGAAAGCAGGTACGATCGATAGAGACCTGAAAAATTCGCGAGTTCAATGACCTGCAGGCTGTACTGTGGAGGGGTTCCCAAACTTTAGTTTATCATCCCACCCCCCCCCCCCCCCAATCCTTCAGCAAAAAAAATATAACTGCGCCCTCCGTGTCACAACTTCATTATTATAATGGAAAAACAAAAACGACTAAAAGTCTCAAAGGTTTTATTTAATCAATAAATTTTCATGCTTATTGAACACAAATTGTGGTAAACGAATCAATCAATGAGACGGATGAGCTTGCATATTTTTTAACAATATTGCCAATCCTTGGTTGAATAGAAGAAATTGTACAACGTATACCACTGGCAATATCGAGTTTGCTCCTATACTTAGTTTTTATTGCTAATACTGCTGAAAAGGCTTTTTCACAAAGATAGGTGCTTGGAAACGGTAAATACAATCGCAGTGCTTGCTCTGCTATGTCGGGATAGTATCTGAAGTACTTGACCCAAAGCAAAGTTTTGTCAAGCTTCTCAAAATCGTATTTCGCAGCAGAAGAATTTTTTTATTTCCAACGCGTGCTGTTGAAGGGTGGGTTTCTGGCAGCGAGTCTATGTCTACATGGAAGGGACCCGTCGCTTATCTATAAATATTATTATCGCACGAGTTAGGAAAGTAGCACCTGAACTCGTCACTCAGGTGCTGCAAATGGTTTGATATTTTTGTCTTGGTAACAGTGTCCTCAAAAACCTCTTTAACCTTTTCAGACCTGATTTAATTTACGGTTTGAGGCAGTTGCAAAGAAACAATTTTATGATGCGAACTGTACTTAAGTCGACACGACACTTGTTCCTTTGTCACAGCCAATGAGCTGAAGGCTACATGTTCGGCTGCAGTAATATGAACCAATTAAAACCTAGACCAGTAAGTTGGTTTGCGAATCATTCACCCACAGGTAAGATCATTAGCCATTGGGCTTCGCAGTGTGTAGTACGGACGAAAAACTACCTACAAGTGCGTAATGTACACAATTGTGTACACTGGTTCTGAATTGGTTAAGGCGTGTTTCTTCAGAGATTGCATATAATTTCGAAACAGATCGGCACCTGCGCCCCCCACAGTATGTCGACACGTCTTCCTTGGGGCCCCCCCCCCCCTCCTCATCTCTATAAAAATCAATGATCTACAGTGTTATGTACAAATGTGCCGATATCAACTGCACATTGGTTGTCTGCTGTCACAGTGGAAGGCGACAATTGGACACCGTTCTCCAGGAGGTGTCAAACACCGTGTGGACCAATGGACTAAAGTTGTATAAACGCACGTGTTTTGAATTCTAGCTTGTCCCGAGATAAATCCGCGAATTCTTCAGGTCTCTAGCGATTAATAGTATACAACTGTTTATCACATGCGAAACAACATGTGGTCGGTACACGGTCTTCTCCGCAGTTAAATGACCGACGGTCGGCTAAGCCACTTTGTATTGAACTGCAGGCTTTCTCTGTGTATTATATTATACCCATAGGATGGTGGTAAGTGTAACACAGAGCAAAACAAATGTTTTCCTGCCGTGATGTATGCAGCCTACGCACTTTCATCTCGCACTAAATGCCAGTAAATGTATATTGACGTAAAAGTGTTAATGTTTCTAAATATTTAACAATATATTTGAAACTAAGAAGTGGAATAGTAATTTCTCTATACATCTGTCTTAAAGTGTAGAAATTTTTAGCATGGTTAAAATTAAAATTTATAAATGTATTTTGTATTTAACTCTTTCCTGAACAATTGTAAAAGTGCGAGAGTGTGTGAATGTGAAAGAACTTCATCATTCGCATTCTTTTACAACATGAGTAATCTGGTGTGTTAATTGACCCACCTCCCCCCCCCCTCCCCGAAATCCTTATAGCATAGCTTATGTCATTCGAAAATTCCCTCATTTGTTAATAATATGCTTCAATAGTAACAATTCGGAAGAAGAAATTTTTCGTGAGTTCGAGGACAGGTAAACTAAACTACTCTTTCCATTGCATTTACTCGCCTCGCTATATTGTCTTAGGCTGCTGTTCCACGCAAGAGAAAGTTGCCAATTTTATTCTACACCATGAACATGAGAATTAAGTCCTCGCTTTTTTTTATAAGTTTGTTATTCACTCGAAGTATACCATATGTTCCTCTAGAATTCGGTTTAACAAGTTACAGATCAGCTGCAGTAGTGTGAAACTGAGTTTGAAATTCAGTTTATTCTGGAAAAAAACATGGGTGATTTTCTGTCAGCAAAAATAAACATTGCTTATAAAGGTTAGGTTTTAATTTACTCCTTTCAATATCACAGATGATTATTACTGCCGAATAACTTGCAGGTTATGCAAAGCCGAATCACAAACGTAAGAAAATACGAAGCCTATCCAAATTATTTTTAAACTCGTAAAATTTTCGAATGCCTGGACATCAAGTAGACATAATTAAAAATATTTAATGGTTATTTTCATTGACATCTACAGGATTTTTATGCTGATACCCATTGTAATTCTTTGATTAAAAGATTAATTTGCCATACTGCTGTAAAACATTATCACGTCATAATTTTTCAAGGTCTAAGGCGATTTGGTGGAGTTATCAATTTTTTTGGGCTCTGGAAAGTTAAAAACACTATCATATAGAAAACCATGAGATCAAAACATTTTTCGATTATTTGTAAAATAAATGACAAAGCCTAATAACAAGCAAAGAGCAGGGTAAAAGGGGGTTTATCATACATGGAAGAAGCGACTCAAGACAAAAATAAATCCGAAATTGTTTGAATTTACATTTGTTTTAAATGTATACTTTTAGATAAATTTGTATTTGATCACAATTTATTAACCTTCACCTGGATGCTGTCTATTCAATAAAACAACAATTCTATAAGAAATAATGGACTGAATATTGCGCTACCTTGGATGAAGTAAAACTACTGACTGAGCATTGGTCAATGCTTAGAGGCAGTGATTTTTCGGGCAATTGTTTGATTGCAGGTTAGGTAGATTTTAATATGACGTAGACTTATTCAGGTATTCTCGTGTTACTAGCTACTGCTCCCATGATTACCCACTTTAACTCTTTAACCGGCCCAATCAGGACTCGGTAACTGCAAGAAAGAACTTTGCATGTGCTGTGTGAGGTGAGAGAAGTTTGTCAACGATAAATGCCAAACCGAGATGTGCAGCACATCTAATCACGAAATCTTCAGGCCGATTATCATTGGCGCTATAAAAGAACAAACAGCTGAGGTTACAATATATGAAGCACACCGTACATTTATCTTGCAGGTAAACAAAAGCGCTACTTTTGACAGTCCCTACAAAGAACCACTATCACAATGGAACCTAAAGGAAGGGGCTGTGTTAGTCCCTTGCAGGAGTAACAACCAGTTATAAAATGTCTATCTTTTAGAAGAAGTCACCGACAAAGTTAACTACAGAAATGTCAAAACTATACATACGAAGATTTCTGGCAGAGCACACCACTAGCATTACAAAAAAAAAATATATTAGTAGCGTGCTATGAAAATGGTTCCAGTTTCAAAGAAACAGCTTATTTTTGTAATCAAAAAGACCCAAAAAAGTTACGATTTTACTCTAGGAACAGGCTAGTCATAATAGTCCTCTGTAAACTCGAACGAATATCGTTTGTTTGCCAACTGCTGCTATTGTGCAAAAAATTATCTGCTCTCTCGGAGTAGATAAGTAAACAGAGGACAAGCGGCATGGCGCTTACCTTGATGTGTCCGTACCGGTTTTCTGGTTGACTGTGAGAAGATCTGAGAAAGGGTCTTGAGTAGGACTGGATACTCCGTACTGCGAGATCCTTCCTTATTGGTTGAAGTGTCGGTAGGCAATAACGTTACCAAACGCTGATTGGGCACCGGCATTACATTTTAATGGCTAGTGGCGCCACTTTGATAGTGTGTGCTGCACGAGTTCGCAGAATACACGGTTATTTCGCCTCTGTATTCTTCATTACTCTGTGGTTTTGGTAGGGACTGGAAAAATTCGCGAATTCATTTTAGGACAAGCTAGACTTAAACACATGTACTTGTATGTTATGTTTAAAAATGAAAAGAGCTGGTGATTTCTCGCGAAAAAAATATGAGCACATAGCAGACATCAATACTATAAGTACTGACCTGAATAATTCACGGATTCATTTTGGAAAAAGCTATAATTCAAAACATGACCGCTTATATAACTTTAGTCAATGGTCCAGACGGTGTCCAATTGTCGCCTTCCATTGTTACAGCAGACAACCAGTGTGAACGTGCAGTTGATATCGGATTTTTACATAAGATTGTAGAGCCTAACGTGCCGGTCATTGAACTCGCGAATTACTCAGGTCTCTAACTATAAGCACCCAACAGCAGTTTGTCTAATGCCATTAGTTGCCGTCTGCTTGAGAAGGCGTTTTGATATTTGGCCGGGCCACTTGTAATTCGGCAATATCGGTACGGTTCCTCTATGATTCATGTGCAGATAGTTAACATGTGTAAAAAAGTAATTTAGCCTATCAAGATAGGTGAACAGCCTGGCAGTGTTTTCAAATATAACTTGTCTCGAAATGAAGTCGCGAATTTTTCCTATCCCTACGAATCAGTTTTGTCTAGGGACTGGTGATTTTCGCGAAAATATTTAAGATAAAGGTAGACTTCAGTATCCTATGTCCACAGCTACCAATTCCTTTGGTTAGTAGTAGAGACCTGAAAAATTCGCGAGTCCAATGACCTGCAGGCTATACTCTACAGTATTATGTACAACTATGCCAATATTAACTGCACATTGGTTGTCTGCTGTCACAGGGGAAGGCGACAGCTGGACGCCGTTCTCCAGGAAGTGTCAAACACCATGTGGACCAATGGCTAAAGTTATATTACCTCACGTGCTATGAATTCTAGCTTGTCCCAAAATGAATCCACAAATTCTTCATGTCTCTCGTTATTGGCCGTGTCTCTACTTGGGAATACGTTCTTATTTGACTGAACCTATTGTTATAAGGTAGTAAGATACTGACCTTCCACTATTCGCGGACAGGAACAATCCAACCACAAAAGTGCATATGAACAAAAGTGTTTTGGAGTACAACAGGTCTTGAAATTTTTTTTGCGAGAAACACATGCTCCTAGTTATGTCTAGATATGTGGAGGAGTGTATTGGTTATACATCTGCCAACTCCTAGTTAAAGTTTTCTGTTACGTATTCGATTGGACCCACTCAGACGCGGGGTACACAGGTCTGTTCATTAAGCACGTGCAGGTAATATTTGGTCTGTACTGCAAACTGCGAAGCTCAATGATCAACGATCTTAACTACGGGTAAATGATTCGCAAACCGTTTTACTGGTAGAGGTCATAATCGGTTCACATAACTGTGGCCGAACGTATCGCCTTCAGCTCATTGACTGCGACAACGAAACAAGTGCTGTGTGGACTTAAATCCAGCGCATCGTACATTTATTGTTTGCAACACTTGAAACCGTTAATTAAGGTGGGCTGAAAAATGTCAAGCTCTTATCATACAATCCCGAGTGTACCCGTTCACGCCTGACGTGTTTCAGTGTAGGTGAAGTGACGATCGGTGTTGTAAAATTGCAGAAGCTATTACCAACACTGGCAGCGGCTATCCCTGAGCAATACTACTCGTTGAAGCTGACACACTAACAATTTTATAGTTGTTTGCAGCTTGTGCCTGTGGATCTACTGATACACTTTCCGTAGGTTCCAGACTGTCAGTTGGTATAAAACATACTTAGGTAATTTCCCACCCAAAAATTTTCTCTTTTGCGACATCTCAAATGAAAAAATTAATTTGTATACTAAGCAGTTAACGTAATCCCTTAACGTACACAGGAATTTTTAATTTCAGGTATTACCAAAATGGAAATTTATGGCGTGACCTGTACTTAGGAATTTCTAATGGCAGCTTACACTTAGGAACATACGGGAGGGGTTTCAACGAATCCACGGCACAAGAAGCAACCAATTGTAAAATACTTGGTTTGTGTCAGCAGCTGCCAATACCATTAAGGCGATGTCTGTATTGCTAATAGTTTCTGGTCTTGTACAGCATCGACCATTATGTTACCTATTCCGCAACGTGTCAGACGTGAAAGTTTATACTCGGGATAATATGTTGAGGGGTTAGGCATTACTAGAGACCTGAAGAATTGGCGTACTCATTCTGTGACAAGCTAGAATTCAAAACACGTGCGTTTTTATAACTTTAACCATTGGTCCACATGGTGTTTGACAACTCCTGGAGCACGGTGCCCAATTGTCGCCTTCCACTGTGACAGCAGACAACCAATGTGCAGTTTATGTCGGCATATTTGTACACGAGACTGTGGAGTCCAGCTTGCACGTGATTGAACTCGCGAACTTTTCAAGTCTCTATTCGTTACAAATGTTTTCGGCGCTTAGTGATACAGAACTGAGAGCCACATTTCTTACGCGACTGTAGGCATATAATAAAAAGAAATACGGAGAGCGTCGTATTTCGGTCCTGAACCAACTGCAGGCATCTTATGCCCGACGGTGACAAGTCGAGTTACAGCATCGCGTAACGAGTCTAGGAATCATCGTGTGTTCGAGGAGGGGACAAAAATAAATGGCAGGGAAAAAGAGGTTAGAACGAACCACCTAGACATAATCGGCACCTCGGCCTAACAATCCACACCTGTACTGTCTTTCCATTTTTCCCCCTGTTTTTTGTCTCTTTTCCAGTTCCCCCTCGATTCGCCCTCCCCTTCACCCACCAGCACCATTAACCCTCAAGAAACCTCCTTTCCTTCCCCCGACCGACAACCCCTTTTCGTGCGATCCAGAGGTGCTTGGTGTTGAGTTTAGTTTTAATGGTACCGATAAATTAAGCCAATCTCCTTCCTTCACACCCCGACCCCCACTCCCTCACCGTTCCGCAGAACCCCCTCTTCTCCCTCCATCTCGCACACACACACACAAACTCCGTGGTTCCTCTCGAACATTAGGGTTACTTGTGGGTTCGCCACACCACCACCGACTCAACTTGACCAAATCGGTTTGTAATTAACACGGGGTGGGGGGGGGGGTGGTGTAAATCAATGGCCACATTCAATCCACCCCACCCCCTGGCACCTTCTCATTCTCTCTCACTGGTGCGAGCACACACACACACACACACACACTCTCCCAGAAGTAATAAGCCTGGCCTGTGTTTCGTCCGGTCACATTGCGCTTCGCATCCGCTTGCAGGACAGCCGCTGGTAACTAACTGGTTGTTGTCGGGGAGAGACCTGCGGAAATTCAGCTATTTCGCGCAGCGCTAGGACATCAATAACAGGCACGCAGTCATTTCTGTGCTCAAGTGTCGCAATCGCGTGATATTTTTTTTTGGTATGAACAGTACTTGTCTTGCAATCAGTTCACAACGTGCTCCGTGTTCGGTGATAAAGGCTGTTCACAATAAAGTGAGCACTTTTGAAATCAACCTTAGAAAAAAGTTACTACCCATGCCTTCCAATATTTTAACGGGCGAAATGAGTGACATACGTCCAGTGAAATTGGCAACGAAGAATGGAAAACAATAACATATCTTAACGTCGAATAAAAAGTGTCACGTAACAATTTGTAATAATTTAAATTATGTCTTTCACTTTTTTTTTTTAAGCATCAAAGTGTAAAAATGAGCTGATTTGCAAGATATTCACGTCTATAATTGTTTCACAGTTTCACTTGACCGACGTATGAATAAAGTGATGAGGCCCATGGTAATGTTATTTTTACACAGGGCGGAAGAAGAGACAACGTGCATGCAAGTAGATCTTAAGCCGGGCTTTTATAAGTGCTCATAATACCGTGAATAGCCTATACTGGCTTTAGTCATTCGTGTCAAAATGGTGTAGGAAATCTCACAAACCAGATTAGCTACAAGGAAGACTGCATCATAGAGTAGGGGAAAACACAGAGGCGAAACATCCACGCATACACCGTGAGCTACAGCCGCACACGCCACCAAAATGGCTTCGCTCGCCAACAACGTGTCATAACGCCGTTCACCAATCAGCGCCTCGTATCCTACTTGCTAGGAGGCATCCCAGCTAATAGGGGATATTTCGCAGCACGCAGAAGCCAATCGAACACAGCCCCGTTCCCAGATGCACGCGCAGCTAATCAGTAAATGTGTACGCACACATCAAATGAACAGCCACATAATTTCGTGTCGCTGTACTTATCTACTCTGTGGCTAGGGCAAAGCTAATAGAAAGATTTCCCTGGCATTCAAAAGAAACCTTACCCGAATATAAGTCCATTGCTTCTGTAGGTGTTACCAAGGCGTTACATGAACGCAACAACACATCAGTAGAGACCTGAAAAAACTCTCAAGTTCAATTACCTCTAGGCTAGACTCTATAGTCTTACGTACAAATATGCCGATATCAACAGCACATTGGTTGTCTGCTGTCACAGTGGAAGGCGACAATTGGACACCGTTCTCCAGGAGGTGTCAAACACCGCGTGTATCAGTGGCTAAAGTTATATAAACGCACGTGTTTTGAATTCTATATCGTCCGAAAATGAATCCGCAAATTCTTCAGATCCCTACACATCAATTATAATTATTGTGGGAATATATATATATATATTACAAAGTAGATTTGCATATGCATATCACGATACACATAAAAAAACTTTTGGCTGAAACACACTGAACTCGGCACACCATTGGCGTAAAAAATTTGATATGGAGTGGCAGCTCTGAACCAATAAGAGATAAATAGAAGTAATTTTTATATAGTGGTGTATATAGAATGTGTGTTGACAGACACCTGAATCTTAGTGGAAATTATCCAACTCACTAACCAAAGAAAAACTACTGTCTGTGCCTGTCTTGCTATGTGCACAACTGAAGTTTTCCCTGTATTTAGTGGACGCGTGTATTTGTGGTAAGTAGAAGCCTGAAGAATTCGCGAATTCATTTTGGGACAAGCTAGAATTCAAAACACGTGCGTTTATATAACTTTAGCCATTGGTCCAGACGGTGTTTGACACCTCCTGGAGAACGGTGTCCAATTGTAACCTCCCACTGTGACAGCAGACAACCAATATGGATTTGATATCGACATATGTGTACATAAGACCGTAGAGTCTAGCCTGCAGGTCATTGAAGGTATCTAGCGATAAGACAGTTTTGTATTTAACAGTGTACTTTTCACATGTCCGACAGTTTTCTTTCCTTATTGGCGGTCATGATGGTATGAAGCTAATAAACCCCATTTCACTGGGTTAATGAGGATTCTGAAACCGTAAGGCAGAACATTCGTGATTGGTCTGCAACAACTTAACCGAGTCAAATCCTTGTCCATCCAATCAGGAAAGAATAAACTTGCTGGGCCGTTTTTACCACCTCCTGTTAATCTTCTGGTCAAAAATTAGCTGCTGGCTGGCACTGAATTTCGTTTTATCACTTCAAGTCAACGACTAACAGCGACTTTAGCTCCCGGTTCGTGATTACCAAGAATGAACGCTTGGGTTAGAAATAGTACAAGAGGCCGTTAGTATCGGAATGCGGGCAGAATAGACGATTACGAGTATTTTGTTATAGTACGTTGGTACTATCAGTGATGATTATTAATTTGCGTGTCGTATTATAAATACTACGACCGAATAACATTTTCGTTTCTATTGATCAGTAATCGTTTTGGACTTTACTGTGCTGCTATCTTGCAGGCAACAGTTTACTACAGTACATGGACCGTGGCGGCTGCACAATGAATCGTAAGTGCTGGTTTTTTTTTAATAAAAAAATGTTATTCAGTCTTCGGGTTTGACAGACATGAAAAAAAAAATTATGATTGTCAGAATATATTAACATTCCGCTTTTCCTATCCCATATATGAAGCTTAAAATAAAATAACCGCACAATTTCGGTATTGTTGAATGAAAATTAGCCACTAATAAAACTTTAACTACAAAATAATATGTTTACCATATATAAAATATATAATATATTAATTTAAAATGTTAAAGCGTTATTCTTTTGACAGTATAATCTCGAAAAGTCACTATAAAGGATAGTATCTTTAGTAACTTGTGTTACCAACATATACAAAATCAGACACGAATTATCAGATTACAAACAGGAGGCTACACGGTGGTGATAAAACACTACCTTCTATTTAGCCTACAGTCAAACCCAACTCCATGCTAGTCAACCTCCATATTTAGCCGGAGGTTGTTAAATCCGCCCTTAGTTAGAGTGTTAGAAAATAGATTTGGGCTAAAACAATCTTGGCGATTTTCCATTATCACTAAACATTGGTTGTCATCTTATATAATAAACTTTTTTTTTTTTTTTTTTTTTAGCTTAATGTTCATGTAAACAGGTTTTCCTTTCACATAATATAATTTGTAGTACCTATAAAAATATGGCATTAGTTATTTTATTTTTATGTCCTGTTTGTGTCAGTGATATACGTATTTTGAAAACAAATCCCATTACCCTTGTTGCTATTATTATAGTTAACGCCTAACATGACTGGGTCTGTCAACCCTTTAAAGGGTGCACATTACCCTCACAGATTATCAAGTCTCCACTAAATAAATATTACTTCACAATAGCAACATTTTCCTATTTATCTGCTGTATTGTCAATTATACGAGTTCTATAATCTTTAAAAGAATTATAGGGTGCCCTTAACAGTCTGCGACACAATTGTGATTACCATACTCGTTTGTTAACTCTACAATACCAGTTCTGTAATCTTAACAGAATCGGAGGTTCCTCCAACACTCCCCGACACTGTTGTAAATGCCATACATTTCTGTAATATTTTGAAGGGAAAAAACGGAGCGATTTCAACAGAACATTCTGTTGCAGTTGGGTTTACAATATCTTCTTCTGTTATCTCAATAATACTTTAAGATTGCGTTCACAACTATCTGTATAGTTCCTACTACACAAATAACTGATCCTGCTACAGAAAAGATGGTTCCCACAACAGAATAAGTTTTAACAATATAAAATTGTTCTGGCACCACTTTGGATTGTAAAGTTTTGCAGAACATAATACAGTTTATTTGTCGCTAACATAAAATGACATTACAGAACAGTTCTGTTATATTATCTTTGCTGATTTCTTTCAGTGCAAGAACACAGCAATATGCAGTTACGTGCGGTCGATCTGCGTCATTTCCCTTGCCCCGTTCCCCGCCGGAAGTGCGTGGCTCGGTGCTCAAGGTCATCACCGGTAACAGGGGAGGAGCAGATATGTTTATAAACGAGCCACCGTGTAAAGCTGGAGTCACAATACTCCGATGAATCCGACACGACGTCCCTGGCGCGACGAAATTTGAGTACCAGTCAATGAAAAGCAAGGTCACTGTGACGTCAGTTCTACCAAATCGCAGCCCCGACAGCCCGAGAAAAGTATATTCTATTTCTACTTTCCGTCATGTCAAACTCATCGGGGCTCGCAAAAATGTAAATACAACATTGGAAAACAAAATTACCTGCGTATTTCTCTACTGTTGTAAATAATAAACTAACTTGCCACCAAAAAAAAAAAAGCATTCCGGTTTGTTTATAAATACTTTTTATCTCTCGTATAAATTCAAATATTCTCAAAAGCAAAATAATCATCCACTTTATCGCGAGTTTTAAAAAGTAAATATTGGATATCATAAGGATAACTTACCGTTTTAGAATTTTCCAACAGCCAACTAACATACCTGTAGAGCAGATTTCGTCGCCGTATTGAGAACACTGAAAAAAGTTTAATATGAAATTCCGTCGAGCTCTGACGTCATATCCGTCTGTCGTGTCGTGTTCGTCGGGTTATTGTGACTCCAGCTTAACACTTAACGTGCACCGGCGCATCCTTCCACGGACATCAGCTGTAACCTGAGGCAGATTCGCCGACAACCTCCGTACTGCTGCAGTGATAAGTCTATCAGGACTTGTGCTGCCTCCGCCATTTTACATCACTGGGACGCTACTCCCTCAGCGCGGGGGTAGATCGGTCCCTTGTGAGGGACCTTGGCCACCCAGTTGGCTGTCAGTTAGATTGCGGAGGCGAGGAGAAGCTAACCCCCTCCCCCCACCGCACCCGTCAAACATATTTTTGCTGGAAGGCTAGCATTATTGTACAGGATTCCCAGGGTAGCGCCTGGGAGCTGTTTCCATAACTGAATTTTACTCTCTTTTTCCCTGCCTGTACGGGATAAAAGAGAGTGGTGAAGTTAATTGATTTTATCAGCGCGGAATTTTAAAGTTCAGGACTTGTGAAGTACTGTACTTGTGCTGCCTTCTGTCCTTGGAGGATTTTATTACTTGGGTTATCGTTGCAAAAAAATTCTCTGGTCAACGCCTTCGCCTCCCTCAGCGCGATTCGGCTTGCGAGGAACCTTCTGGATCTTGCCGACTGATCTATACAAGCCGATAGGGATGAGCGTTATTTAACGTAACAGTTATATGATTACAGTTATCAAAATATAACAGTTCCGTTCTTGTTCCCCAAGTCCAGCAAAACTGTTACCAATAACATTTAAACCTTTAGCACAACCTAGCGGCACATGTAACAACTGTTCAGTTATAACTCCTCCACACCTTCCTAGGTAACGCTTCCGTGCAGGCTTCAGTTCTTCTGTGCTGATCCCGTTCTGTAAACCGTTCTCAGTAATTCAATAACCGTTTAGCATTACCAGAGTTTCAGTACTGGAGTAACGAAGACGGTTCTCACTTTCGGGTAGATTTTTGTGCGGTGTTGTGTGAAATAATTTCGTCAATGTATGAACCCAAACGGCGTGAAACAATTGAAATATGGAAGTTTTTCACTGTGGTTAATGATGAAATTGCATCACGTAACGTGTGTAAGCAAGAATTTTCGTACAAGAGCACAGTAAGTAATTTAAGCAAACATATTTCAGTTTAACACCCTAAAGTTTCTTTATCCTCTATTATCACAGGAAGATCAATACACAAAGCAAATGTCGACCATCAGTTTAAGTTTGCTTGTAAAAAAGTTATAAACAAAATTCTTTAGTATAGATATTGGTCTAAGTTGACATCAGGTTTCTATAAACAATCTGCCTGCCGACTTTCCATTAAATGTAAAATTTGTGATTAAGATTATTTTGTTTTAATAGTGTCATTGATATTTCTTTACTTTCTTTAAAATGATAAGCATTTCATAACGTATGATTCCATTATTACAACATAGAAGTTGGACGGTAAAAAATGATATATTGTTACATGTAGTATAATGGTTTCGCAATAACTGATTAAATAACCTGTTATCCACAAATAACGATAACTCTTATAACCGTTAACGTTCAGCTCATCACTAAAGCCGAGAGCCGAGGCGGGCCTCCAAGTCCAGCTGCCAGCGGCTGAACAAGAGCTCTCCGATAGCAGTCGTTATGCTTCGGAGACACAACGTAACACAAAGCGAATGTAGTGATTACGAATTGCAGTGTGGTGCGCGGATCGTTAAATTTCGATGTATCGAAAATCTCTGACGTGACAGGACAAACGAATACGCAAAAAATTGTTAGTAAATTTATTCAGTAATCTTGTCCAGGCAGACGCAAGTATCTACTTAAAATTATAGATTTAATTAAACAAAGGCACTATGAATAACGTGTGCGACAATGTCGTTAACTATTTTTATATTTATGGTTTCGTTAACTATTTTTATATTTATGGTTTATTAACTTACATCTGACCGAGCGCGACTTCTGTTGGTCAGAAAAGTAAACACCTACGAGACATCTGTTACTCAGAAAAGTAAACACCTCTACGCGACATCTGTTACTCAGAAAAGTTAACACCTACGCGACATCTTTGAATCAGAAAAGTAAACACCTACGCGACATCTGTTATGCAGAAAAGTAAACACCTACGCGACATCTGTTGGGCGGGAAAATAAACACGTGCTGCCCCAATTACCACTCAATAATAACCTACATAGACTGCTGCCACTATATAAATATACATCTTGCGAGTAATTCAACGTGTTACACATCATATTAGAGTGTATTATGTTTATTTCTTTATCAATTAGGTCGTAGCTAAAAGTAAATTACGTGCAGTGTTTATTATCAGCTCTCCGCGTACAATCGTACTTGTGAATAGCACGCCACAGTTGTGATATTGGCCGCACAAAACGCAAATTCATACTCTCATCTTGCACTCTAAATCTGAATTAGTAAGAATTTCAGTGTTTCAATCAGTCGAAACGTATCTGACTGGTACAACCATGGAGTTAGGAGCAAACAGGAGACGGCATGTTGTGATGTAGGTGAAGCCGTTGGATATAGGTGGTTTTACTACGGACTCTATCCGTCATCTTGACAGAAACCCAAAAGATTGTGTTTTACATTAGAATGATGTTGAGAGAATGGTTACATTCGAAGCATTTCGTGGTGAACAAAGAAGATGATGCATAAATAAATATACATTACAATTCACGTGGGAAGTTTTACTGGTTTATTATTGGCTTGTGTTAGTTGCGCGATCAAATAATTTCCTCATAAAACTACCGATCGTGAGTGTGTGTACCGTGGACCAGAATTGGGTTGCGTGCATCAATAAACACGTGTTTTAGACATATTGCTCATATATCAGGATTTGTGGAACACTATTTTTTGAATAAATGATTAAATAAAGTATAAAAAGCGTGCTACCATTTTCGTGTAATGTGTTGCAGGTTGCATATAAGTAATAACAGCGACCAGCAGCCTAGCTGAATTTCTGGAAGGCAAAGTTCACATGTTCGTGAGCCACAAATAAATAATTATTTGAAGTCGTTTATATTTAAATTCCTAACACTGACAATGACTCGAGAGGTTTGTTTCCAATATGACTTCATCTCCTTTATGTCAATATAGTAAATGGTTTCTGGTAAATAAATTCAAATCCCGTTTTAGTTATTCCCTCTCTTTACATTACATTAGTTCTCTGTTATGATACAGTTTTATACTACTTTATCCCTTATTGTAGGGTACAATTTTGTTTCTTGCATCTACAATGTTGGACAGGGTTAATTTACCCTTGGTACATAATTAAAGCACAAATTAAAATTTTACTGAATTGTCTGCACTGGACAATCAAGTATTTTAAAAATTTTTCAGAAGAATAAAAAGGGGGGAGGGACAGAAGGCATGTCTGGATAATTCTATTTCCTATATCTACAACAATTGTGTTACATCTTACACCAAAAGTGCAGTTTAGTACCAAGGGCTTAGTCAGTCAGTAGCCACAATTTAAATTTAGCCCAACATGTTAGAAAATTTCACATTGGGAGAGAAAACTACAATAGGATATTATTTCTATATATACACGTTTAGGGACAATAATAGGTTAAAATGTATGAAAACTTATTCGCCAGCATTTTAGGTTACTTTTGGTAGTTTAATTAGATTAGGATACATTGTTGAACTACAATGGGTGAAAGATGCATACACCGCAATGATATCGATAACAAGCGCACATGTACTAGCCACTGCCAAAGTGGTCCACAGACACACTTGTGACAACATTTCTTTGTTGTTACCTACCAACTTGGGCCATTATTATTTTTAGCGTGAAATTCCCCTCCGAATACATTAAAAACTATTCTGTTTCAGTATCTCAGAACCACGCTGCAGAAACTTGACAAACACTCCTCTAAGAAAAAGCACTATCACTAACGAAATTAAGTTCCTGTCCTCCCTTCTCAAGGGGTGGAGGGGGGGGCTGCGGTGGGCATAGTGGTAGGACGCTTGCATTTTAGTGCTGCTCCATATCTGCCATATTTCACCCTCATTGACTCTCAATACCTTACAAACCACCAAACCTCTCTCAACTCCTCTCGTCTTAAGATGATGGAGACCATGGTGGTGTAGCAGCTAGAGTATTCGCTGTTTCATGAAGCACACTTTTTTTTGCATCCCATATACATCCAATACACTTTGGAAAGGACTTGTCAATTTTTTTTTTTTTTTGTTATGAAATATAGATATTTGCACACAACTACATTAACATAAAAATATATAACAGATAAATAATATAATTTAAACACTTCTTAATTCTAGTCACTCTACAAACATATTAAGACTACATTTGGTTACAGTATAAGTTGTTACAATTCTTGTACAGATAGATATTAAAGTATAAATATGTAAAGTCTACATTAGATTGTAACACAAGTTATTACATGAAGTCTCCTTATATCAGTCATGTTCTGCATTATGGAAATTCATATTTATGTAAGTAGTCTTCTACGAAATAGACGGCCTCATTTAAAAAAGTATAATTAGCAGCTTTTTTTTATTTCTGTAAACTATTTATAGACTTAAAATGACTGGGTAGGTTATTTATTAGCTTTGCCACAGCATAGTATGGATTTAATTTAAATTATGAGGTTCTGTAGGAGAATAGGTGAAGATGATTAGCTTGTCAGGTGTAGTAATCGCGTACATCACAATTTTGAAATTTTTTTAAAATGTTTTCCATGCAAAAAACATACTACGGTGCATATACATGCATGGAAGAGTGAGAATTTTGTTATTTATAAATAGCTGCCTACAATGGCTTCTCTTTCCTTATTACTTATTAATCTCACTATTTTCTTCTGTAATCTAAAAGCCTTTTTCCATTTTGCCGATTTGCCCCAAAATATGATTTCATGATTTATTATAGACAGAATATTTGAGAAATAGCATGCAAGTATTGTATTATTATTACAAATCTTTTTTAAGGTATGTACCGCAAAACACATTGAACTCAATTTTTTACAGACACTATCAACATGCTCATTCCATGTTAAATTAATGTCTACAATGAGCCCTAGAAATTTAGTATTATTTACTGTCTGTAACCCGTATTTTTCTATTGTTGTGCATCTTTCATCCTGCTTTGTATGTTTATTTCATTGCATGAAATTCATGAGCACATATTTGTTTACATGTAATAGGTATTAATTTATTATACTGGAACCAACTGGACATCTCAGTCACTGTTTGTTTTATATTTTTTTTCAAGAACAGAGTTATTTGAACAAGTTACCAAATGTTTGTGTCATCCGCAAACATTATAGTTGAGCCGTAGGTTATTTGTTCTGGAAAATCATTAATAAATATTAAGAATAAAATTGGTCCCCTATGGCACTCCTACTCGAGTAGTTCTGGTATTGGACATAATATTTGTAATGTGATTTTTGTCGTAATATCTTATGGAGGAGATCTGTTTTCTGTATTCAAGATATGATTTAAACATATTATTGGTTACACCCCTTACGCCACACTGTTAATGTTTTTGCAATAAAATATTGTGGTCCATACAATCGTAAGCTTTTGAAAGATCTGCGAATATACCTGTTGAGAATTGTCATTTATCAAAAGAAGTAAATATTTTTTCAGTAAAACTGTAAATAGCTTGTTCTGTGGATCTGCCCTCTGCAAAGCCATACTGATGCTATGAAATAACCTTGTTTTTTTATTAACAATTGTGTTGCAGTTAATTTGCTATCAATATCTCTAAGATTTTTGAAAAGGACGTAAGAAGAGCAATAGGCCTATAGTTATCCATCAAAGAATTGTCACTTTTTTTTTATGTGTTGGTACTACTTTAGCATATTTGACTCTGTCAGAAAAAATTCCCTGGGCAATACATTCATTGAAAATGTAAGTTAAAGGCAGTTTTATTAAATAAGAACACTTTTTTTTGGCAGAGTCATAGGTACCTTATCTATTCCACATGAACTTTTACTTTTGAAATTTTAAATTACATCTATGATGTCTTCTTCAGAGATATGTGTGTAAAACAGCATGTTAGCATTCCAAATGTTACGTCTTTGGGGTATGTGTGCAGGACTAATATTTGTACCTCTGTGTTCATTTTGCAATTTTAGTGGGATGTTTGTGAAATAGTCATTAAAGCTATTAGATATTTCCTTGCTATTTTCGACTTTTATACCATCAATTTTCAAGGAAAAGTCAACATGACCTTGCCTGGGTTTCAATTCATTATTAATAATATTCCACATTGATTTTGTTTTATTTGAAGAGGAGGCTATGTTTCCCGCAATGTATTTCTGCTTTGCTACTCCGAGTAAATTGTTATACATACATACACTGGCAATTAGGCTACCGCCTGGTGGCGAGCTCTCTCAACTCTCCTTCGCCCAACCAACTCCTTTTCCACTCCCTTCCTGAACTTACCAACCCCTCTTACAGATACCAATTCCTCCCTCAACACATTCCACTCCCTCACAGACCTCACAAGCATGGACTGCCTACCTCGCTCCGTTCTCCTCCACACCCTCTGAAGCTTCTCACTGTTGTTTCCTCTTCCTCTAAATACCCTCTTACTTAGCTTGCAGTATAGCCCTCCCCATCCTCCCTCTTCATTCACCACCCTGTACATCCTGACTAGCCGTTCCACTTTCCTCCTGTCCTTCAATAAGCTCCACTCCATTCCTTTCATCATCACTGATGGTCTATAGTTCCCTTCTTCTTCATCATCCTGCCCCTGCCTTCTCCACCTACCCTTCACCCATCGTGCTGCCTTTCTCTGCACCTTTTCCAGTTCTCGCACCTCCACCTCCACATACGGGTCCCATACTGCTGCAGCATATTCTAACATTGGCCGTACCATTGTGCCATATGCCTTATCCTTCACCTCACAGCTGACTCCCTTCAGCACCCTTCCCAGCATACCCAGAGCCCTTCTTCCCTTCGCAACCACCCTCTCTACCTTTTTTTTCCACCTGAGGTCTCCCTGCAGTACAATCTCTAGATACTTATATTCTGCTGCTTCTTCTGTCTCTTGTCCCTCCCATCTGTACATGTCCCAGCTTATCATCTTCTTCCTTGTAAACCTCACTACCTTAGTTTTTCTTACATTTATCTTCATTTTATTTTTCCTGGTCCACAACCATATCTTATCAATGTCTGCCTGGAAATTTGCGCCCCCCCCCCCCTTCCCACGTCAGCATACGCAACACAATCGTCTGCAAACAATCATATTTTTCCCCTAATCCCCAAACCCATATCATTTACCATTGTGGTAAATAACAAAGGACCCAGCACACTTCCCTGTGGTACCCCTGACGTAACATCCTCTTACTCCGAAATTGCTTCCCCCACTTTCACCCTCTGCCTTCGCCCCCTGAGGAAGTCCCCTATCCATTCCACTACCCTCCTGTCTGGTATCAGTGCCTCCACTTTCCTCATCAATTTTTCGTATTACTTACACTATAATTTTTGTTTTTCCCCTGGGTTCTTAGCATTTTACGCATTGTTTTTAACCTCTGTCCTGAAACTGTCAGACCTTTACTAATTCATTTTATTTTCGAGCTACTGCTACATTTTACAGATTTGAGTGGAAAGGCACTATTAAAATGACAAAGAAATGTATTAATAAAACAGTTCCAGGCAATGTTTGGTTAAGTTAATGTATAAACATCATCCCATTTTTCATTTACAAGTACGATTTTTAAAAAAATTAACATTTTCACCTAAATATCCATGATTCATCATCAATATTAAAATAAGCTTATGTCCAATTAGTTGCCCTCAAAATATGAATTTTAAAAATCCTTAAGAAGGGCGAAATAGAGTTTAAAGAAAATCATGCAATGTTTTTCTTTTTGCAGATGTTGTAGTTATAGGAAAAGATTGACTTTATCTAAGTTTTTTTATTTTCATAAGTAAACTTTATTTATTTAACTCAACAGCTTGTCGACTGCATGTTCAGTAGGGAATGGTAAACCAAGAACACAATGAAGGGAATACAAGGAAGGAATTGGTCAAATTGTCTTTATTTAGTCACCCCAGAAATTGCATGGAATGAGTTCGAGAAACCATGGAAATTGCAAATCATGAAGGCTACATTCAGTAGCTATTGAAAATATGAGAACTGATTTGGTTGTAGGTCTATATTCTCGTATTGATAAACAGCTGATCTCTTGTTTGTCACTGCAACTCTGCTGACTTGGGGAGAAAAAATATTGTAAGAGTGGAGTTTTTACTAAGGTGTAGCCTTGTATTGGTTTACGAGATGATTTTCCATTACTAACAAATGAATGCCATAAACTCCTACGCTGAAATAGCAAATCGGCATTTAGAAAAATACGTATCTACTGTTTAATGAAGTGCCTGTACCGCTAATGAGTCCGCAACTTACAGGTTCGACCTTAAATTCAGGGCACGTTAGTGATCGCAACCGCACTTGCAAAAATTACACACACCGCAATTGTTAATTTATAAACTTCCGCAGATAACATATCCTTATAGACAATAATTGTGCGCTATCTTTCGAATATATCCACGGTATATACGAATACACTCAACACTGGATTCGCATGGCCCGGCCCGTACGCATCTTGGTACATTAATATTAGTTTTCGTTCGTCGGCGAATAAATCAAAATGCCAAATAAAGATTTCACAAATGTAAGAATAGCACAAATTCAGAGTAAATTCCGAACAACTAGTGAGTTCATATAACACTCGCAAGTCTGTTCAATTACAATGTAAACAGAAGTTGTCTCTCTCCCGCATGGCTGCTTCACTTGTAACTCACTCGCAGGCGACTTCAATAGCGTACTCTATTCGCTTTTAGTACGGTTAAAGTATTATCGTTACTTTGAAAAGTTCCTATAATCATCAAAAGATTATTTAATGGAATATATTCAAGGCAAATATATAGGGAACAGAAAGCAAATCAAACAAAACACCGCATACAACACTTCCATTTAAATGTAAATAATTGATAACTTTACATATTTACCGGCGAAATTTATATATAGTTATCTGAGACAAGCACAATCACACTTTATGTATATTATCGTTATGGTAAAAAAATGGTTGTATGTTAATTTATGTCGATTTTAAAACTCATAAAATGACATGTGAAAGAGAGGCCGATACAATGTTTCTGGCTAATGTTGATGACGTGACCTATTTGATTAGAAAACAACGTTCTAATTCCACGCTATAAACTGGCTCCACTTGTTACGGTGTAGGACATAGCCACCCCCTGGATACAACAGTCACTTCAGTGAATTGAACTGATGAACCAGTGAAAAAAAAGAAGCCATATTTCCTTCACTGATTGATTCAGTGACATTTCCCACTTAATCGTCAGTCATTTTTCCCACTGTTCTCTCAGTGGTTTATTTTCTGACTGATGGACCAGCGAAACATCTAAGCAACTTGCTCCGTCTCTAATTATTTTTGACTGATGGACCAGTGAAACTGCGTGTAAAAATAGCCGTCGAACATCGTTTAAAGATGGCCGTTAAAAAAACGTGTATCAAGTGAAGTAACAACGAATACACGAATAGAACAAATACAAAATACTTTCTAAAATGCTTTTCGTCTTTCAAAGCGCCATTTTACGAGGTAATGCGAACACAAAGCCTTTCGTTCCGTTTTGATGTTTTTCATTTCGTCCTTACGTCTTTCATTTCGAAAAAAAAAAGGCGATAAGGCAACGGTCTAGAAGAAAGGAGTGCGCTAATTCAATCCTGAGCTCCTGCAAAACTTTTTCACTTTTTCAAATTACGGTAAATAGCACAACATAAATAGTTAACTATCGTAAATATGTTTATTTAATGTAATTATTTGTCTACGTTCAATAAAAGCAATATTTAATGCGCCACTGTAGTCAGCTGTCACGTATTCAATCAGTAAAATTTTTCTCTGAAACAGTCAGTGGCTTTCCACTGATTCCAAGTGGAGCCATTTTCACTGAGTATAGTAGATGATTTTCACTGCGACTAAGTGGTTTTCCCACTGATTCGATTTTCGAGTGTGCGATTTTCACCGCTGCGGCGTCATCAAACTGCGGCATCTGCGGTACGATAACGAAACAAAAGCAATCTCGCTTCCGAGTGCGCTACACGCGGACACGATCGCTTCCCGGGCGAACCGGATCTTACGACATGCTGAGTTCGAGATGAGGCCGCAGCGCGCGCGAAGTCAGCGAAGCGATGGGCTGCGATGTACGGCAGTGATCGGTGTGGCTGGCATCTGCGTGCAGCGGACAGTGATGCCGGCCGGATATCACACAGCCCCCACGAGCACAGCACGACACGACACAAACCCGCAACCACGGCCGTTTTCAATGTGACTGCTCGAAATTACAACCCGGCAGTTTACCTGCGCGAGACAACGAGTTGAATTTTTCGGATCCATTTAGAAGGCGCTGATTAACTATTCTAGTTTCAAAGGCGGTGGGCAGACGGGAAATTTGGAATGCCTGACGGTGCGCAGTTTTATAGCTTATGCATAATATGGTAAAATTATTATTTATAATAGTTAAATACAATAATTTTTATCATTTGTTTTCTTTTAAGCTACGTATTTCCCATTGCAGGGAAAGCTTATCATCGTCGTGTCGTGCCGCACGACACGACGATGAATATAAATAATTTATAATCCAAAATGGGGCCGCGGTGGCTGAGCGATTAGCACGCTCGCCTCCCACCAAGGCGAACCGGGCTCAATCCCCGGCCGGGTCTCGGGATTTTCGCAAGTGGGAATCGTGCCGGACGATGCCGTTCGTCGGCGGCTCTCCTCGGGGATCTCCAGTCCGGCGGCTCTCCATGTTCACTTCAATCACCCTCATCGGCTCTCCAGACGTCGCTGTTAAGAGCCGCCCAAATCACTTCACTCTAAACCAAAACTGCTGGTCGTACGACATAATCGTAGGGCTTACGTCAGATCTATCTTGTATATTCATGGTTGCTTTAGTTTTAAGTGTCATGTCGTGCTTGCGGTGTCTTGCTGGTCGGGGCTATGTCATCCCGACATGTTGCTGGCCAACATGTCGGGATGACATGTGTGTGCGACATGTCATCCTGACATGTCGCACACACATCCAGCCTCACAGGGACTGTGGGGCTGGATGTGTGTGCGACAGACATTTGCAATGTTGGCAAAAGACAGTCTTATTCTCTATGTGTGTGAATAATTAGTGTTTAATAACTAGGGACAGGAAAAATTGGCGAGTTCAATGACCTGTAGGCTAGACTCCACAGTCACGTGTATACTCGAGCCTCAGATGTATGTTTATTGGCTGCTGCCCCACAGAGTAGCCAGTGTTACTTCACACCTGGCAGTATGGCACTCGCTACTTGTTTCCTTGCAAGTCTGCTATTGGATCAGAGTCATCCAGGGCGTGTCTGATACACTGCGATCCAATTGAAAAGTCACCTTCAGGTTACACGTGTTTGACGTCTGTCTTGTCCTGAAATGAACTCGCGAATACTTCCTATCCCTAGTAATAAGTAGTGACACCTGTTTTTCGCGAAACGATTTAAGGACAAGTTGTGTTCCAACGCCTTTTAGTTCTGAGACTCTTTCGGGATTGGATCATTTGAATAGTGCGCGTCTTATCTGTCTGCCTGCGTATCATGGACGGTCAGTATCGTAGAAACTTAGTTCTGATTGGCTCACACTTTTTATAGACTGTCTTCACACATATTGATTAGCCAATAGTCACATGAAGCCTGTACGTGTGTACATAGAATGTTGAAGTCTAGCTCCCGCGTAGATCTTATCGCGAAAAACAGGTGGTCCTAGTAATAAGCAGAAACCTGAAAAATTTGCAAGTTCAATGACCTGCAGGCTAGACTCTACACTCTTATGTACAAATATGCAGATATCAACTGCACATTGGTTGTCTGGTGTCACAGTGGAAGGTGTCAATTGGACACCGTTCTCCATGAGGTGTCAAACACCGCGTGGACGAATGGCTTAAGTTATATAAACGCACGTGTTTTGAATTCTAGGTTTTCCCAAAATAAATCCGCCATTTTTTCAGGTCTCCAGTTATAAGTGTTCGTGGTTAGTGTAAAGACAGTGATCAGGACTTTAATTAGAATTGAGGATGGAATTAAATATTAAGCTCGCCGTTTTGTCAATTATAAATGTATGTATTTTTAGAACATTGTAAGTAAATTGAAAAAAAAAAAAAATTAGTTGTTATAGGTACTTCCATCCCTCACGAACTTGGATACTCTCCTGGAAACTTGTAATAATATATTACACGTAGGGGCAGGAAAATTTCACGAATTCATTTAAGGACAAGCTTTGTTTACAATTGGATGACAGTTTATTATACACGCCCAGGTTAACTCTTGGCCAATTACAGTCCTTCAAGGAAACATGTACCGAATCCCGTTCCACCTGATCTGAGGTCAAACTGGCTACACACTGAGGCAGCAACCAATGAACACACGTAGTTCAAAATGCGAAATTTTCCTTTCCCAATTATACGTCCACTTCCAATATTATGACTTGAGTATAAAATTTGTGGGATATTCTTGTCGTTAGAATGATTCAGTACTATCAGTTCTGTTTGTAGGAATTTCAGGTTACGTATTTTAGACATTTCGTGTGTAGAAAAATGCTGTGTAGTTCTTGCCAATACGTAGGGATATGCGAAATTCGCGTTATTATTTGCCATCAGGCTGAACTTCCCAGTACTGTATGCACTAGAAGCGGCGTCGTTTCTCCATTGGCTGCTGCATAGATGTGAAGAAACTCCCTCTCTGACTGACCTACACGTGATTGGGGCACATAATTGTGAAGTGTTCCTTTATAGGTGCAGTCGCCCAGGGTGTGCCGCATAACGTATGGTCCAATGACAAACGTATCGCAAAGATACATGTGTTTCAAATTTAACATGTCCTCAAATAATAACGCGAATTTTGCATGTCTCTAGCAATATGTCAACATGAAAATTCAGGGGAAAATTATTTCGGCTTATTTTCAACAACATTTAAAGTTAATTTAAATCACATTAATGTTCTCTATTTTTTTTTTATTTTGCTACTTTAAAAATTTTTAGCAGATATTTTATTTTAATTTTTATGCATGAGCACGAATTATTTTCGCCGTGCCTGGCATTTACCAGGAGTATACGCGCGTCTGCTTGAGTGTTTGGCAAGGCGTCCGGTGAGAGGCACGTGCGCGCGGGAACAGAAATATGATAGCAATTTCTTGCAGGCGTCTTTTTTAAGACCTCCTGATAAACGTGTATCTTTCCCCCGCGGCTCAGGCAATATTAACACATTTGTTTAAAGCGAGGACTCAAAGTCAGTCCGCTGGATGGAATAACGCCTCCCTTCCGTCTTCCACGCGCCCAATTGATTTTCTATTAGAATTCCATTTATTCTCGCTTTAGAATAATGTCGGGCCGCGGTGTGAGGTTACGGCGCGATAGCGGTTTCGCAGGGGCTTGAAAAGCTACCGAGGTCGGCTGGCTGGTTAATAAGAGTGGATGAAGCACCCGGGCTCCGTGTATGAATCTGTGTTCGCCTGACATTGATGGCCGTTCAATAACCGCATCTCCACGCTGCTTCCTTGGAGCACGCCCTGTCAGATTAATTGTCTGGAACATAAATCATCACCTCGAGCGGTAGAAGACGCCCTCGATCAACTTAATTGAATGAAATTATTAAAGTCGACGCTCCTCTGCCAAGATTGCGGTTGTCCGACGCGCATCAAACAAGCTAAAAAGGCGACGCAGTTTCAGATCAAACACGTAAACATGCAAGTAACAAAAACTGGCCTTGTTCAAATTCAGAACCACTTGACCACAAAGGGGGCAGTGGTTAGACTACTCGCCTCCCACCAAAGTGAAACGGGTTAGATTCCCGGCGGTTTCGGCCACGGATTTTCGCACGCGGGAATCGTGGCGGACGATTCCGCTGGCCGGCGGGTTTTCTCGGGTATGTCTCGTTTCCCCCGCTCTTGCATTCCGGCGCTGGTCCATTCTCACCTCGTTTCACCATCATCGGCTCTCAAGACCCCGATGTTAAGAGCCACCCAAAACTCTTCACTCGCTTATTCATTTGACCACAGAGTAGAGAAGTAGACTACACAGAGGCGAAACTACGTGGTGGCTCTTCTTTTGATGTGAGCGTGCACATTGACTGATTGGCTGCGGGAGGATCTGGGATTGAACCTTCTGTCTGATTGGCTACAGTGTGCTGCGAAAGAAGGTGCCTTAATGGCTGGGCGACCTGACAAGCAGGATACCAGCCGCTGAACGACGTTACATCTTGATGGCTAGTGACGACATTTTGGTGGCGCGTGCGGCTGGAGTTGGCGATGTGACTGTTTCGTCTCTGTATTCCTACGTACTCTGTGACTTGACCTTGTTCCCCAACTCTGTGCAATGACTAAGGACCTGCAAAATTCGCGTTATTTTCTGAGTGCAAACTAAACTCCAATACATTGTATGCTGGGTTGACTTCTGACATTGGTCGACAACTTGAGTGGCACGTTGCAATGAAGCTGTCAGCCAATAGTTAAAGATGAGCGGATGAACAGCCAATCTACAGTGAAGCGATCACACAGCGTAATGACGCCGTACATGTGCCAGTAGCCAATGCCATTACTAATTGCACTCTGTCAGTTAAAAGTCGGTGAATTATAACATGTCTTGAAATAATAACGCGAATTTTGCAGTTCTCTAACAATGACTAAAGACCCTGTAGATTTTTCGCTTTACTAAACAGCACCAACCTAGACTCGAGCAATTGTCATGTGCTCAGTGGTAGAGACGTGAAAATTCGCGTTATCTTTCAGTGGCAGGATAGATTCCACAGTCCGTGGTTTCTATGGCTGCTGCACTTTAATCAACGGGCACCTGCCTGCTCGGTCTTCTTAAAGGAGATTGGTCAGTCCACAACTGATATTATCTTATTGGTTCAAGAGTTATCCGAGGCTTGGCAGACATATTTCCGGCCGCTAGCTGAAGTCGGACAAAAGAACAGAAACTTGGAGTTGTCCAGTCGGTCTTTAAATAATAACGCGAATTTTGAAGGCCTATGCTCATTTGCTGTTGCCACTCTCAGAGCTCATTCTCCTGTTCGGCTCGCCCACACGGAATTAAACCACCCGAGTGCTGAATGCACACTAGGCTATTTATGGGTTCACACTTCTCTCACAGGTAAGGCTGTCGCGACTCCATTCATTTAAAAAAGAGTTACGGCGTCTTACTTTTAAATGAATGAGTGAATAGATTTGGGCGGCTCTTAACGTCGAGGTCTTGAGAGCAGATGAGGGTGAAGCGAGGTATGGAGCAGCGCCGGAATTCAGGCGGCATCTTCTGGCACGATTCCCACATGCGAAAATCTGGGGGCGACCCCGCTAAAAGTCGAACCCGGTTCGCCTTGGTGGAGGCAATTGGCCTAACCACTGCACCAGTGTAGCTCTCTCTTTTGAGGAACCGATATTGGAAACTAACCTGCACTTCTGTGACACCCAGATTGCTACTTAACTGTAACGACAAATGATAGTTAGGGACTGGAAAAATTCTCGAATTCATTTTAGGACATGCTAGACTTATGCACAATGGAATTTCTGTCATGTTTGCAATTGGATCACAGTTTATTGGACACACCCAGGTTAACATTGGGTCAACAACAGACCTGCTAGGAAACACGCGCCGAATCCCATGCTTCCTGGTCTGAGGTCAAACTGACTACACACTGAGGCAGCAGTCAATGAACACAAAACTCAGACTCGAAAATACATAGTAGCGTAGAGTCTAGCAAACAGGTAGTTAAAAGTGCGAAATTTTCCAGTCCCAGTGTTTGTTTTTGTCTCGTCTTTTATGGTTTAAATTAAATAAAAATTATATCAAAAATTCTTTCTTTCAGATATGGACACATTAACGGCAATCTACTTGACAATAAGAAGAAAAAACAGAAGATAAAAGAAGAAAAAGGGAAATAAAGAAACAGAAATTGAAATGGGAATTCAAAATTTAGCTTTTGAAGATGAAGAGGGTAAAAAGAAGAAGAAACAGCATTTTCAGTAAATGTAGAAAGTTTTGCGGAATAACAGTGAGAAACAAAAAATAGAAAAGTTTCAAACAAGAAAAAGTTATAAAAAAGAACAAACACAAACAGATATAACAATGGGAAAAAACAAAGAAAAAGAAGAATGAAGGAGAGATTAGAAGAAATACAAGATCTGAAATGGATACAAGAAGAATGGAAGGAAATATGAAGAAAAATATAAGAACAAGAAGGAGGATGAGAAGAGAAAGAAGAGAAAGAAGAAGAGGAAAGAAAACAGGGAGGAGAACAGAGAATATAAGTAGAAGAACAGAAGAGATAAATAATATGAGGAGAAGCAGCAAGAAAGAGAAGAAGAAATACAAGAGCTGAAACGGATGAGAGAAGAACTGAAGAGGAGGGGGTGAAAGAAGATGAACAACAGAGGAGAAACAAAGAAGAGGATAAGAAGCAGTATGAGGACAAGACTAAAGAGGATGAAGAGGATGAAGAAGAAAAGAGAAATTAGCAGGAAGATCAAGTAAAACAGGAAAAAGAACATGAAGAAGAAGGAGAAGACCCCAGTGAAGCAGAAAATCAAGATATAAGGAATGAAGAAAATAAGAATAAGAATTAAGAAGCCAACGAAAGAAAGGAGGAAAGCCAAAAGGAAGATGGAATACAAATACAAGTCCACAGGCATAGAGGAATATTGGGAAAGGATTGGAGTCGGTTGCAACAAAAGTCAGGATCAAAAATTACAGGAGAAAGTGTAAATTCTAAAAGATACGGGTGAGTGAAAATTGGATACAAAATTCCAAAAATAGCAGGACAAATTAATTTATCAGTAGAGACCTGAAAAATTCGGGAGTTCAAGGACCGGTAGATTAGAATCTACAGTATTATGTACAAAAATGCCGATATCAACTGCACATTGGTTATCTGATGTCACAGTGGAAGACGACAATTGGACACCATTCTCCAGGAGGTGTCAAACACAGTGTGTGTGGACCAATGGCTAAAGTTATATAAATGCACGTGTTTTGAATTCTAGCTTGTCCCAAAAGGAATCCGCGCATTCTTCAGGTCTCAATGAATACACATGAGTAGTGGAGGAGAATTGGTAGGTTATGTAGGTTAAGAAGGGTGCATATCTTGTCCATATTTTGTTTTTCTTTGTAATACTTGGTAAATTACATTATTCACCATGGCTACATGTTGGGTGCAGTCCCTCAGCAAAAATATGTTGTCCCAGTTGCTGAAGGAAGCTGGGGAAGAAGTTCTGGATGCTGACGGCATATCAGAACTATGTGTGAAGGCTCGTGCATTGGCACGAAAAGGGGATGGAAAATGAGCTGGGGACACCGGCACTGAAGGAACCGAAGCTTCGGGTGAGTTTATTCCAATGCTTATGATACAAAAAAAATTTACCCTCTGGGTTATTGGCCAAAGTGCCTGAGCTTAAAAACATACCATTAGAGTCATCAGTTGCTTTCTTTGTTAGATTAAATATCGTATTTGCTCTCAACATTTGTTCGGGACAAGTGGGATATGACGCCGCCATTTTTAAAGTGCCTGATGAAATCCAACCTATCTTTGGGCTTGTTTGTGATGAGAAATGGGATATTTGCCTCTTGTGCTCTGCTGTTTGCCAGAATGTAGCTAGTGAGGTACCTTTCACTAAATTTAAACGTAAATTATTTAAGAAAGGCCAGTTACCAAACCAGTCTATGAAAGAATTTGTATCCGATGTTATAGGTATAGTAAATGTTGCGGGATTCCATGCGCTGAGGATTGGTTTACTCAGTTAATGTTTTGTAACCTACTGCCCCATATAGCAGATTTTTTTTTCATTTTGTCACCCATCCTACACCTTTGAGTCAGTTGCTCACCTTAGTAACCCATGTAGAAAAAACCTTGCAGGATTGTCCTCTAATGTACCGAAAGATAATAAAAGGGAGTTTAGAAAAACAGAAAATCGGGCTTGTTTTATATGCGGAAGAAAAAACAATTTTGCAAAGGAGTGTTTTTTCAGGAAATATGTAAATAATGTATCTAAGGAAAGTAAGAGTAGTAATTCAGGAAGTCAGTATAATATTAAGAGTGGTTGGACACAAACAGAAGGGATGAAAGATAGGACAAAATCTTATTAGGATAGATTGAAAGAGATGCACTGTTATTACCATAAGGAGAAGGGCTATCTTAGAGCTCGGTGCCCTCAGAGGGAGAAAGAGGTATGGAAACATGTCATCATTTAGTCTATCATTCGAAAGAAAGCATTGTTTGCTTTTTGCCCGTGTATTGATAGCAGATAAGATCCAAGTAGAGGCACTGCTGGATTCCGGGGCAACCTGTTCCCTTATTAGTCAGTTCTTTTGCAATTATTTGTTGCACTATGTACAAAAGGGTTCAGTTCATATTTATTGGCAAGAGACAATAGATTTTCTTTGGCTAATGGAGGTGTAATAGGTTCCCAGTGTGTGGCGACCTTTAAAATAAAAATTGATAATTTTTCATGGAAAATGGATTTTCTCATATTGCCTGGTCTTACTCATGATGTTTTGTTAGGGGTTGATTTTCTTGGTAAAACCGGAGCGTGTTTAATTGTTTATAATAATAAATTAATTTTTTAATTTAGTAAACACAGCCCTGTTAAGATTTCTACAAAACTTTTTTTTTTTCGTAAGGGTGTATTATCAGAAATAGAAGAACCACAAAGTAAATTAGAAGAACTGTAAAATGTTATGTTTTGGACAAGATCTGTTCTTTTTCTTGTATTTTGGGTTAAAAATTGGTTCCGGGTACAAATGTAACATGGTGTAGTTGTAACCGTGTGTATCTTTAATAATCTTTATCATTTGTCATGTAGGGACGTGTTGTTAGGATTACGGTTTTAACTTTCTGTACTGACCCCCAGTGCCAGGTGTCTCAAATTTCGTGCTCATTCTCATTTTTTTGTGTTTTTCATCTTCATTTAGAATTAAGTTTTGAAAATGTAGTGCTACTTCTATGTAAGATATTGCCAGTAAATTTCAGTATCTGGAGTTGAAATATAGGATTTTCAGGTTATGAATTTGGATAGGGGGTTTGTCCCCATAGCTGGGGTCAGGATTTCTCTCATGAGGAGGAGAGAGAGAGAGAGATGTGGCAATTGATTGCATAACACGCTTTGCTTGGTTATGCTGGCATATTATCTCATGTAGGATTTCCATTTTTGTTCCGAGTCCTAGGAGTGGATGAAGAAGAGGTGATCATGAGTGAACGGCACGTCGGGGGTCCATCCGGAACTGGCCATTCCGAGTTGATTCCTGGCCGCACTCATCTTGGTTTCTTCAGTTCTTCGTCATCGGAGGGGGGGCTTCCGATAGGGGCGTCAGATGAGACATGGAGCCTTATGACCTGCAAATGTTCCCTAGCACGCTGTACTAATTTTACCGTCCGCCCGATCTACGACCATGCCTACTGGCCGGCTGGTTGCCGGACAGGCAATGTGTTCTACAGAAAGAATTTTCATGAAATTCCTACTCGTGAATACTTACTAAACTTGACTTATAATTACTTAATTGTAAACGTGGATTCCCTACCTGGTGGACAACTTGAACGATATGTATTCCTTTGGTGACATCACGACGCCCGGCAACTCGACTGCAGGAACTGAACAAACATACCCGACTGAAATGGCCTGCGTGAATGTGCTGCTAGAGTGTGTCTGCTGGCGTGGCCGCTTGGAGCGCTGGAAGCAGTGGGCGCTTGGCTATAACGGCCCGCGGGAGTTTAAAATTCATAAATGGGGTGCTGCGAGTACGGGAAATGAATTTATGCCACCAGAATCTTCTGTATTGTTTAAGATTGATCTACTACTGTATATTCAGTAAAGGTGGCGTTGTGTTCGCTGGAAATAATTCTTATTTCAGGAGTGGCTGAGCCAATAGGAATTAAGGTGGGGTGGTTCTCTCCCTGTAGGATTTTCTGGTATAAATATATCTTCCAACGGACTGGTCTAGCAGAGAGACCTAGTCGTTGGGGGGGGGGGGGGTGAATCCAGAGCTGCAACTTGTGTTAATGAGATAAGTACTGTTCCTCAAAATAGGGCCCTTAAGGCCGGACATTCAGTAGAAATGGATTTTGTAACCCGGAAATTTGTAGAATATTCTCTGGTGGTTGGAATTTCCTGCCTACGTCATATTTTAGCACAATATCACAATTTGTAGGAATTTGCAAGGAATAATTATTTCCTTGAAAATTCAAAAGAATCGCGCATTGTAAAATGTTAATGAGAAAAGTAATAAATTGTCTTGAAACCAATAGCTCATGATAGCACCCGAGATTAAGTTGAATTGAAAGAATTCCCTGTTTAAAATAATATAAAAAGGTGCTTTACAAACTAAAAATATTTTAAACTTTTATAAACAAGGTTTTTAGTGAAATAAATGTCTTCAGGTCATTATAAATTGAAGGGAAGTTATTTATCAGGCTTTTGCTTGATTGTTAGTCTATTTGTATTCTCAGACAGAGGAGATATTATTAGGCTATGTTGGGGAATAGTAATTGTTTTATCTATTTTAAAATGTCAAAATATCTAAAATTGCGAGGAGGTTAACAGGATATTGTCAATGTATTTTTTAGCCTGCAGAAAATAATAAAAGCTAGTCATTTAGTTTTTAGGGAATTTTTCAAATGTGTGTTATTTCAATCTATGTGTGAAATCCAGTCACCATGTTGTGCTATATTTGTAGATATGGTAGAAATTTGTACCTGTTTTACATTACTTGTAGAAATTTGTAATGTGGGTATTGAGGTCTTTGAACATACAGTTATTTTTCCTAACTCAAGTGTCTTTGCCTGTGTAGTTACTAATGTTTACCTTTTAAAGTCATCAGCCCTTAGGGATTTTGAATTTGAATGTTTATGACTTTAGTCGTTGTTTGCTTTAGGGATAAAGAGTCCTTGCTTCGTTCTGTGTTGAAGGGCTTAGCAAGAGTGTCACAATATTAATCAAAATTGTTTAATGTATGTAGATCCAAACAAATATGTATTTGCACCAAACAAATTTAGTATTGGGCAACCAAAATAAAAACAACAATATAACTTTGTATCAAAAACAAAATATTCGATTGCAATTACACAAAAAATTAATTTGGTTGCACGAAACTAATTTTATTTGATTCGACAAAATCTTTTTCTCAGTGCAGTGACGCCATTTTGCTTGTGTGCGTTTGGAGTTCGCGAAATAAATGGCTTTCTTACCTCTGTATTCTTTAGTACGCTGTAATGATGAGCAGCGTTATGCGAAATAATAATGTGTATTCCACAGGTTTATGCCGAACTATTCACACAAAACAGGACGAGTTTTTTCTACTGTAGGCTACAGCGTTCATTATTGTCTTGTCTGTTGCCCGATGACCTGTCTTCCAACTATCTTTATAAGAAATTAGTTCCTAATCAAGATGGTGACTCGGCAAAATTAATTTTTTTAAAGGTAGGTAGGTAGGTAGTTGGGCTTAACGTCTCGTCGACAGCGAGGTCATTAGAGATGGTGCAGATTACACAGGTAAAAGGGATTGGGAAGGGAACCGGCCATGGCCTTTGATTGGGACCCATCAAAGTATTCGCCTGGAGTGATTTCGGAAAACCATGGAAGGCCGAAATCAGGATGGCCGGACCGGGAATCGAACACGGGTCCTCCCAGATGCGAGGCCAGTGAGTTACCAGTGCGCCACCTCGCGCGGTTTTAACTAAAAAAAATCCAGCCTCCACACACAAGTATTCTTTTTAAATTCGTGTGTGATTGCTTCGAAAAGAATGATTTTTCTACCTACGAACAGAGCCCCGAGTATGTTTGTGAGTCGATTTTTTTGCAGCAGGCTAGACTTACCAGCTCTCTTTACACTCATCGAATATAATTTGTTCATTGGTTGCCTTATTGTACGAGGCGTTTTGTACACGACTGTTCAATATTCAGCTTTCTGCTTAATGCAGGCTCAAAGTTACACAAGGTGTGCATAAAGAACTGTCATCCAATAATAAATATTAGGGCAAAAAATAATGACAGAACTCGTGCTTGGTCTTCTTGGCCACCAAACGAATTCTCAGAATACTTGAGGCTCCACCCAAGACAAGCATGCATCAAGAGTCGAGGAGAGCCTTTAAAATGCCAAATTTATCATTACTAGAGCTAGCGATTTATTCGCGAAAAAAAATTGACTACATGGTAGATTTAATTACTGTAAGCACCCAACCGCACTTTGTATATTGCCATGGGTTGCTGTCTGCTTGAGAAGGCGTTTTCATATTTAACCGCGCCACTCAGAATTCGGCAACATCGGCTCGGCTCTTACGTGATTCGTGTGTAGACAGTTAACACGTGTCAAAAATGTAGTTCAGCCAATCAAGACAGGTAAATAACCCTACAGTGTTTTGTAATATAACTTGTCTTGAAATCTTTTCGTGAAATTTCACTACCTCTAACGGACCAGCCTACCAAGCCGGCAGCCACCAACTTCAAATGTAGTTCAGCCAATCAAGACAGGTAAATAACCCTACAGTGTTTTGTAATATAACTTGTCTTGAAATCTTTTCGTGAAATTTCACTACCTCTAACGGACCAGCCTACCAAGCCAGCAGCCACCAACTTCAAATGGGGAATCAATGTTAAACGAAAATCCTCTTAATTGTGCCAATTTTAAAGATAACTATTTCAAACGAAAAGTATTCTACATGAAATTTCTTAATGAGTAATGCTACGTTAAAATATTTTTTTTATTTATATATTTTTATATAATGTAAATGTTGAAATTTACATATTACAAAAAAAAAAGATGGATAAATATATACATTTTTTTTTTTTTTTAACTATTTTATGTAGCAATGTTCTCTGAGAAAATCTCGTCAACGTGTTTTTTGTTTGAAATAGTTATTTTTTAAAATTGACGCAATGAGAAGGAATTTCTTTTGACATTGATTCCCCATTTGAAGTTCGCGGCTGCCGGCTTGATAGGCTGGTCTGTCCGTTAACGATTACAATTAAAAGTTTGTATGTTTGCCAAGTCACCTTGCCAGGTAACACGCACAATGAATTCCAGTAGCGAACAAAATTAAAGTAATCGTTTTCAAATCGAGATAACGCGTCCGGCACGATCCATTAATTCGGGTGCATCCACAGATGCGTGAGGGGGTTTATTTTATTTTATTTTATTTTTTTAATCTGGAAGAGTCCAGCCAGCCCAATCACAGCGAACGAGCCCTACGATTGGAGGCGGAGTTGAGCCGTACGGCAGACATCAGCCTCTCCATTAGCTGCGCTGAAAAGAAGTCTCCATGTATATGTAACCCGACGAGTTTCCCCTGGGGTTTAGAGGGGTACGGGGGGGGGGGACTAGATTTCGTTCTCAAATTAGGTTCGTGGCGCCACAATAGGTTAATTTATCGCGAGGCAGGAGTGGGCTAGATACGAACCAACCCCTCCTTTCCATGGGCGAAGCTATAGCTTCCTTTTCCTCGGCATTTTCCCAATACACCCTCTCTCCTCGAGCATGCACCAGCGGTGGGCATTGTGCCCTTCGAGTCGCGAGCTCATACGAAAGTCATCTCCAGTTATAGGCACCTAAATGTTGCTCATAATGGACGCCCAGATGAGTACTCCACGCCCACCCCCTCCCCCAAAACCCCTCTCTACAACTTGGTTTTCTTCTCTCCCCCTCGAATATCTTCTCCAAACTTCCCCGACCAACAACAACACAAGGCGTCCCTCTACGCGGGGAGGAATCCCCCGGCTACTTTTTTTTAACTCATCCCCCGACAAAAAAAAAATCTCCCACTTTTTCTCGTTTTGCCAAACAAAACTTTCTTGATTATGCCACACTGCTAACAATATTAAAACCTTCAAGAGATCTCCTTGGACCAGATATACTCTTACCCCCTCGCGCACGTACCGCCAAACTCGGAGGCGCATAAATTCCCCCGGGTGGAGTCTGGACAATGTATGCCGTCGCGGATCGCGAGGAACAAAAATGGTTTGGGGGGGGGAGGGGGTTAAGTCCCGTCCGCGTACAGACTCGGGAGAATCCAGCGCTCGGAGCCGCGAATTTAATTTGTGGGATAAGGCTCAACCGTTTGCCCTGCACACTGAAGACGCTTGTCCTCAGCTGGAGGTATTAGGGTCACCAGGAACCCGCTCCATCTATTGTATTATTATAATAACGCAGGCCAGCGCGTGGAGTGTTCGCGAAACAAGGTTCTCCAGCACTGATATCTCTTAGCGAAATAACAAAGAAAAGCCCATAAAAAAATCTTCAGGAAAAGCGTCTTTCTACCGAGGGTAAATAAAGCATCTTTGGTTAAATCTACCCTCATATGCCTTGGATGGAATTTGCGAAATCCGGCTACATCAACGAATTGGATAGGTTTAGAAAGGGCTTATTAAAGTCCCCCAGTGATATGCCTGAAGGCTGATCAGGGGGCGGCTTACAAACTAACTTCTGACCTAACTTTAACCAACTACAATGCCTTACCTGGGATCCGAACTAAGAAGCTCCCGCGCCCCAGACTGGCTGCGCGCCAACCGACTGCGCCACGGGAGGTCGGCTTCAATAACGGATTTTCGTTGCTGCCGAACGCAGTAAAGGTTCGCATGGCTACATATCACGTGCTAAACACTATCATTCAAGAATACGAAGGTGAGTGAAATAGCCGCTAACCCTGCAGCACACGCCACCAGCATGGCGACACTGGCCAGCGAAATGTTGGCACGGCGTTCGCCAATCATCGACTGGTAACCTACGTGCCGGTCGGCATTCTCGCCAGAAGAGAACCTTTTTCGCAGCAGCATGCATATCTAGTCTATTTGCGGTTTCTTCACACTTTCGCTCTATAGGTAGAGACGTGTAAAATGCGCGTTATCTCTCGGTGACGGGATATATTCCACTGCCTTATAAACTTGCAAGCACAGTCCGTGCACTGGGTAAAAGGAATTATCTAAAAAACCAAATAAATAATTTTGACATTTATTTATTTTGCTGCTTCAAACCAACTATTGTTCAATCAAACACTGGGTTTTTGAAGTAAATATAGTGATTTTTTTTCGTATTGAACAATTAATTTTGTCGGTGTATTTTTTTCAAATCAAACGAATGTTTTGCTGACTATACCATATTTTTCATGTATGGTATTCTCAACTATATATATATATATATATACACACACACCAATTTTGCAAAAAAACACATTTGTTTTTAAAAAGCTTACACATGCTTGCCTTTATAAAACGATTTATTTAAATCAACTATATATTTGCCAAACTATTTTGACATGGTAGATTTGACCATTTGGATACGTCCGTCTGAACACGGTATAACTTCCACGTAACGAAAATTAAAGACATTTTTATTATCTCTTTTTATTTTAAACGGGAAGTACATAAAACTAACTTGGAAATTAACGGAGAGGTTCCGCGAAATTTACGGAAAGTCCGTTTCTGAAAATCAATGTGTCCGTAATTTTACGGAGTATCTACGTACACTTCTGGATAAATTTTTACTTTATGTTGAAATGTTGTTTCTATTTGTTGTGTTCCTAAACGTTCGTACTACGCTGTCCTTGTTATAAACATAAACTATAATTAAATTAATAAAATTATTTTTATTACGTTTCCGAGGTATGTTTCGAAATAACAGCGCCCAGAAACAAGCATGAGTAACAGCTAGGTGGGAGGACGGGCAAAAGAAACAATCCTTTAACACACTACTATTCACTTCTAATATCGTGTGGCCGTCGGGGTGTGTGGTTAAAAGAAGTAACACAAATAATTAAGTCGAATAAATGCATGTCTGGTTTAACTAAATGATTCGGTAAAAAAAAAAAAAAATCCTTAGTATCTAAGCCAAATAAATGCACACAGGCACACATTTGGTTCGACAAAATGAGTTTGTTAAAAGTAAATGTCTTTTTAGTCAAGTCAAACAGCTGCTTAGTTGTTTTAACACAGTCTTGTTGAAGTTCAACAGAATAATCTGGTTAAAATATACAACTGCTGTGGTTCTGCCAAACCTGTGAACTGACTTGATTCAACAGTGTATATCGGATATTACTACAACAATATAAAATTGTTGAAACAACTAAATCATTTCGAACAAATAATTTTGTTGCACCAAGCAATGATCTTGATTGGTACTAGGCAAATATACCATTTGATGGTTTCAAACAAATTCCATCAGATTTTACCAAATATTTTTCTCAGTGTGGTTTCATTAGCTGCTACACTTTAATCAACGGCGCCTACCTGCTTGATCTCTTTAAAAGAGATTGGCTAGTCCACAGCTAATATTATCTCACTGGCTCAAGAGTTCGCCGCGGCATGACAGACATATTTCCAGCCAATTGCTGAAATCTGTCAAACGCGCAGTAACTTGGACTTCAGTCTGTCCTTAAATATTAACGCGAATTTTGCAGGTCTCCACCTATAGGCTGTTCACGGTAAAGTGAGCACTTTTGAAAGTCCTGATTTTGATCTACTTGTATGCATTTTGTGTATTCCTCCGCTTTATATAGAATTAACATTGCCATAGCCTCATTACTGTATTATAGCGTCAGTCAAGTGAAACTGTGAAATTGTTAGGAAAGTAAATACTTTACGAATCTGCTTATTTTTACACTTCGATATATATATATATATATATATATATATATATATATATATATATATATATATATATATATATATATATATATATATATATATATAAAACAGAAATGGCAAGTAATAATTTTAAGTTATCACAAATGGTAGTTTAACACTTTTTATTCAACGTTACAATATGGAACTACTATTCAGCCATCGTTACCAACTTTACTGGGCGAATGCCACTCAGTGCGCCCGTTAAAATATATGCAGGCAAGGGCAGTGACTTTTTCTAAGGATTATTTCTAAAGTGCTCACTTAATCGTGAACAGCCTTTACATATGATGTGCTTGGTTGTTTACTATATACGTAGTGTTACACAAGCGTTTTATACTTCTGTTAACATACAATTTTATATTATTGGATATTTGATCTCATACATACATTTCATCCATAAATTACATTTAATTTATAATTAATAGGTAGGGACCTGGATAATACGCGTATTAATTTTGGGACAAGCTAGAATTCAAAACACGTACGTTTATGTAACTTAAGCCATTGGTGCACACGGTGTTTGGCACCTCCTGGAGAACGGTGGCCAATCGCCTTACACCATGACAGCAGACAACCATATATAGGCCTGCAGGTCATTAAGGTCACGAATTTTCCAGCTGTGTATTAAAACGTACGAATAGAAGGAAAATAAGCGTCCTGGCAATGCGTATAGGAAGAAATAGATCTTATACAAAAATTTTTACACACTCAGGGCGCACGAATGTAGTGCAGTGTCCCTTCAGTGCAGTTTTCTAGACTTCGCTAAGCTTTGTTTGCACGCGGTGGAGGAACAGCGTGAAAGTAGAACTCTAGCAACGCTTCAGAAAAGTTCGCAGTAACCGTGGATAGACTATAGTAGCCAGTCAGGCACAAGGCCCGTTCCCCTAGCCTCGCGCAGCCAATCAGCGAATGGGTTCGCACGCATCAAATGAACCGCCAAATGTGTCCTTGTGGACTTGGAGTGGCGCGGTGATTCCCTGCAGCGCATGCGGCTGTGCAAATCTGAAACTGTGAATTAAAGCGGGTCTGAAAGGGCTGAACACATTTCTTGTCAAACGTGCCATATGTGCGGGACAGTAAGGATCAAAGCGTCAAATAGACTGTATCCATTACCGAAAAAGAAAAAAAAAAACCTAGCAACAATAATTTTTGTCCGCTGTGGCCGCGAAGTCATGTATAATTTTTGTTTTCATATTTCGTCTTTACTGTCGCTTCGTGACTTGCGATGCTGGCTTTTTGTTGTAATCATTGTTGCAGTTTGTAGGTTCTCTGTCATTTATTTCGTTTTTACATATTTCTAATAATTTTACATTTATGTACACCTATCACAGCAGAGAACTTTCCTTATCTGTATTCATTATGGCTTGTGTATGCGACGTGCTTTTCGTTTTTAATGTCCTGGTATCTCTCCTGAAATCGAGTTTTTCCCACGTACGGTTTTTACTGTCAGTGATTTTTTTGTCGTCTGTAATTACTTTCGATCGGTTTGCTGAACTCTGACCAGGATCTGATATTTTCTTGATCTGTATTCACCGTGGTTTTGTACATATTTTCTTGTCCAGTGTGTTGTTGCCTTTTGGTCGTTGGTTCGTGTTCTATTGACTGCTAGGCTATTTTTATATTTCCTAGCTTTATCGTGGTTCATTTCCTGGGTTTTTTTTTTTCGTTTTTCATTCCTTCGTTTTGTTCTCTGGCTTATTTTTGGTAACACATACAGTCAATTTAAATAATCGCAGAAATTCTGCGTTAGCAGTGACATTAAACTTTAGTATTTTGAGTTAAAGTGAGAGGGCGTTCATCGTAGGTGTGCGACAGAGGCGGCCAGCACACGGACTCACGCCCGGAGGAATATAATGTTTTTATTTAATTAAAGACGCATTAAATTATTAGCATTCCTTTAGTTGTAAATTACATACATAACAAAAAAATTACATATTTAAAAATTTACATTTGTAAAATATGAAACGTATTAATCAGTAAAATGTTATAGGCTGTTCACGGTAAAGTGAGCGCTATTTAAGGCCCTCCCATCAGTCATTAACCACTGATAAATATATCTTATTCCAGCCTCAGGCGTTAGATTTTGAAGGTGGTTAAATGCGTACACTGTGTTTATTGGTCACATTGCAATGTTTATATTAAAAAGCACCAGGAAGATGGAAAGTGGATGAAAGGAAATATTAAGGGCCTTAAAAATTGCTCACTTTACCTTGAACAGGATTATAGGTGCGATGCGCATCCCCTTCAGAGTAGAGCATTTTGTTCGAAAGGTAACTGAGTTTGAGTTGAGAGATTAAGGGCTTGGAATTTAAGTACAATATATATTAATATGTAGTCAGTCATTGAAAAATGGGATTAAACCTGCCTTAAAAGTATGTAAATCTAATCTAAATATAATTTTTATTATTATTTAATATTACTCTCTGTGTGCATGTCAATTGAGAAATAAATTTCATGTGACATTTACATAACTGTTACTGTTAAATACAATGAGTACAAATAAGTTAAATATAAAGCAATTGTGTTTATACAGACTGTTTACATGGGTGTAGAAATTATAGATAATGATGGGTTCCCATTAGTTGGTACCATGTAATACACACTGGATTATCACACTCTAGCGACAGACATACTTTACTAGGCAAGGAAAACTACTGCACGTAAGACTTGCCCCAAGGAGGTCAGAAAATGGCAAGTGCTGTCGTGTGACACTTCAAAGTATTGTGTCGCATATGAGGACCCACAGCAAAAGTCGAAAACAGATCAAAATTGCACCCCTACTGCCTGAAACTCTTTCACGGCCAGTAGAGCACAGAAGACAGGCCTCTCTGGACGCGTCACCAAGCTGCCAGAGGCCCAAATATTGCTCCGCGTCTTATGCAAAACATAAGGTTTAACCTCCTGGGTAAGGCTACACTCTGTTCGGGCAGATGACGGCAGAAAAGGGTCAGCATTCTCATTATTCCCACTTCGTAAAATTCCCTTGGCATCTTACTCCAGCTTCCATTTCACGTCAAGCTTAGCAGCCTGCAATCCACTTCAGGACTGGCTGGCTCCGACGGGGATTTTTGCATCTGTAATCGCATTCGTATTTGTAGGAAGTTTGTCCTAATCCTGAAATCAGTGCTTGGCGAATTACTCTAACTTATTTACTATCATAAATTATAACTACGTATGGGTAGATAACTGATGAATTCGTGTATTCATTTTGGGACAAGCGAGAATTCAAAACACCTGCGTTTATATAACTCAGGCCATTGGCACACACTGTGTTTGACAGCTCTTGGAGAACGGTGTCCAATTGTCGCCTTCCACTGTGACAGCAGACAACCAATGTGCAGATGACAATCGGCATATTTGTACGTAAGACTCTAGAGTCTAGCCTGCGGGCCATTGAACTCGCGAATTGTTCAGGTCTCTACGTATAGGTATACAAGTGCGGGGAGGACATATGATTGGGTGCGAGAGTGCATGTGTTGGATCAAAGCGCGTCACACTACGCGAAACGTAATTATTCCGGCACTCACGTCGCTCGAAACGCTGGGCGCGCCGCAAACTGTCGGGCACAGCAATTAATTTTAACTCGGTTGCGCTGCGCCTTGCATGCGACGAGGAAGCTCTCAACTGTATGAAGGCAAACTAGCGCGTAACATCTGCCATTGTAATTAATTAATTAATTATTTATAAGTGTTCTAATTCCTATGCAATAATAGATCATTATTACTGTGCTTCCCTAATAATATTAGATGAAACGAACTAAAAGCATTTATTTGAAAGATTTTTGCACGTGTATAATATATCAGCACTTCGCTTTATTTAATTTCATAGCTGTGAATTTACAGCTATGCAGATTTTTTTCCTAATTAATAGGGAATTGATAAATTATAAACACATTACTTAAACTACATCAATTTTTCCATGTAGGAAAAAATCACAACCGACGTACACAGATCTATTAGCATGTAACTTACATTGGCTTTTAATAAAAACTGATTACTGTTATACGTAAATTAATGAAGTAAGGCTATTAGTATTCAACTGCTATAATGATGTAAATGTAAAAAATAATTAGAAGAATTATTACGTTGCTTTAAAATGTTATTACTATCACAAACAATTTCAAGTGTGGGTGGGTGGGGAGTTAATTGATATGGGCGTGGATGGTACAGAAGCTGATGCAAGGCAGCGAGAGGATAAGCAGGAACCAAGCCCCCACCAATGTTATATTAATAGGTACTAACTCCTCATATGAAGCTAAGAACTTAAGGGGTATCTCATGATGTTACAGCAATGTGGGGTAAATGAATATAAAGAGCTATAGGTAGAGACATGAGACATTCACGAGTTCAATGACCCGCAGGCTAGACTCTACAGTCTTATGTACAAATATGCCGATATCAACTGCACATTGGTTGTCTGGTGTCACAGTGGAAGGCGACAATTGGACACCGTTCTCCAGGAGGTGTCAAAACATCGTGTGAACCAATAGACTAAAGCTATATAAATGCAAGTGTTTTGAACTTTAGCGTGTCCCAAAATTAATCTACGAATTCTTCAGGTCTATAGGTTACTATATGGGTTATATAATTGAACATCCTGGCATTATATAACATGCTAAAAGGTCGGGGGCGCATTGTTATTGTAACTACATTATCTACCTTATCGAGAGCCACGTGGTTACAGGCTATTGTGTCTGGCATACTCTGAGAAGTACCTGGAGGCTGTTGAAGTATGGAGGGTCATAGCGGTAGGCGAAGCAAGCTTCTTGAAACGTCCATCTCGGTCATGGTCATGGAGAAAACCCTCTTCGCCTCTCTGCAATGCCCTCATATCGGCGTCGCATAATGCAATACGGCCTGATTCCCTGGCTGGTAGAGGGGGCTCCTGCTTGCAGGGGTTTGGCAATGCGAGCCCCGTTTGCGGCAACTGGCCGACATCGTAACACGACATCGTAACATCGTAACACGATGCCTGCGCGGTGCAAACAATTAATAATACACGTAGGCATAGGTAAAGTTAAAAAAAAAAAAAATTTCTATTGATGTCGATAAGTAAAATTACGTAATTATTCACACATTCAATATTTAATGTAAAATCCAACAAACTATCAGTGCGAGAAAATAATATGGCAGCGTGAGTAAGTATAGTGTTCTATCATGGACAAATATACTACTGTAGATTTCGATTTTAAAGCTGGTCAGTATAAACATTTCACGCAACTGATGTTTGCGGAAGTTTTGTGAGTGATACGAATATCTTTACAGTCTGAAAACGGAAAATTAACATAAACTTGTTGGAAAACGTTGGCCGAACAAGCGTCTTGTCGACGCATACAATATTCCGTTCGCTGCCATCTGAGCCCTTTTGAAAGTCCTGATGGAAATCTACTTCTATGAACACTATGTGTAATCTTCCACCATATGTAAAACAAACATTTACATGGACCTTGTAATTTTATTCATGTGTTGGCTTAGCAAAACTTGTTAAATTATTAGAAAAGTAAATATTTAATCACTTTGCTAATTGTTCCGCCTCTATGTATTGAAATAAAACCAGAAAGGAAAATAAATAATTAAAGTATTCACATATGGTTATTTAAAACTTGACTCGGTAGCCTTTTAAAAACGGAGCAAATTTCATGGTTCTGAAGACAAGATTAAAGTGCGCTGACTATATTTTCCACGAAAGCAATATAAGTTGTGTTTGTCGCTCTGATTCCACTTATAATTTTCTTATTGGTCATAAGGGCCGCGGTGACTGAGCGGTTAGACTGCTCGCCTCCCACCAAGGCGAACCGTGCTCAATCCCTGGCCGGTTCACTCCGGACTCTCGCAAGTGGGAATCCTGCCGGACGATGCCTCTGGTCGGTGGGTTTTCTCGGAGATCTCCCGTTTACCCCGCCCTTGCATTCCGGCGCTGCTCTATTACGGTTTCATTTCAACCTCGTCGGCTCTCAAGACCTCGCTGTTAAGAGCCGCCCTAATATCTGAACCACCCCCACCCCCCGTACACTATTGGTCCTGGACAAACCAGACATGCATGTTGTAATATGCAACGTTTTATTATTGGCTGGCCGTCGACCAATGAAGTCATGCGTTAACTGTGTACCAACTAATGTATTGTGACAGATGAGACAAGTGTTACAATTTAACGTGTTCGTTTGAGAAAATAAATAATTCGAAAGGAGACGTTTATTCGTACGAACTGAAACTTTGTTGTAATTTTCTACTTACAGTGCATTCCGATATATTTCAGCGAAACAGTGAAACTATAAAAGTGTGAATTTTGTATTCAAAAGAAAATAAATTTCCATATAAACATAGCTCCGAGTACATACGTGGATACTCCTCAGTAGATAAACACTTTGTAGATTTCGCTCGAGTGTAGCTTGAGCAAGCTAATTTGAAAATTTCTTTGTCGTTTAGAATAAAACTCGCATGGATGTGCAGTCTTTGATCGGCTAGTGTGTAACACGACCTCACAAGAACACAACAGCGCAGTAACAATGATATTGCAACTAAAAGAATTTCTTTTTTTATAGCCACCCAAAATGACATGATTGATTGTAAATCATATTTATAAGATAAACGACATTTGATTGGGTCAATATCAGCTCGGCTCTCCATTGGTTGATGACAGGCCAATAATGAACGCTGTAATGTACAGGGTAGTGTCCGGTGTGGTATGCACCAATAGGACGATGGTGAGTTGTAACACAGTCAATAACAGAACCGCGATGTTCTTGCAGTAGTGGATACAGGTGACTCGCTTCTAATCTGTCGTAAGTGCTAGTAAATGTGTGCAGATCTCAATGTGTTGAGACATGGAACAATAATTTCTCTTCGTCGATACCAACTGTACTGGGCGCATGAGTAGATGGGTTATGGGGACTTGGGGGTGCTTGTATGACCACCGCCGCCATGTTGTTTCCTTCATCGCCTACTAGCAGGCGCTGGTGTGTGCATCCGCCATCTTTTTTCAGTAGTTATTATTTTTCGTAGCTCAAAAAATTCCCCCTTTGGAAAGGAGCAGCATCGAGCCGCCGGACCAGACCAATGCCTTAGACCACTGGGCTACAAGGACACGTGTGAAACAAGGGGTTTTAATGAAGTATGTGTGAATACGTGTTTATGGAGGAAAAGAATTACAAAAAATAAAAAAAATAAATGTTTCTATATTTAATTTATATCATGCGACAAGTCTACGAACTCGTATTTTGAAGAAGAATTATATTATGATGTCACAACCATCGATTTTTAAAATCACAATTTTATAAAATAAAGGTTATGTATTTCATTTTATATATTTTTATTTAACTTTTATTATCAAGTGTGTAGTGCGACGTGTCTACGAACTCGTATTTTCAAGAAGAATTAGATTAGGATATCACAACCATCGGTTTGGTAAATCATAATTTTATAAAATAAAAGTTAATTATCTCATTTTATATTTTTTATTTAACTTTTACAAACTGCGACGTGTCTATGAACTCGTATTTTTTTAGACAGGTAAGAATATGTCGTCAGAATATATTATTATGTGACTATGACCGGTTCCATATTGGATTTTATAATTATATTAATGTATTACTAAATATTTCAAATGTTATATATTTTCTGACTTGAGTTTTAAATTCGAATGCTAAACTAACAGTATGAACTTTGATTATTTGAACTTTTATAGATTAGTTGTATGTGCGCCACTGCCATATAGAATTTAGTAGGCATAGGAGCGATGTTTTTTTTATTTTTAAATTAATGATGTTACCAGTCCGAGCATCAAATATAACACAGGGGTTACCTTACCGCAGGTTATGTTTTACGTGCAATATGTCTATGTCTGACATCCACGAACTTATAAGCATAGCAGACCATTATTTCCAACCCACTGAAGTTGTAGCCATCAAATTCAAATCACAGACATCGCCCACGTCGACAATCATGGTGGTAGGGCGAAGTATACCTTATGTATACTTTTAAGCATAGTTGGCTGTAATATCCAACCTGTTTGAAATATAGTTCTCATATTCATAACATAGGCATCACCCACGATGAAGAGACAGGGTCAAGTATACCCAATGTCTAATTATAAGCATAGTTGGCAGTAATTTCTGAACCATTTGAGATATAGTTTCCAAATTCATAACATAGGCATCACCCATGACGACGAGAAGGGTCGCAGGAACAAGTATACCCTATGTATATTTATAAGCATAGTTGATGGTAATTTCCGAACCATTTAAGGTATAGTTGCCAAATTCTTAACATAGATATCACCCATGTCAACAAGAAGAGTCGCAGGGTCAAGTATACCCTATGGCTAATTATAAGCATAGTTGGCTGTGATTTCCGAACTGTTCACGATATAGTTGCCAAATTCATAACATAGGCATCGCCCACGACGAAGAGAAGGGTCGCAGGGCCAACTATCCCCTGTCTAATTATAAGCATAGTTGATGGTAATTTCCGAACCATTTGATATATAGATGTCAAATTCATAATATAGACATCACCCTGGCAACGAAAAGAGTCGTGTAGTCAAGTATGTCCTAAGCATACTTATAAGCATAGTTGGCAATAATTTTCGAACTGTTTAAGATATGGCCATCAAATTCATAATATAGGCATAACCCCCGACTATGGAAAGGGTCGCAGGGTCAAGTATATCCCAAGCATATCTATAAGCATAGTTGACCATAATTTCCGAACTGTTAAAATATATATAGGACTTAGAGATATGCATCAATTAACAGTTAGTGTATATTGAACGAGCATCAAGCACTGCAATTAATGTTAGACGAAAAAAGAAAATACCATCTTTAAGGGTGGGAACTATAAGGTTAAGACTACAAACAGATATAAAAAACTAAATGTAAAAGAAAAATAGTTATAAACACTTACCTACCATTGTAATCACACACATAGTATACTATACGATATGTTAAAAAATGCTAGACAAGACCAGGTCGTCCTGGTCAGTACAACAGAATAGTAAACACCTTTCACATGAAACAAGTGAAACGAAACTGTCAAATTCAGCCGACACACACACATCACTAGCAGCCGAATGTATCCGTTTATTGCATATTGCACATACATTGGGTGCTGTACACTGTGTTAAAATATGCCAGACAAGATCAGACTGTCCTGGCCAGTACAACAGAATAGCAAACACCTTCCACACAAACCAAGTGAAACGATACCTTCAAATTCAGCCAACACTCGCATCACTGACAGGAGAACACCCGTCCGACTTTGTGTGACTAACTAGCCCAGGTCATTGGCCGGCTACATAAGCACCATGCAGGCCTCGCCAAGTCTAAGGGATGGTACAGAACACTAGACCATATATATATATATGTCAGGCTCCAGGGTGCAGACCAGCCGAGCCACACAATCACTTCCTTTACAATAGGAATTCAGTACAAGGTAATAATTTATATCATTTTAAACACTATCTATCCATGTACTTATTTAAACTCGTAGCATTTATAGCATCAGAACCGTAAGCACATACGAAACAATGTGTATTTAAACCATCAGTTGTGCAAGAGAGAGATGACACTTCTACACATGCTGAAGCAAACAGATTTAAAAAGCAAAATAGTTTTACGATTTTACCAACAAATGCATATTGCGCGAGCATCGCCTGCTGTACGTTGTATTAGGTAAAAAAAAAATGCAATTGTGGAGTTCGGGGATGACGATAAGGACACAACGATACAGACTGTTATAAGCACTTACCAGCCATTGCAATCACATATTACACATGCATGTCCTTTTACGAGAGGAATTCAGTGGAAGGTAACCATTTATATTGTTTTAATACATAAAGCTGTAAAGATTATCATGTCTCTTTAAAAATATCGCTTCGAATACACTGGTGGTGGTAGAGAATATCTATTCTGTCCACCCTACTCACTTTCAGGTCTACATAAGCAATTCGTAAGAACACAGATCGCTCCGAATTGCTTTTTCCTCTCGTCGAGAGGACATAGCGAAAATAACGCTATGCAGTTCTAGCAGTCAAAAAATTTTATCGTCTATTGTAGCATTTGCAAGGATGAAATTACTTACAGCACTCGGAAAATATACCGAGCGTACATACCTGCCTAAAGCATTCCTTCTCGCGCGGCACGAATTAAAATCCGTCTACAAACAGCTTCCTGCCTATCTTCAACACGGCGAAGCGATTCTTGACTGTCTAGAATGTTGTCAAGGTAGTGCTATCGTTACAGGGATGACACATCTCAGGAGCGAGCAGCGGCAAAAAACCAGGCACCTCCGGCACGGAAATATGAACGAGTGTAAAGGAGTTGAAAGGCCATATTGTCAACTTCGCAGGCTAGAAAACGAAAAACTGGTTAAGGTAACATATTTCAGTCCAGCAACCATGCAGCCAGCAGTAATCTACTGAGGCAAACCGAGACGAGCAATGCAAATTAGCATGCAATGTGAACAGTATAAAAGCGAGCATCATGTAAAACAGATGACAGTTCGTCGGCGAGTGTGGTGGTGGTAGAAATCAGATCGTTACGACTGCAATCATTCATCTTCTACGATCGTGTACTCTGCTACAATATAAAGATGGGGTTCGTGGTTGAAGACTTATCATCTGTAACACCGCCAGAATCGCCAACAGCAAGGGACTCTGAAGAGTCGCTACAAGTATTACAGAACCAATGTTACTACTGTGGAAATAATTAGCGTGAAAGCTGTAGTGCACGCCGACATGAAAGAAGTCATTGCGTGTTCAGCCGAGCATACGTAGCTTTTCCCTGTGATAACTGCAATGTCGTGTTTACCTGTAGTGATAGCGTATATAGGCATAACAAGAAGTGCAAAGGAAGTGTATGTCGTTCATCGGGAATCGAGTGCAAGAATTGTGGCAAGGCATTCGCTAGCATCTCCAATGCCAAACATCGTGAAGCTAATAACTGTCCATTTGCCACCGTCTACAAGACTTACCCATGTGATAACTGCCGTGCAGTATATGCGAATAAGCGAGGCTTCAATGTTCACAGCAGGAATTGTTCCCAAAACCTGCCGCCATAAATGTTTTGCTCGAATGAAGAATAAGTTGAGTGTGTATCAAATATTATTATGTATTTTTATTATGTTAAGTATGCAAAATAAAAGTAAAATGTATAATTGGTTTTCTATATTTTTCATTTATCTTAACCCATGCTAATATTAGGTTAACCTTCATCGCTAGGAAAAAAGAATTATCAAATTTTGTTTGAGTCAGAAAGGCAACAATAGAGAACAGAGAGAAAGGAAATAAAGACAGAGAAAGAGAGAAAGGAAAGAAGGAATGCAAAAGAGAAAAAAGTGGGAGTACTCGGAGTAAACCCACGAAATGATAGAACATTAAAAAACAAGACGGACTGATAGAGCATGAAAAATAAACATGGAATGATAGAGCAGGAAAAATCCAGGTGGAATGATAGAGGACAAATATAATACTGGCTTCCAATATGGCGTACACGGCGTACTGACTAACGAGATGGCGGACACCAAGCACTGGCTGCCAAGATGGCGGCACCACAGGTGCCTCGAGCCGACAGCCGTTGTCCCCAAGTCCCCATAACCCATCTACTCGCATGCCCAGTCAGCATGCACCGTTAAAATACACGCAGGTCGGGGCAGTGAGAATTTCTCAAAGGTTGGTTTCCAAACTGCTCGATCAGCCTTGAACAGACTACATCTCGATCTCCGTGCCGTTGTCCCGGAAGTGAAAGCAATTGCGGCCACGCGTGCCCTGCACGTACCGGAACTTGACGGCAAATCGTCTCTCGAACACCACGCGATTTTCTGGGACACTAACATCCCCCCCTTCCCCCCACCTCCGCGCACACAATTTCCGCAACCCACCGAACGACAAAAACACACCATTATTTGATCGTTAGGCTTGTGTTTTGGCAGCCCTTCGAGCGAGCGCTGCCACCCCTCTACTAACTTACGAACACCCCCTCATAGCCCCCCTTCGTCTATGCTCGGGGGGGGGGGGATCGTTTTCGCTTAGTCAAATGATGTATAAATGTTGATAACGTCGCACCTCTTTCAAGCAGCTCGCTCTCCGGAGATAGTGCGTGCTATGGTCGGCAGCGGGGCGCATTTATGTTGATGGCTGCAGGTTTTGGGAAAGACTGGGTTCGATGGAGGAACCGGGGGGGGGGGGGGGGGGCATCATTCGAGCCGAAAATATTTCCAGAGGTGGCGGGTGCTTTCAGAAAATTTGTAAAAGGAACTCAAACTGCTGCCATAGGGAATTTGAGAATGCGTAGATTGAAACAGTCGCCAATACCAGAGGGGGTCGCGGTGACTTAGCGGTTAGCCTGCTCGCCTCACACCAACGCGGATTGGGTTCAACCCCCGGCCGGGTCTCTCCCGGATTTTCGCATGTGGGAATCGTGCCGGACGATGCCACTGGTCGGCGGTCTCCCGCGCCCTTATATTCAGGCGCCGCTTCATACTCACATCGATCACCAACATCGGCTCTCAAGACCTCGCTGTTAAGAGCCGTCCAAATCTCTTCGCACACTTCACACCCTGTCAGTCACAGTGTCCTCCATGCGGGACTTTGCATATGAAGTGGCTTGAATGGCCTGCACTGTCCACAGCTGAACATGTCATCCAACGAGAAAGTTTCCCTACGTTTGGGAGACATCATTCGCTGCTGAGACTACGTCCCGTAGCCTCATAAACCACTGCTGCCTGTGACATAAAGCACAGATAGATTTCTATTGGTCCCGATGTAATATAAAGCGCCGTCTGGGTATCAGTACAGTTCCGAGCGAAAGATTTGTTTGTTGCAAAGCCTACAATTGTATATTTATTTTTGAATGAAAGTGTTAACAGCCGTTCAAATCTCTTCACTCACTCACTTAGGCCAGAGCCGCACGCGCCAGCAAGATGGCGGCGTCGCTGGCCAACCACGTGTCGTTACGCCGTTCGCCAATAAGCGCTTGGCAGTCCAGCCAATACGGAATCTTTCGCAACTGCCAGTAGCCAATCAGACACGAACCCCTCGCCAAAGTCCCACCGTAGCCAACTAGCGGAACGACACGACTACACTGTTAAAAAAAAATTTCCTTTATTTTTACGGAGAAATGAAGGTAAAAATTCATTCGGAAGTGTCTGTAAACGCTCTGTAAAGTTATGGACATGCTGACTTTTAAAAACGGGCTTTCTTTCTTTAATTTCACAAAACTCTTCTTGAATTCACGGATCCTCTCCGTTCATTTCCAAGTTGATTTTCTGTACTTCCAGAAATAATTTTTCATTAACTGGGGTTCTATGGCGTGTAGAAAATATTAAAGTTAGCATATTTTATACTCGAGCAACATTTTGACCCGAGCCAGAGCGTTAGAAAGCTGATACTCTAAACAATCACTAGGGATAGGAAAATTTCGCGAGTTCAGTGACCTGTATGACAGACTCCGCATTCCTTTGTATAGTCGAACTTCAGATGTTTGTTCATTGGCTGCTGTCCCAGTGTTACCCTACATTTCGCAGTGCTGGATTCACTTCTTGTTCCTTTGCAAGTCGGCTATTGGCGTGGAGTCATCCAGGGCGAGTCTAATAAACTCTGATCCGATTGCAAAGGTGACTTCAGTGCACACTAGTTTGAGATCTATCTTGTCCTGAAACGGAGTCGCGAATTTTTCCTATCTCTATCTATAGGCTGTTCACAGATAAGTGAGCATTTTCGAAACCCTCTCATTTGGATTAATAGTCAATAAATACATTATATTTTAACCTTAACTATTAACTTCCTAGTGCTGTAGAATATGCACACTGTGTTCATTGCATGCATGACAGTATTTGTTTTATAAAGTTGGTTAAATAAAAAATTATGGCTGAAAGGTAATACTAACTACGGCCTCAATAGCTCTCACTTTGCCATGGACAGACTATATAGTCCATCCACGGCTACTTCCAGCCTGTGGGTAAATGATTCGCAAACCGCACTGAGAGAAAATGAAACGAAATATTTGTTTGTATTGGGCCAAAAATATAATGAGTTGTCCTAACAAAATATACTGTTGAGTAAACAAAATTTTAAAAGCAACAAAATTACTTTTGTTCGTCTTACAAAATATATGCTTGAAAAATACAAAATATTTGTGTTGGGCCAAAAAAATTAGACTGTCAACTAAATATTTTGATGAATCAACTGTATATATTTCTTTGGCCGCTCATTTGACTGCCTTCGTTCAAAAATACAGCTCGAGAGTTTGATTGTATTTTTTTTAGCGACAATTAGGATTTTAAAAGTGTTTGTTAGTGTATCTATTGATGCTTAATATTCGTATGAACACATTAATAAAACAATGCAACAAGAAACTGACAAGTAGAGGTGTAAAACTTGAAATATTTGTTTGCACACGTTGCCCAATATTTCCACTGTATATATTTAAGTGCTTTCCGACAGCGTGAGTTGTTACGTTAGCTGGATGACTCCGCGCCAATAGCCGACTTGCAAAGGAACAAGAAGTGAATCCAGCACTGCGAAATGTAGGGTAACACTGGGACAGCAGCCAATGAACAAACATCTGAAGTTCGACTATACAAAGGAATGTGGAGTCTGTCATACAGGTCACTGAACTCGCGAAATTTTCCTAGCCCTAGTGATTGTTTAGAGTATCAGCTTTCTAACGCTCTGGCTCGGGTCAAAATGTTGCTCGAGTAGCTCAGGGTTAGGGTGGCCGACCTGTAGCTGGAGGGTCGCGGGTTTCGATCCCCGGTGCCCCCCGACGCGGCAGATTTTCAGCTCGCCCGTCACACTGAGAATCCGTCAGCAGGACGCTTTCACTAGGGCCTCGTCAATATCAAATGTCACGACAATGTCAAACGAAGGAAAACGAAAAAAAAAAAGAAAAAAAAAAAAAAATTCCACGGCGTAGCGCTCGGACGCAGGTGACCTAGGCTCGAAACTCGGTCGAACTCTTAAAAATTTTTAAATAAGCCCAAACGGTTTAATGTTCGTGGAGCCAAACAAATCTTTATTTGCACCAACCAAATGGGGAAAACAAAATAATTTTGTTGCGGCAACAAAATATTTCATTGTCTCTATACAAACAAATAATTCGGTTGCACTAAATAATATATTGTTTTAATCTACAAAACCTTTTTCTCAGTGTCTAGGTCATATTTTGGTTTCTATAACTGTAGTCAAACACACAGCCTACAGCTCATTGGCTATGGCAACGAAACAAGTGAGGCGATCGTTGAGTGCTTATAAGACGTCGCGTACGAAATGTTTTACGGAAATGTACGGTGTATATACGGAAAGGCAATCCGTAATGATGAAAAAAGGAGTAAGTTCGTAAATACAAAATACGCAAAGTCTCCGTATTCCCTTTGGCTTCGAGTTGCGGGGACGAACAATGCCGATTCTACAAGCAGCTCTCTTCTCCCCTGTAACAAGAAAATTATTGTTTCTGCGGCAATTAAGGTTATCCACGCGACTATGGCCTATTCTTTCAAACAGTAAAAAAATAGCGTCAAGCGTCTGTAACGTTTGGCAACCCTCAAATACACTAAATTTAAAAGAAACTGAATTTTTACTCTTGAGGTTGGCATATAAATATACAAGTTATACCTCATTATCCAGCGGGGGTTGTAGACAAATCGATAGCGTCGTGGGCTTCAAGTTCAAAGATTTGTGTTCAGGCCTCGCTAAAAAAAAAAAAAAAAGTTAAACTTTTTTAATATGATTTTTTATCCGCCATACAACACCCAATTAACGAAAATTAAAGACATTTTAATTATCTCTTTTTATTTTAAACTGAAAGTACAGAAAACTAACTTGGAAATTAATGGAGATGTTCCGTGAAATTTACGGACAGTCCGTTTCTGAAAATCAGTGTGTCCGTAATTTTACGGAGAGTTTACGGACACTTCTGGATAAATTTCTAATAGCACTTTTCCGTAAAATTAAGGAAATATTTTTTTTTACCGTGTGGCTGTGGCAACGATGGTTTATGCGGCTACGGAACATAGTCTCAGCAGCGAATGATGCCTCCCACACGTAGGCAAACTTCCTCATTGGACGGTATGTCCAGTTGTGGACAGTGCAGGCCATTCAAGTCACTTCATTTGCAACGTCCCAGATAGAGGACACTGTGACTGAAAAGGTTAGAAACACCATTTTTGAGTACTGCAAAAAGCTCACATCGGTTTTTACAAAGCGCTGTATCTCAAAATATCCGAGTCAGATAAGCACACAAATCTCCAAGGGCCTTGCATTGAACCTTCCTACCATTGACTAAATATCAGGGTCATCTCTGAAAGTCCCATAGGTACACGCGCAATGCGGCTCTCGACACCTCGTCGGTAAGAGCCGCCCAAAACTCTCTGCTCGCTCACTCAAACACGAAATAGTCTAGCCAGCGATTGAAAGTTTTCGCGAGGATCCGGTGCCAAGAGTAGAGTCTATTCGCACTATCTTAACACTTTTAGAAACAAACCTTTGAAAAATCACCCCATGTATGAGGTGTGTTTGGTTCCTTCCTAAATATGTCAGGTATTACAAGATTCTATTATTTTGCTCAACGCGCAAAAAATTCGACCCGTCGTCCCTTTGGTGTATTTTTCTAAACTGGGTTAGATTTTGTTCTACAAAAACCTAGGAACAAAACGAGCTTTCTTATGGCAGAGTTTGACTAAGGGAACGTTTCCGCCGCTAGGGGCGCCGCGTTCCGAAACAAACAATTTCAATTTGTTGAGCTACGTGAATAAGAGAATGATTTTATTTATTTACTAAGTTATTGTATTTTTTATTTATAACGTTTGCAATTATTATTTTTTTTTTATGCAGAAAATAGAGAAAAATCTGGCACCTTGCCAACGCTAGTGCCTACCCAGTGACGAATATTTCCCCTTTAACAAACTCTTGACACTGATCTTCCGAACTTGTGGTATACGTAGCCATAACCCGTTAACGAATATTTATATCGTAGGTGTACTGGTTCACGTCTGCATGGTGCAGGATAGGTGAAATCATAGGCGGAGCTGTACAAGTCGAGAAGCTAGCACCAATAGGAACAATGACTTTTCTCTGGGCAATGCTATTGGTTGCTGCTGACACGCACAGACACGCACAATATTACATCATTTGTCACTTATTTTGCCGTGGATATACTGAAACCATTTCTACAGGTTCCCAAACGTCAGTTTTTGACAAGAGGTTTGCAAGTACTGTCCACAACTAAAATTTCTTCTTTCGCAACGCCTGAAAAGAACAATTAACGTGTACCTTAAGGGGTTAATTTTTCCAGGCGGGGGTAATACCGTGAACTTAGAGCTTAAGTAGGGCTTCAGAATAGTCCGCAATAACCACGAATTGTCTATACTTAGCAGCAGTGGCGTGTGGTAAACTGTTTTAAGTTAAGCTGTGTTTTGCTCTGAGCTATACCTATCGTTTGATAGTTTACACATCGGCCACTTATCCGTAGTAGTGGAGTTGACGTCACAGTACGTGCTTGTGTAATGGGTGCCTCGCCGCTCTCTCGTGAGTGGCCGCAGTACATTCTGTTTCTTCCTGCTTCACATGGGCCTCATCGCTTTGTTCAGGGCCTCGTCGCTTTGTTCATGCATCCGTCAGGTGAATATGTGGAATTATTAGTAAAGTAAAAAATGTTACAAATCTGGTAATTTTTACACTTAGATGCATTAAAATAAACAGAAAACGAAAGAAATAATTTAAGTAATCACAAATTATTACACAACAATTTTTATTCGACGCTAAGACATGGAACTACTTTTCCTCCATCGTCTCCAACTTTACTGGGCGCATGTCACTCGATGCGCCCGTTAAAATATATGCAGGTATAGGAGCAGTGACTTTTTCTAAGGTTGACTTCAAAAGTGCTCACTTGATCGTGAACAGCCTTTAGCCAGTGATGCCATTTTGCTGGAGTGTGCGGCTGGAAGTTTATAGCATAAGCTGCTATTTCTATTTTGTATTCTTGCATATCCTGCGGTACTAGGATACAAGGCTGTTCACGGTAAACTGAGCACTTTTGAAACCCCTGCTTAATATCTGCTTCTATGCACATTGTGTATTGGAACCATACGAGTATTGTATTGAAGGGGAGATATGTATTCGTGCTATCTTCGCCTGGCATGCACTCGAGAGTAACTTCTCAAAGCGTGAAGGGAAATCTGTGTATGTTCCCACTACGATGTGTTTACCAGGAGAAAACAATTCGAATACACACGAAATCTGTCAGCGGCAGGTAAATGCAATTTACGTCAGACGCAAGGCCTATACGTACGAACAACCGACCATCCGACATTGTACGACGTTTACGATTGCATCTTCCCATTCGAGTAAATCAGTTGATTCACGTTGCGGTTTTTCGAGCAGTCTATTTCGTATTTCCTCGCTGCGTTCCAAAATTTTATTAACATCACGCCAGTCGAAATTGTTAAACACCGTTCGTTCGTGAAAACTTAATTCGCATCTACTCGCGAACTTTCTTTAGCTTGCAGCCAAGAAACCGCTGGGAATAAGGACAAAAAAAAAACACTGCCAGTTTGCGAACAGAGCCGGACATACAAATGTGGCGTTCTTAATCACACTGCATTTTACCGAATGCTTCACTCCTCCACACGGCTGCTTTCCCATCGATGCCAACTGCGCGCGAAACATTGAAATTCAATTGTTTCCTGGCGTTCCAATTAAACTGGGAGAAACCTTTCATTCGAAACAACAGTTGATGTGAACGAGAACGCAGAGATTTCGTTCGTTTATTTGAGGCAGCAATTTATTTCAGAATTCTCAGCACACTCGAACCGCTGTCCCTTGCTGGGATGCCGATGCTTTAACAATAATTTCATTTTCGTGAGCTGTTTCCCACTTAATTCATTTGTTCTCCTGCTTGATATAAGTTCTGAATGGCGCGTAAGGAAATCTACGGGCCACTCGCGAGAATTAGAGAGACGTGGTCCATTCCTGGTAACTTCCAACTTTTATGAAGCCCTACCGAAGTCCTACTTTCACGTTGTTCCACTCGCTCAAACAATGACAAGCTAAGTCTATAAAATGATACCTAAATGACAACGCACTGGATTTGTGCGCTCTCAGTATAATAATATTTTGCATGAGAACTATTTCTTACAAGGTATTAATTATAAATCAACTACCGTATTTTGCCAATAAATTATAAGTTTACGTGCAATTTAACTAAAAATAAAATACTTTTATGTTAACGAATGTATAAAATGCCCGTGATACATTGCAAGAGACCCGAGAAATTCATGGGTTCATATTGGGACAAGCTTCAATTCAACACATTTGCGTTTATATAACTTTAGCCATTGGACCACACGGTGTCGCCTTGCACTGTAACGGCAGACAACCAATGTGCAGTTTATATCGGCATATTTGTACATAACACTTTAGAGTTTAGCCTACAGGTCATTGTACTCGCGAATTTCTCGGGTCTCTATACATGGCATACTTATTTAGGAAATAACCACATAAGTCACACATAGGGCAGTTTCTCAGAAGTTTGATTCAAAAAGTGCGAAGATATTACGAAGAGACTGCAGTTCAAGATTTCAGATGCATATCCGGCCACGAAATGAACTCGCGAGATTACCAGGTTTATAGAAACGGGGAAATCTGCAAGTTCGCTGAACCCTTGGAATTATATAGCGAGACATCCTGTCCTTTCACGTAGTAAAACAGCACAGTACTGTATTTAATCGAGCAGGTGTCAATTTCTGATTGACTGCTGCCACAGTCAGAACTCATTTTCCTGTTCGCCTCGCCCACCCAGTATTAGACATCTGAATACTGAATGTATAGTACTGGTAAAGTCTTCTCCAGGCTGCGCATGACGAGCCAAAGTTCAGTAACTAGAGCCACGAGTATTTCGCGAACTCATTCGGAGGTGAGGTAGACTCCAAGCACTTGTTCTTTTCTCATACTTTTGTGATTGGACGACAGTTATTTAGACACGCCCCGCTTAACTGCGAGCCAGTAATAAGCAGGAAGCAGTAGTGTAAGTGAGTCTTTATCAGTCCTGTACATAAGTCTTACTTGTTCACGGCAACCAATAAGCCAAAGATAATATCTGGAGTGTATAGAAGGCTACCCAGCCTAGCTTGCTGCCAACTCAATCCGCGAAATACTCGCGGCTCTACCCATAATGTATTGATTTCAAGCATGAGCGGAAATCTTTTCGCGAAATTTCGGGTGCCCCTATAGATACCTAATTCCCTAAAATATTCAATCTACAGGATAAACTCCAAGCACCTTTCTTCCGCGCCTGTAGCATTCTTATCGTTAGAGACCGGAAAAATTCGCTAGTCCAATGACCTGTAGGCTAGACTGCAGTTTTATGTACAAACATGGCGATATCAACTGCACATTTGCTGCCTGCTGTCACAGTGTAATGCGACAATTGGATACCGTTCTCCAGCAGGTGTCAAACACAGTGTGTGTGGACCAACGGCTAAAGTTATATAAATGCACGTGTTTTGTATTCTAACTTGTCTCAAAATAAATCCGCGAATTCTTCAGGGCTCTAGTTATTAGAAGCTACGTGTCCCGCCATGGAAGACGTCCCTCACAGCAGTTATAATAAAATGTTAATTCATACATTTAAGGGTTTAAAACTGAAGAGAGTAAAATATTTCTAAACTTCTGCCTTGGATACTATTCAGCGTGTAATTGTTCCCGTCTGTGGCTACGCAATGCGGCCTACCGAACTTCCCGAGCTCCAATAATTGTATAACACAAATTTGGCAGAATATTTAAGTAACGTAAGAGGATTTGCCAATAAAGCGTAATTTGACTTGCTAATCTCAAACTGGTGGGCCCCGGCGTGCCGATGTCAGAACGTTGACTCTGTGCCGATGCTCGGAGTTTGGAGTTCTGGGGAATATGAAAAAACCATCGATCTGGCAGCTCACGGAATTTCATGCTGCGCGCGCTGTACGCATTTCCTAGAGTATCGCGGTTTCCGCGCATTCCTTCGATGATAGGTTAGTGCGTGACTGAAGAGATTTTGACGGCTAATAATAAGACGAAACATTTTCTGTGAAATCGTTGTTTGCGCGAAAACGCATATCTCGGCAAATAAATGTTCTGGAAATAAAAATTTTTGCCAGGAAAGGAAAAAAGCAATTATATATGTCCCTATAGTTTTACTTTTATCATATTAAGGCCAATATGCACAGACTCGCCCTAGAAATGAAGCACAACTACCACTTGCTGTAGTGGATATTCCAAGCGTCACTAGATTTCGTGTGCTCAGGCAGTTTTAGTTTTGTACTAGTGAGGATTCATGAAGTTCAGTATGGATGGTCACTAAATACGAGGATACACGAGGTTGCCCGAAATTAATGACGTCAGGAGATCTTAGCCAATAGGAAGTCGCAGAAATTATGACATCTGATTCTTCTCGTAAGAAATAAAATTGAGAGGTTTGTTCCTCGAAATACGCATATTATCCTTATACTATTTAAGAATGTCATTTATATGCTGGGATCAACAGAATTAGCACATGTAGAATTACAAATACTGCCAGTCAACTAATAAATATAAATGGAATTGCTATTTCTAAGATGTTGTTAAAGAAAGTTGATAAAATACTGTTATTACGAGATCTATTGAATGGACATATGAGGTAAGGCATTAATTAATTATCAGCAATACTTAATACACAGGTACCTCAGCTCCAGCGCCAAACAGAAGTATTTGAACTAATCGACAAAGTTTAAAACCACATACAAGAACGATTTTATAAATGTACTTTAGACAATATATGCTATGAACTGGCGTAATATGCTTGATGTTATAGAAACGTCGTTTATTTCGTAAATGTAGACATTCGGTAAAATTTCCTATTTTTTGAGAATTGAAGTGTGTACATTTAAATAATTTATATTTACATACAAGAACAACTAAAAACCTGTTGAAATAAATAAAATGTACTATCTTTAGCGCTATCTGGTGATGGTAACGCGTTTCTTAATGTTGCATATAAATTAACACGTTATTTTTACGAAACGAATCTGGATGAAAAATTACAATATAATCTTATATTTAATGTTCCAATTTCATAAATACGTTTTCTTAACCAGAATGCGTGAATATACAGCCCCGTATACATTAAAAACTTTAAATCTTAGTCAAATGCGGGTTTTGTTACAGCCATTTGGCAGAAAATCTCCACTAGACGGTAATTTAGGGAGGTCATTCGGTGAATAGATTTCTCCACTTAAAAAGTAAGGGCCACTGTAACTTAAAGTATAGGCTGTTCACCGTAAAGTGAGCACTTTTGAAAACCGTCTCGTTTGGAATAATCGTCAAAAAATGTGTTTTATTTTAACCTCAGACGTTAAATTCAGAGTGAGGTGGAATATCCACACACTGTTTATTACTCACAGGCAATATTAATTTAGAAATGTATTTAAAGGATAAAAGATGGCTGAAAGAAAAAAGTAACTAGGGCCTCAAAAGTGCTCACTTTGCCGTGAACGTCCTATAAGTGAACTTACGCACAACGAGTAATTTAGTGCCGATTTCTCTTCGGCTCTAGTACTAGTTCTCTGCATACAGCGCTATTCGACACTTTATAAACAAGGATGACTGATACTAAATGTGACTGAGCATACGAAACGAGCCATCTAGTGACGAGTTCTCCGTGTTTCTAGTGTTAGTGGCAATTCGATTATTCTCTGCATATGGCCCTAAGTGTATTAATGAAGGAAAAAAATTGGCGATAATGGTAAAAAAATTGTACTATATGCGCGTAGTTTTATCTGCAGGCTTTCGTAGCGTGTAATAACACTGTTACATATGTACAGTGATTTTTTAGTACAGCGTCGTGACGGGAAAACTGCTTGCAGTGCGCGTAGGAGCGATGAGGCGCTAGGGATGCGTGTTAGTGTCGCCCGTATCGCTCCCTTGCTTTTTGACCTTGAACGCGCCGCTTCATATCCCTCTTAGCATCGAGGTCTTGAGAGCCGATGAGAGTGCAGCGAGGTGAATATACAGCAGCGCCGGAATGAAGGGGCGGAGGAGACGGGAGATCCCCGAGAAAACCCGCCGACCAACAACATCGTCTGGCACGATTCTCACGTAGTTTCGTGGCCGCTCCTTTGATGTGGGGATACACAGTCACTGAGAGATTGCGCAAGAAATCTGGGACCGGGCCTTGTGTCTGAATGGCTACTACATGCTAGGAATGTTTCCCTATTGTCTGGGCTGCCTCCGGGCAAGTAGGATACTCGGAGCTGATTGGCGAACGGCGTCACGCCATTTTGCTGGCCAGTGAGGGAAATTTGGTTGTGCGTGCAGCTGGAGTTGGCGAAAATAAAGCGACTGTTTCGCCGCCTCTGTATTATTGCGTAGTCTGTGTTCTGGTGAACTGACGCGGGGATGTGCGCCTATCAGAAGCCTTGAGAGTGAGGAACCACAATCCAGCCTGAGTAACGAGAAACCGTACAAAGTGCAGGCAGCCAGATGAGAAACAGCGTGCCAAACTCGCCTGAAGCCAGCCATCAAGGATATTTTCTACACTCTGCCTGCTGTCGACGTCTTGTGGCCACAGAGCAGTAAACAATACAGGGGCGAACAGCAGCCGCTTAAACCGCCGTAGACTCAAGACGAGGTAGCCAGCTCATTCGTCTTTTCTCGCACGAACCCAAAAATGAGCCACTCCAAAGCAACACATCTGTCAAAGTCACGTGGTCTACAGTGATGAACGTGTTTGTTTACAAGTATGGCTAGGAAAATTCCGCAAGTTAATTACAGGACAAGAAAGACGTTCAATAAATGCACACTAAAGTCACCTTTACGATTGGATCACAATTCATTAGTAGAGATCTGAAAAATTCGAAATTTCAATTACCTGCAGGCTAGACTCTACAGTCTTACTTACTAATATGCCGATATCAACTGCACATTGGTAGTTTGCTGTCACAGTAGAAAACGACAATTTGACACCGTTCTCAAGGATATGTCAAACTCCATGTGGAGCAATGACTAGTTATATAAACGCACGTGTTTTCAATTTTAGCGGGTCCCAAAATGAATCCGCGAATTCTTCAGGTATCTATTCATTAGACACGCCCTGAACGACTCTGGCCCAATAACAGACTTGTAAGGTAACAAGTAGCGAGTGCCATACTGCCAGGTGTGGAGTAACACTGGCTACTCTCTGGGGCAGCAGATAATGAACAAACATCTGGGGCTCGAGTGTACACAGGACTGTGGAGACTCGCCAACAGGTCACTGAACTCGCGAAATTTTCCTATCCCTATTTATAATCTAATGTGAATTTTTAAAATGAAAAGCGCTTTAAATGAATAAAATACTTTCAACTGTTTAAAATAAATCTAACTGCATTCCAAATTGGTTGTAGAGCTACGAGTATTTCGCGAATTCATTCGGAGGCGAGGTAGACGCCAAACGCTTGTTCTTTTCTCGCACTGTTGTGATTGGACGAGAGTTATTTAGACACGCCCCGTTTAACTGTGAGCCAACGACAAGCAGGAAGCCGTGGTGTGAGCGAGTGTTTGACAACCCTGTACAGAGGCCTCGCTTGATCACAGCAACCAATAAGCAAACGATAATGTCTCGAGTGTATGGATGGCTGCCCAGCCTAGCTTGCTGCCAATTCAATCCGCGAAATACTCGTGGCTATAGATAGGAAATATTCAAACATCTCGCAGCACTTGTTTATTAAACAGTGTTAGAACCTCAAAACCAATCCATATCGTTTTTGCTAGTCATATTGGCAGGTGAGCACACTTAACGTTGGGACGTGTAGAATGGTTGTACGCAGCCAGCGAGATTGCTCTACCTCATCTTTAGTCTATGGTCGGAACGCCGTTCGCTAATCAGCACCTGGCACCCCAGCTAATAGGGAACCTTCCTAACATGCAGTAGCCAATCAAACGCAAACTCCGTTCCCAGAGCTTCGGTCAGCCAATCAGATAACGGGTGCGCCCATATCAAATGAACCAAAACCCCATTTCGTATCTTTATACTCAGTGGCGTCATTGTACGACGTTACACAATTTTTAACCAGTTTGGTAGCGAACTATTACGTCACATGCAGTTTTCATGACGTTCACTGGAACGTCATGATCAGAGACCCGATAATTTCGAGGGGTTTATTTCTAGACAAGTTGGAATTCATACATTTGTACGTTCATGATACTTTTGTAATTGGTCGACGTATTGTTTGTCAAACCTCCTGGAGATAAATGAGCCAATATCTAGAGACTTGAAGAATTCGCGTATTCATTTTGGGACAAGCTAGAATTCAAAACACGTGCGTTGATGTAACTTAAGCCATTGGTCCACACGGTGTTTGACACCTCCTGGAGAACGGTGTCCAATTGTCGCCTTCCACTGTGACAGCAGACAACCAATGTGCTGTTGATATCGGCATATTTGTACTTAAGACTTTAGAGTCAGTCTGCAGGTCATTGAACTCATGAATTTTTCAGGTCTCTACCAATAACACACATGCAAGAAATTGTGCGTCCATCCACCACATTTTACTACCACAACAATCAGCCAACAAACAGTTGATATCTGTATGAGAGACTGTGAAGTCTAGTCTACAGGTCATTTAACTCGAGAACCTCTCAGGTCTCTAGACATCATACATACGTCAGCAGCACTCACTTGATGTGTAGAATTATTCAAATGAACAGAATGCAGTGTATGTAAATACACCCCATTTTCGTGAACAGATTTATTGCCAAGTTTTAATTCAAGTGGCCGCTGTGGCTGTACTGTTAACCTGCTCACCTCTCACCCGGCCGGGTCACTCCCAGATTTTCAAAAGGGGTATACAGTTTTCTCAGGGATCTGCATTCCGGCGCTGCTCCATACTAACATCAATCACCCTCATCGGCACTCAAGACCTCTCTGTAAAGAACCGCCAAAATCTCTTCACTCACTCAATAGGTAGGGATAGGAACAAGGTATATCCGTGGTTAAGCTTTGAACTCACGTGCGAGAGGACCTGGGTTCGAATCCCGATCGGACCATTACCCAATTCCTTCTCAGTTCCTGCTACATTGAACAACTTGCTCCGTCTCTAATGACTAGAGACACGAGAAATTCGCGAGTTCAACGACCTGCAGGCTGGACTCTACAGTCTTATACATACAAATATGCCGATCTCAACAGCACATTGGTTGTCTGTTGTCATAGTGGAAGACGACGATTGGGCCAGCGTTCTCCATACTGTGTCAAACACCGTGCGGTCGACTGGCTAAAGTTATACAAACGCAAATGTGTTGAATTCTAGATTGTCCCAAAATTAACCCGTGAATTTCTCGGGTCTCTACTAATGACCTCGCTGTCAACCAGACGCTAAGTCCTACGAACAACTTGCTGCACCTATCAGAGAGAATATAGTTCATTCACCGTTACTTCAAACTTTCCTGAAGCTCTGCCAAACATATATATCCAGTATATTCCTCCGCCTCTTGCAAAGAAAGCTTATCGAAGTATAGGAAATTATAACAACGGGGCAACGAACCGCATTCGTGCGTACTCAGTGTAATATTTTCTATAAGAACTATTTCTAACTAGGCATTCCCAACACCAGTGAACATGCATTGAAATATTACACTCGCAACAAAGCATCAGGTCTTAAAACTATTTTTAGTAATTCGCTGTCAACTGGACTGGGATTGATGTAGCTATAGGCAAAGTTTGTCTTTTCAGTGGTTGATTTCAATTATTGCTCACCTTACTGCGAACAGCCTTTACAAGCAACACTGTACATACATAATGAACAGGGAAGTCTACAGAAAGGAATGAAGGTACAGAGAGGCAAACAGCATACTAAACACAGCATGCTTCGTCTTTTTCTTTTTATTGGGACTTGACCTTTGTTCTGCATACCTGAGACTTTACTTATTTATTATAGTTTCTTTGCGTCCTGATATTAAACCAAGACAGCTCTAAGACGACGGTGAAAAATACACTTAAAACACATTAGAAAACAGACACATGATTGTATCAGTTTGTTGCCAATGTTAAGGCTCGTGATTGAAAACATGCTAAATGATCTGCACTAAAAAAAGTGAAAAGAAAAATAACGGAGAATGAACTTGGAATGACTCTGTACATTCCACAACTCCCTTATTCTACTTAACATTATTTTCTTTAATTTGATCACAAATGTATTACATATGGCCAGTGTCATACGAATTTCATAACACTTTAGCTCAGATACACTTTCTTGATTGGATGATCTAAGTGATGCACTCTAAAAATATTTTTGAACTTTTACAAGAAAAATCCTTGAAATCCCAGTTCCCAAAAAATCCTTTGTAAAACTGCAAAGAGTTTTCTAGTAAAATCAGCAAAATATTTATTTGTAATAGGCATATTAGAAGTAAATATAACTCCAGGTACCTAAAACATATTAATTAAGTTATTTCGTTAAGAAGAATAGATACATTTATTTCATTTGAAGAGTTCTGTCGTTGAGTTAAGTGATTCGGACGGCTCTTAAAGAGGTGTTGAGGGTCGATTTAATAGTCTGTGTAGCTAAGAAACATTAACAGTTAATGAACAATACGGTCACGTTTCATTTGATTAACAGAGTGGTTTTTAGTGTTTTACTTTAATCAAACTTGCAATGCCTTTCTTTTTGCACGCAGGTACACTTTGCATCACCCATAGTTTTTGCACAAAGAGCTATATACGGTTTTATGTTGTTGAGTGTCTGCCACTTTGCTGAAGCTCGTGGAAACGGGTCAGTATAGTAAAAACATTTCTTGAGGTTTATTACAAACACGGCCATTGTAATTTTACAAACGAGTAGTTTTACAAGAGAAATCTTTGTACTGTTACAAGCATTTGTAACATTACAAATAATTTCCCAGTACAAATTTACAAATGTTCTTTTACAGTATGCGCGACTTAGGCGAGCAGGGGGCATGCAAGGCTCTGAGACCACTTTGACACTTATGGATAGGGAATATAAGGGTTAGATGCACTCAGAGAATATATTTCCGGGGGGGGGGGGTCGGGCTGTACAATAAATGTAAGTCACGGAGGTGTGGTTGGGGGTGAGGGATGCGCCACCCTGTGGTCCTCCAAAAATTGCATCTAACCCTTATGTCCTCTATCCACAAGGGTTAAAGTGGCCTCGGAAACTTGCATGCCCCATATTTAGGCGTATGCCCGCGCAACACAGACATACAGTATCGGAGTTACCTGATTCTTATTGTATTGAACCTTCAGGTAAAAAAAAAAAAAAATCTTCTCACAGAGACTCGCGGCCAATAAACAAAGGAAAACAGCTGGCGCGCCCAGGATAGTGAACTCTAGCATTTGTACGGAAATATTTCCGCGAAATTTGGGTGTCCCTACATGTGGCATAAGCCTACATGCATAAATTATTAGCATGTCACTGGTTACGCTCTCACACGACCATACACATCACTGTAAACATCCAGACAGCCAGTCTGAGCTAGTCGCTGTATTCCCACTTATCCTATTGGTCAACGGCACACCGATCACCTAAACGTATACAACTCGAATAATTAATTATAATGTTTAAATTATATATCGTATAGAGATATTTTTATATAATTAGTAATATATGAGTCAAATTCCGTATCTCATACATCAGAATATTCATACGTTCATTATCGTTCATGTCCTAATGCTTTAGTAGTTATTAAATAGTTTTTTTTTAAATTTAGTAATCGAAGCGATGGTGTTACAATAAAAAACAGTGTTATTGCTAGTGTTACTGTCCAAAATAATCCAATTTCGTTCTATATGTTTATTGAAAATTAATATAACTTAAGTATATTATATTTACTCTGTTATATATATACACATATATATTCTATTATATATATTTGGTATTATCAGTCAAATTAAAAATAATTAATAATTGAATGTAAGACCATAATTTATGTAAAGAGGCATTTATTTACCTGTAAATAAATTTACGATTTGTTTCCTTAAACTCAGCCACTTTACTAATGAAACGATGACTCTTCTCAACCAATCACAAAGATATCACAACTTTATATTTCTAACTAAGAATATGATCAGTAATAATTGGCCCATGAACAAATATATTAATTCGCATAGATCTACGAATACACTATAAACAAAACAGGCAGCAAGTTATACTCCACAGTCCTCTAAACACTCAAGCAGAGGTCATTTGTTCACGGGAAGAAGTCATTCTCATGTTCAGCCATGGCATATGGAACGAATTTGTCAGATTATTTCACATTTGCCATTAATTCCGATTCCTGTAGGGCATGTTAGATGAGCGGAGTTCTAATGATGCAACTGAAACTAACACATTCTCTTATACTGAGTAACTTGGTACTGAAATAAAACATGACATGATGGGTAGCGACATGAAGAATTCGCAGATTCATTTGGGACAAGCTAGAATTTAAACTACTTGCGTTTATGTAACTTAAGCCATTGGTCCGCACGGTGTTCGATACCTCCTGGTGAACGGTGTCCAATTGTCGCCTTCCACAGTGGCAGCAGACAACCAATGTGCAGTTGATATCGGTATACTTCTACGTAAGACTGTAGAGTATATCCTGCAGGTCACTGAACTCGCGAATGTTTCATGTCTCTAGTGATAGGAAGAGCCACCTGCAATTTAGGCTCATGCTAGACGTCAATATCCTATGACCACTCTTGTAGTCTTCATTTGGCTATTGGCTGCTAGTTCTTGTGTGATGAGAGTCTGTTACTTGAATGAGCCATTCAGAATAAAATTTCTCAGACACTGACCTCCGTGATTCGCGGGCAGACCGATAATATGCGTAACAATTCAAACGATCCATCCACGTTAGTGGTTCTGAACTAAAGGACTTTGGAACACAACTTGTCGTTAAATCTTTTGGCGAAAAACAGGTGATCCTTCTGACAGGGTTAAAAACAATAGACTACCACAGAATAGGTAAGTACACAGAGACGAAATGGCAAGGTGCTTCTCCTGATGTTGGTGTACTTATACTCCGATTCACTGCGTGAGACTCAGGAAGCGGCTTCGTATCTGATTGGCTGCTGCGTGCTGTGGAACTTTCCCTATAGTCTGTTACACGAACGAGTGGGCATTTTTTTTTTGCAGTTGTAACAGTTCCGGACAATATAAATGCACCGAAACTGACCTGGAAAAACTAACCACAGCGGTATATAACATTAAAAATGGCAAAGCATCTGGAAGAGATGGGATAGCAGCAGATATAATCAAAAAGTGATATTCCAGGATCAAGAATATATTACTTGTGCTATACAATGACTACCCTCGGATCGGTGTATTTCCTAGCCCTTGGAAACAAGATTGCCTAAGAATACTTTATAAAGGCAACCACAAGAAACCTGATGACCCTAAGCCATACCGGCCACTGACGTTGTTTCCAGGACTGGGTAAAATCTTCTAGCAAATGGTCAACAGAAGGCTTATTATGGCTTTGGAGGTAGAAGGCACCATAAGTGAAAGCACTACGGGTTCCAAAAAGGCACGGGAACGAACTTCGCCCTTCATAACGTCATGAAGACTATAACAGAGACAGTGACGAAGTATGTGTTGGGCATCTTTTTGGATATCTCTGGGGCCTTCGATAATGCCTGGTGGCTGGAAGTGATGTATCAGTTCAAATAGAAGAGGTGTCCAGCGAACATCTACAGGATCATTCAGGATTCCTTTCATGATAGGTGGAGTGTATACTCTGCCATAATTGTCCAGACAAGGAAACGACTAACAAAAGTATGTCTCCAGGGATCGGTCCTAGGACCAATCGTATGGAACATATTGTCCAATGGATTTTAGGAGCTGGGTCTTCTGCCTGGGTGTACAGTATTTGTAAAAAGCAGCTGAAGTAATGATCATGATCCTGGATTGGTCAGCAACAGTTAAATTGCAATTCTCCACAGAGAAGACAAAGACCATGCTGCTAAAGGGGAAGCTGTAAAGGCCTCCGACAGTGTGCCTTGGTGGGGACTCAGTTAAACATGCGCATGAATGTAAGTACCTGGGAGTTATCAGGGATGGCAAGATGAGTTTCCTCAAGCACACTGAGTATGTGTCAAGGAAAGCTGTGGTGGTATGCCATAAGCTGCGAAGTATAGAGAATACGAGCTGGGGCCTTAAATATACAACTTGAAGGACGATATACAAAGCAGTGCTTGAGACCATTGTGACCTACGACGCTGTGATGTGGTACCACAGGGCCGAGTTTTTGCATCATAAGAGTAAACTCATTAGTGCTCAAAGGGCGGCACTGCTAGCTGTAACAAAGGCGTACAAAACAATGCCAAATGAGTCACTCCCAGTTATTGTGGGTGTGGTTCCTGCGGACTTGTTTGTGAAATACAGGGGAACCACAGTGGAGAGAAGACAAGTCACGAGACTGTCAAATGAAATTAAGGAGGAGATAATGGAGAACGTCCTACAAGAATGGCAGAGAAGATGGCATGAGACAGAAAGAGGAAGAGTGACTAGGGTTAGTGAAACTTCGCGAAAAGATTTCAAGACAAGTTACATTTTAAAACACGGTAGGGTCATTTACCTATCTTGATTGGCTGAATAAATTTTTGACACGTGCTAAACGTTTACACACGAATCACGTAGGAGCTATGCCGCTTTTGCTGAATTCTGAGGGGCTCGGTCAAATATGAAAATGCCTTCTCAAGCAGACAGCAACCAATGACAATATACAAACTGCTGCTGGGTGTTTATAGTACTGAAGTCTACGGTGTATTCATATTTTTTCCGCGAAAAATCACTAGCTCTAAGAATTACTTATGAATTGCTGCCCAACATCAGGGCAAGATTGAAAAGTACGTGAATTAGTGTCAATCACTACAGTACGCAACTATTAGCAGGTCATGGCAACTTCAAAGCGAAGTTACACAGTCTGCAGTTTGTGAAATCTCCGCTGTGCAACGTCTGTGGAGTAGATGGCACAGTCCAGCACGTGATCACAGAAGGTTTGATGACCGAAGATAATAGACAATGGTTGCGTGGAATTACAGAAATAAAAGGCATTCACTTAAGACCAGAAAACGTCATGATTGAAAAAGCTCTCCATAAGATCTGGAAAGAGTTTGCCACTACGATTGGTAGAAGACTGGAGGACATCGATAAGTGGCAAGGAGAGCAAATTTCCGATGACCCATAATGGGGTATTCGGGTAAAGGCTTCTTAGGAAGAAAGTCGGGATATCTCGGATTAGCGAGGACAGGTTTTACCGAGAAAACAGTTAGAATACTGTGTAATGGCACAAAAGCACAGTGAATGGGCCAAAATGAGAAGAGGAGAAAGTGCTAAGCACGGTCTTGCTCATGAGAGTACAGTTACAGTGCGGGAAAATGGAGGAAATGCTGGCCTTCGGGCCGTAAAATCTGTACATGAGGTCCTGCGACCACTGGTTTCCATGACAAATTGTTTTTGGGTTGATATAATCTACTGAGCAGGTTCACAGTCAGTTGAATGTGTTTTGTTAATATTATATGTGGCAAAAGGCTGTTCACGGTAAGTTGAGTCGAGAGAGTCGAGAATTGGGCAGCTCTTATCAACGGGGTCTTGAGAACAGATGAGGGTGAAGTGAAGTGGGTATAGAGCAGAACCAGAATGAAGGGGAGGGGAAAACGGGAGGGACCCCCCCCCCAGAAAACACGCCGACCAGCGGCATTGTCAAACACGATTCCCACTTGCGAAAATCCGGGAGTGGCCCGGCCAGGGATTGAACCCGGTTCGCCTGATTGGTGAACAGTAGTCCGCCATGTTGCTGGCTAGCGCCGCCTTCTTTCTGGCGTGCCGACTGGAATTTGAAACGTGAGCTATTATATCACTTCTGTATTCTCAAGTATTCTGTGTCGAGGCCGTGTCTTAATTACAGTGATCCAGTTGAGAAGGTAAGAAGTGCAGACATATATGAAGTCCAATCTTCCTGGTATATATTCACGAAATTTTCCGGGCCTGCTTATGGAAAATGAATCACGTGTGCTCGCCATTCCAGTAGTCGTGAGGGAATCTAAAGGCCAATTGCTCGTACAAGAGACGTTTGCATAGAACGTTCACAGAAATGTGTCGTTAATAATCAATGTACTCGTCTTAACGTATAAGCAATCACGCACGACCAGAAATTAACTAGATTTTTGTGAAATAGTAATTTATTAGCAAATAAATTTTAATTAAATTTTATTTTTAGGCCCGTCATTAATATTTCAGTTGTTACTGAATAGGTTTTTTTTTAATACTATAACAGTAAACAATATAATACAATACAAAATTAAAATACAATTAATTTAGAGACCTGAAAAATTCCCAAGATCAATAACCTGCAGGCTAGATTCTACAGTCTTACGTACAAATATGCCGATATCAACTACACATTGGTTGTCTGCTGTCACAGCGGAAGGCGACAATTTGACACCGTTCTCCAGGAGGTGTCAAACACCGTGTGTACCAATGGCTAAAGATAAATAAACACACGTGTTTTGAATTGTAGCTTGTCCGAAAATAAATCCACGAATTCTTCAGGTTTCTAATTATTACAAAGAATTTAGACGTATGGTTTTTAATGAATGTGTGACGATTCTACCGTCACTGGGTTTATACGCCTGGTGTAAATTTCTAGATGTTGGCAGAAACTTGATTGACCAGCGTCTGTTGACGATCTTTTATTATATTTTTTGTTTTTTATCATTTGTTATTGATAGAGACCTGAAGAATTCGCGGTTTCATTTCGGGACAAGCTAGAATTCAAAACACGTGTGTTTATACAATTTTAGCCATTGGTCCACACAATGTGCAGTTGATATCCGCATGTTTGTAAATAAGAGTGCGGAGTCTAGCCTGTAGGTCATTGAACTCACGAATTTTTCAGGTCTCTAATTATTGCATTATATGGTATTATTTGATATTTATTAATTACGCTTGCATGAATATTTCACTGTATTAATTCGTCCAGGATTGGTTATTATGAATAGTTAATGCCACTAAACGGCCATATTTCAAATACTGTTAGAGGAACTGCCGCTAGGTGCGCGGCGTGCGGTGCCCGCGTAGTTGTTCGTTACCCGAGGTCCGATGCGGTTGGGCGTATGTAGGCGGGCGTCAGCTGGGTTCCGCTGCCCCGGCGTGTTTTCGGTCAAACGCGGCGGCCAGAAGTGTGTTCTTCACCTCTGACAGGCTGTGGCTAGGCCATATCTTTGTGAAATCGTTCATTATTATAGTAAGCGGACCGTGTACAAAGTATGCCGAAAGTAACAAGGTATTTTAACTGTACGCTACTAAAGAAAAATTATTTTACTGTGCGGAAAAGTGCTGGTAAACATTTATCCAGAGATGTCCGTAAACTCTCCTTAAAATTACGGACACATTGATTTTCAAAAAAGGACTTTCCGTAAAATTCAGGGAACCTCTCCGTTAATTCCCTAGTTAGTTTTCTGTACATCTAGTTTAATTAATTTTAAAAATATATTTCATTTTAATGTTTATTATGTGGGTGTTCTGCTGTGTATAAAAAAGAGATTTAAAAAAGTTAAAAATATTTTCTACTTAAGCAAGATTTGAACCTGAGTCAAAAGGTGGCAAGTTCCCAACCCTAATCTCTTACCTGCAACTCTCACGTGGTGAATCTGGTATAACATTTGAATTTCTATATTAGTCACATAAGCTATATTTTTTTTGTTTCTATTTAAGTTTGTGTAAGTGTTGCTAAGTGTTACAGACGCCTGTTTCTGCTTTATAATTTTTGAAAGAACAGGTCTTAGTGACATGGATAACCTTAACTGCCGCAGACGATAATTTCCTGGTAACAGTGGCGAAGAAAGCTCTATGTAGACTCGCCATTGTCCGTGCCCGAAACTCGAAGTTAATAGAAAACACGGAGATTTTCCGTACTGTGTGCTTACGCACTTAACTCCTTTCTTCGTCATTACGGATTGCGTTCCCGTATATTCAATGTGGATTTTAGTAAAAATTCCCGTAAATGTAGGGGAAATATTAACAGTGTAGCTTTTAGCCGCCCAAGTCCGTCATCGCGGCGCTCGTGAAATATTTCGCGTCGTAGCTTGATCTACGTGTGTAAGAGATAAACCTATGCTTGATTTGCGTACGATTGCCGCCAACTGTGCGTGGAAAAACGATTGCCATTTCTTGAAGCAAGTGTTTGTACGATGTGGCATGCAGAAAGTCCGAACCCCGATCAGATGCTGGGTCGGTACGCTGCAGCCGACAAGAAACGGACGAGCTACGCTCCTGCTGGGGCATGGCCCTAGTGTGTACGCTCGCGTGTTACGCCTGTTTCCTCAGCTTCCTTCATTTTGAAAGCAAGTTAGTGCTGTTCACGGTAAACTGACCACTTTTAAAAGCCCTGCTTGAGATCTATTTGTACGCACGTTGTGTATTCTTCCGCCTTATGTAAAATTAGCACTGCCATGGGCTTCATCACTTTATCCATGTGTCGGTCCAGTAAAACTGTGAATTATTAGAAAAAGTACCCCCGTAAAGAAATATTCTAATTTATCACAAATGGTTAACTAACATTTATAGTTCGACGTAAAGACATGGAACTAATTTCCCTCCATCGTTACGAACTTTAATGGGCGCATGTTACTCAGTGCGCCCAATAAATTTTTTTACAGGTAAGAGCGGTGCGTTTTTTCTAAGGTTCATTTCAAACGTGCTCATTTTATCGTGAACAGACTTTACGAGTTGACGATTTTTTGGCATCTCCGTGGGCGGTTACGAGTCTTACCAGGAAGCAGTTCCAGTGTTTGAATTTCTTTCACTACAGCGCGTCGCGTAAGAAGAGCTGCAGTTCCTTCGTTTGTTGTGAAACTGTATTTCAAATATCATGGTACTTGGGCCTGTGTTACTTTCATGCATATTTCACTTGAGCGTGGCGTGTGTTTAACATTTCATATAGCTTTCGAATTATGCCCACCACTACGCTGAAAGGCGTTGTGGCCCATATAAATGTTACGTATTTCTACACAGCAAATATTTATTGAATAAAACCCCACCGGAATTGAAAACAATTTTGGTGTGCGCATTTGTAATATCTGGTTGTTCCTCTGAAAATGTGGTATGAGAATAATATTAAGGAGAGTTGTTTCGTTATTGCGTACTTAAGGCTGATGGTTGGACTTTCTAATTCGGTCAGAATTCAAAGTAATGATTATTTTTTTTTACAATACGAGATGTTGGAGTGGGTTGTGAGTTTAAATAGTGTAGTGAGGTAGTATTGAGGACCCGAGGTAGTATTGAGGACCCCGAAACACGCTGGGGTAGCAGGCGACTCAAATGAAAAAAAAATATATTGTGTAGGTTTTCTTTTAGAATAAGAAATTAAATTAATTATTCCTTATTCATATGTTATCCTTCAATGCTATTGCCCGAAGGGCGTATGTACACGACAGGAAATAAAATATTTCAATTTTTATACATATATACATATCGAGAATGTTCTTACACGAGACGTAAGCTATGATCATGAATGGTTTCTTAAAAATACCTCCTTTCATTTTGATACATACACGTTAATTGCGTACAATTTTTTCATCGTAAACGGCGTCTTCTCATATCGCGTTTTTTTTTTTTTTCCCCCCCCCCTTACAGTCGTTGTTGGTTCAGCTCGGCTGGAGAGCGTGCTGTTGACTGGAGAAAGATCCGCGAGCGATCGACGTGTCAGATATCGAAGACGGCCGTTGTTCGCGAGATTGCGGAATCGACCCTCTGCGTCGAGCCGCATCGATCCGGCCGTTTCCTCGGACGATGCAGACCGCCAGGGCAGGAAAAGATCTCGTGGACATCAGATGTATGCTCCATCATATTTCTGCGTATTTGCGGCTGACTTACAAATGTGTTGCCGTAGAGAAACAACAAACACGACTTTGGTGTCTTCAACACCTTAACATACACATAAATTTTTAATTTCAGGGGTTTGCAAAAAATTGTATTGTACTTAAGAATTTTTTATGACAGCTTACACTTTGGAACCTACGGGAAAGGTTTCAGCATATCCATGGCACAAGACGCAACCAAATGTTACATATTTGGTGTGTCAGTTGCAGCCAATATCATTAAGGCGATTTCTGTATTGCTGCTAGCTTCTGGACCTGTACAGCGCCGACCATGATTTTAAAGGCTGTTCACGATGAAGTAAGCACTTAAGAAAGGAACCTTAGAATAATGTCACTACCTCTGTCTGCATATATTTCAACGGGCGCACTTAGTGGCAATCGCCCAGTAAAGTTGGTACAGGCCGTTCACGGTAAAGCGAGCACTTTTGAAGCCCTAGTGACTTTTTTCTTTCGAACAATTTATGTCCTCCCACCACTTGTTAACGTAAACCGTGCCATGTGAGTAATAAATACAGCAAATACATCCACCATACCCAAAATCAAAAGTCCGAGTCCTCAATGAAATGTATATATTGGTTATTATGTCTGATGAAAGAACTTCAAAAAGTGCTCACTTTACCGTGATCGGCGTATAACGGTGGATGGGATGTAGCTCTATATCTTAACGTCGAATAAAAAATGTTAGGTAACAATTTGTGATAACATAAAATTATTTCTTTCGCTCTCAGTTTTTTCAATGCATCGAAGTGTAAAAATGAGTAGATTTATAAGGTATTTACATTCTTAATAATTTCACAGTTTCATTTGACCGACGGGTGAATAAAGTTATGAGGCCCATGTAAATGTTAATTTTACAAAAGGCGAAGGAATACAAAACATGTATACAAGTATCTCTTAAGCAGGGCTTTCAAAAGTGCCCATTTTGCCGTGAACAGCCTATACCTATTGCGCACCATGTCAGACGTGAACGAGTGCACTCGAGCTAATACGTTAAGGGGTTAAGATACGTTCGACATTACAAGAATCTCGTTATTCCAAATCAGAAATGGCAAACTGTAGACCTGGAAAGATTTTAAAGGGAAGTATACTTTTTTATTAGAGACTCGATAAATTCGTCATTACAATGACCTGCAGGTTAGAATTTGTAATCTAACGTATAATTATGAAAAATCGACTGCTCCTTGGATTCTTGCCGAAGGCAGTGTTGGGTAAGCTTCTCCTTAAAAGCAACTTAAGTTATGCTCCAGTTACCTAAGAACTAGAAGTAACTTAAGATAATTTACTTTCGTAAAAATGTAACTGGGGGTTAAGCTATAGCTTTGTTACCTAGTGTCGCTCTTACACAGACATATCAGCGCATCACAAGAGGTCGATTCTACAGAAGGTCACTCAATGTAAAATGAGTAAAAAACGCATGGTGCAAATAGCATCCTTACAAAACAACAGGAACAGTGCTTAGATAAGGAAAACATAGTGTTCTGAATTCAATTGATATAAAATATTGTAACAGAATTACTGCACAACAAATAAACACTTATTATAAACGCTTAATCTGTTTTAATTTATAATTTCGTTACAGCCGTTGGTATAATCACAAGAAGTACCTAGAAATATGGATCATGTGTTGGTCAGAAATAAAATTGTGTCTTCAATGAGTAACAATTAAGGTGCAAACTGTTTGTGTAACTTGTCTTGAAAAATTGCTTTATTTCCTCTCGCCAGAACACAGTCACTGGCAGATGTCAAGTACAAGTAATAGTTAACCCGCTCGGTCACGCATTCATTTTTAAGTTCGCGAGCACAATGGCTGAACGTGCCATGTGTTCGCTCCCACCAGCACCACTTTGTGTATTTTGTCTTGAAACATTGCTTTATTTCCTCTCGCCAGAACACAGTCACTGGCAGATGTCAAGTACAAGTAATAGTTAACCCGCTCGGTCACGCATTAAGTTGAAGTGTCCATTGAAATGCCACGTGCAGTTATACGATCGCGAGCACAATGGCTGAACGTGCCATGTGCTCGCTCCCACCAGCACCACTTTGTGTATCTTCGAAGCAGTGAGTGATGAAGATTTGTTCTTCAGTTCATCTGTGTCTGTGGTGTACCTACTAGATTTTGAGACGAATCTATTCTAAACCCAGAAGTAACGATAAAGTAACTTTTATTTTGCTCGGCATTACATATCAATGTCCAACCTAGTCATGATGTGACCAGTTACCTTGTGAAAATAAAGTTTAGCGATTGGCCCTAAAAGTTACTTCAAAGTAACTCTACCAAATAACTGGTAACTTTCTTTAAGTGACTAACCAACACTGGCGGAAGAATATGACACAGTGTGTTTTTTTTTATTTGTTCGATGTTGACCAGGAGGTGTCAAATAATGGCTACACCAATAGCATAAGCGAGACAAAAGAAAGAGGTTTTGAATTCAAGCTTGTGCCGAAAAGAATCGGCGAATTTTTTTAGTGTCTATTTATTATACGTAGGGAATAGAACAATTTCGCTAATTCATTTTAGTATCAGCTGAAATTCAAACACATGCACAATTCTGTTATGTTCGCAGTTGTATCACAGTTTGCTAGACACGCCCAGGTGAGCGCTGAGCCAATAACAGACGTGCAAGGAATACAGTACCGAATGCCTCGCTACCTTGTCATGGGTAAACATCGCTACTCGATAACCCGAGCGCCAGCCAATGAAGGGACAGCTGAGCACGAGCGAGCAGATGACTACGGAGTCTGGCAGACAGGTCAGTTATTTACCGATACCGTCCTCTCCCGACTCGTGGCTCCAAACTAAGAAAGAAGATACAGCTAGTTAAATATATATTTCGGCGTTCACTGACGTGTAGATAGAGACCTGAAGAATTCACGGATTCATTTTGGGACAAGCTGTAGAATTCAAAACACGTGCGTTTATGTAACTTAAGCCATTAGTAGAGACCAGAGAATTTCGGGGGTTAATTTATAGACAAGTTGGAATTCACACACTTGTACGTTCATGTTACTTTTGTAATTGGTCGACGTGTTGTTTGATATGTGCCAATAACAAACATACAATAAATTGTGCGCCCAGTCACCGCCTTTTACTACCACAACAATCAACCAATAGACAGTTGATATCTACATGCGAGTATATAATACTGCGAAGTCTAGGCTACAGGTCACTGAACTCGCGAATTTCTCAGGTCTCTAGCCATTAGTCCGCATAGTGTTTGACACCTCCTGGATAACTGTGTCCAATTGTCGCCTTACACTGTGACAGCGGACACCAATGTGCAGCTGCTATCGGAATATTTGTACATAAGTGTGAAGAGTCTAGCCTGCAGGTCATTGAACTCGCGAAGTTTTTAGGTCTTCACCAATGACCTTACCTGTCAGTACTTAAATCGACACATATCATAATACGGAGACCGAAACACCAGATCTTTAGTAGCAGGCAAATTACTGACCCTGAATATTTGAGGGTTTGTCGAGCAAGTTATGTTAGACTTGCGAACTTAACACACACGCCTATTCAAGCGTGGCCACAAATGAGTGCACCAAATATCATATCTCTCCTAGTTACATCTAAGAATACCTGATTATTAAAGAAAATATATCAATGTCCGATTGTGTTTTGAAACATTTTATACTAGGTCCACTTTCGTGATTGGTTGATTTGAAACTGTTACGAAACTTAGCTGTTTGGACGCACATCAGATACGTCCAATAAAGGAGAAATATAAATTTATTCCATCCAATACGATAAGAAAACATCCCACAAAGACACGGTGCAGTTGTGCAAGTGTGTACGTAATACAATTATAAACCTGAAAAATTCGCGAGTTCAATGACCTGCAGGCTAGTCTCTACAGCCTTATGTACAAACATGCTGATATCAACTGCACGTTGGTTGTCTGCTGTCGCAGTGGAAGGCGACAATTGGACACCGTTCTTCAGGAGGTGTCAAACACCACGTGGACCAATGACTAAAGTTATATAAACGCACGTGTTTTGAATTCTAGCTTGTCCCAAAATGAATCCGCGAATTCTTCAGCTGTCTAAGTAGTATGAGAGCCCCGGAAATTTCACGGATTCATGTGGCAGCAAGCTAGACTCCACAATCCTTTGTGTACTCGAGCATCTGTTTGTTGTTCATTGGCTGACACTCGTCTAAGTGGTACGGGAATGGTCTTTGTTTCCTTACAGTGTAAATATTGGTAAAAACTCTACTAGGGCTTGTCTTACAAACTGCAATCCAATTGAAAAAAAAAAAAAAAGTAAAATGCGCATCAATTTGGGGGCTTAGCTTGTCCCCAAATGAATTCGCGAAATTTCCGTGTGTCTTAGTGAAATTAGTGGAAATATCTTTCTGCAAATATTAAGTGTCCCTTGTTCTATAAAAAATTTATTGCAAGAGGCCCTGTATTTCCAGGTTACAAAACAACACCAAGGCTAGAGTTCACGATTCCCTTTTTACTGGAGCAAATCATTGACTGATGTCATAGCGAAAGTCATTCGCTTGTTCGACTCGCCCACACCCACACGTAATCAAGCCACCCGAGCGTCGAATGTATACTATTGGTTCAGACTTCTCTAGGGCGTGTCTGAAGAGCGGAGGTCCAATGACGTAGTGAACGAAAACACACACTTGTGAGACACATAGCATGCTACCAAATTATGATGCGAAATGATAATGTATTATATCGCTGAATATAAAGAGGGAATTTACGAGCGCTATTTGTTTCCCGAGCCTCTGCTCATTGGTTTTGTTCCCAGATAACTGAGAGTGCATGTATCGGATATTTTGTTCATGTCACCCAGCCTGATTGACAAACTAGCAGAACTAGTGGTCCAACAGTTCCACTAAGTCACTTCGAACAAACCTTTTTTCAATCACAATGCCTGTTATTAGGGACTTTCAAACAGGAAATAGCTTCTTTTGGTCCACTGAACATGCGGAAACCAATTAATAAACGTTGTGCCAGCAGCAACCAGAATTGTCGTACACAAAAAAAAAATTATTTATTTACTTAAAATGGCCTTATTTTCTGACCTTGTGCAGTATCGACCATACTTTCGCATTTCTGCAGGACGACATAAGTGAACTAACGTATTCAAGATTTTATATTAGTTGGCTCATTTCTGCGCTCTAAATCTGAATCAGTGGGAATTTTACTGTTTGAATCAGGTAAGAGTATCTGACTGATTCAACAGTCACTTCAGTGAATTTGACTTATGAATCAGTGAAAAAATGTTAGTTTTCCTTCACTTATTGATTCAGTTACATTTTCCACTGATTAATCAGTCATAATTTTTTCACTGTTTTCCAGTGATTTGTTTTTGTCTGATGGCTCAATTAAACGGCTTGTGAGAATTGCCGCAAGACAACATGTATCAAGTGAAATAGCAACGCATAAACTAATCAAAGCAATACAAAACACTTTTTAAGATGGTTTTCGTATTTAAAAACACCATTTTGTGAGGTAACACATACGTACATTCAGTCTTTCAATCCGTTCTTGAAGTCTTTCATTTCGTCGATGTCGTGTAATCATCACAGCACTCTGTTTGAAGGTTTAAAACTGCTTATTAATGTGGTGATGAGAGTCAACTCATATGTACTATTCATCCTAAAAATACAAATCAAACCAAAAACGTAAAGTAAGGGAATGCAAATTAAAACCATGCGCTTACAGTGGGAAATATAAGGTATACATTTTCCTATTTTTCATGAGTTTTGCGTAGTAGCTCAGGTCGCAAGGTAACGATATAAAAGCGAATTAGCAAGGGTGTATGCGTTCAATCCTGGCCACCTTCGGAAATCATTTTTACTTTTTTAAATTTCTGTAAATTGAGCTATGTACATAGTAAACTATCCTAAACAAATTTACTACTCGTAAATATTTGGCTGTATTCAATAAAAACAAATTTAATTCGCCACTGCAGTTGGCCGTCACTTATTCACCCAGTGAAATTGTTTCACGTCATTAATTCAGTCAGTGAAATCTTTTCACTAAAACAGTCAGTGGTTTTCCATTGATTCTAAGTGGAGCCGTTTCCACTGATTCGAGTAGTTGAATTTCACCGCGAATCAGTGGTTTTCCCCTGATACGAATTTAGTGGGTGGAAGTGATTTATAGGCTCTTTGACGATTTAACCGGCAAAAAAAGTAAACAGAACAAAAATTTTTACATTTTATATGAGCTGTGTGCTTGACTCAACCATATGCATACTCTTTCCTCGGATATTTGTTAATTAGCGGCTTCAATAGTGAGTAGTCAGCTTTACTCCAAGACAGGCAGCACAGGATTGATTCATTTACTGCTTCCTTGCAGGTGTGCACGTATGCACCAAAAAGTTAGTGTATTTTTTTGCTGTAGGCCCTACATACATTGCAAGACACAGAGCTGTAGCCATAAACACGCATTGAGCACTGACTTTGTTAAGACAGTGTAATTAGGTGTTGTCAGTTCGTGTTTACATTTCATGAACACTGCTCAAGCTTGCCTCAAGCATAGCAAACAAGACGAAGGCGCTATTTACGAAGGCCGTCTTATTTTTGTTCGCCTTGAGATTGAATATTTCTGTTGCTCAGTCGCACACCGCAATTCCGAACCACGTGCCATAGTCTTCGAGACGTTGCTTAGCGCGACAAATAAGTCCGTCTTGGCCAAGTTCGCTGTAGATGTCGTTCCAGATAATTCTTATTTTTTCTAACCCTTTCAGAGACCAGTGGCGGTTATTCCATAGACGCAAGGTAATCAATGCTCACCCTATGCACATTGGGAACGTTTTGATCCTTTATAGTTTTCGCCTTGCGCATTGGATTCTAAGGGTCCCGTTTTCGGTTCGAGAAACAGAGTTTCCGTGCACACGCATAGTGCTGCTATCTAGTATTTACTTCCACAAACGGGAGCGACTAGCGATGAATCGAACTCGCAAGAAACAAACACCACGGGCAGGCGTTCTGTTTGCGTCTTACAGTCCTACTCTTTTCCTTCGAAAGTGAATGAAAGTGTCCGGGAAAACTGGAGTTTTCTTATAATTTGTAATATCATCTCTAAATAATATTCATTTTAATTATTGTTACATTCATTTCGTTTCCGTTTTTATAACTAATGTTAGGTATTATAAAACGGCAAGTAAACGTGCAGGGTGCAGTAAATACGAAAAATTACCTACACGTGCGTATTGTACAAAACTGTGTACATTGGGTTTGAATTGGTTAATGGCGGACGCTAACTGGATAACTTCATACATCGAACTAGTAGAAATTTCTGCAGAATGGCGATTCTGTCAGGCTAAATATTTAATTCTGCATGTGGTCGAAAATCTGCACTGACCTGCTGTGAGAAAGTATATAGGGCCTACATAACAAGAATTCTAGAGATATCAACAATTTTTAATTTGATACGTATAATAGCACTTATTTACTATAAATTACATAAAAGAAAATAGATATCGCTACAATTAACAATTCTTATTTACAACAATATTTTAGTTCTCAAATATAAATGTAATTTGCAATAAATGTATATGTAATAATAAACAAAATATATAAAATAATACTGAATGTTGAATCAAAAATACAAGTAAAATTCTAGCATATATAAACATATACTCCAGTTATTATATAAACACACGTTATATAAAATGTATTGGTTCTGTATTTGGTTTAGATATTTTTTGGTTCAAAATAAATGCTTCGAATTTTGTGCTGAGTTAATGATAGCCTGCTCGTGTAGAAATATCATGCTATTCATACAGGTTTCTTTACAATATTTTATTATACTCTTCCGCAACATTTTCCTTAGAAAAAAAATTAAAGCAATTTCGTTAAACTTTAACGAATTAGCTTCCGTTTTCTCCAATTAAATTCTTAGGTATTTGAAAAACTCCAGGAATACTTCGTTTCTCTATTGGCGTATAATGCCGCGCAGACATTAGGCCTACGCATGGGTGAGAAAAAAAAACATATCACGCAGTCTTCACGAAGATCGTCTTAGACTACGAAACATGGAGCGTTAATAACAATGTCTTGAGAAATGAAAGAGTCTTTACCAAGAAAGTCTTAAGCGAAGCCTTCAGAATTGACTATGAACACCGCCATCAATGCCCAATGAACTTTCCTGTATGTTAAACCATTGTGAATGTTTCATATAACGATAGCCGAACACAAGGTCTACTTTCCATTCGATGGTTTTAATAATAAAACAAGTGCCTGACGACCTACTTAAAGCACACACATAACATTTTATTTCTTATTTGCACTAGTTGAAACTATGAATAAAAGTGAACCGGTAAGGGTTAACACAGAGTCCTCTACGGCACATATCAAACAAATTATATCACATTGCAAATGTTAAGGGAATGCACACATGATTGGATTTCAACCTGCCCTGTCATTTATTTACGGAAATTTGCAGTCACTGAAACTCCGCAGGGATGGTGTTTCTGAAATATATTTTTGTGATAAAAACTTTAACATTGGCTGTAATTTTAGTGGTGTTTGGCAGAATAACAAATGTTTCTCCCAAATGAGAGGGTAGTTCGTGAAATAAAATTGCTACCAAAGCAATATGAGGGGGAGTTTTCTGGGGAAAAGCGGCAAACCGACCAAAAAATAAGTGTTTGCAACCCGTGGTTGGAGGCGACGCCGGGGTCCGACCTGCGCCATACAGTTGGGGCGCCACATTGGCAGCGAGGGGCGTGGCCAGGCGGCAGAGGGGCGTGGCGCGCGCAGCCCGGGAGGGCGGTGTTGCGACACGGCCCGCCCCTCTAGGCCCAGCCACCCTCTCAGTGGCATACCTGCGCCCCCTTAATACTCCTCGGGCAGGGCCTCGAGGCAATCGATAACCCCACCAGCTCCCTCCCGAATCCTTTCATGTTATAGTAAAACATTAGCAAAAAAAATCTGCCCCCGTCTAGACTTGTTTCAATTAACACCGCTTACGTAGGCTGGGCCGCCGGCGCTATTGAAACTAACTAGTTGTGTGCATGTATATATATATAATGGGGATTACTTGTGAAATTCTCCTAACTAATACACACAATAACACTGGATACGTAAAATCCAATTACATTGTAAAAATAAAATATGTTACACCTGGTTAACAAATTAAACATTTTTGAATTCATCCTTTAAAAAAAACTTCCTGCCTATTACCTCACATGTCTAAACGTATACTAAAAAATACAAAAAAAAGGAGCACCAATGTGCAGGTAGAGTCGGAAAAATACCGCCAAAATTCGCCTGCATATACCTTACGAAAAAGAATTTTCAAAATATGACATGTGGTCCAAAAATGTTTTATACGAACACTACACTCCCTTAAAGGTTGAGCTAAACGAAGTATAGTTTATTCTAATGATCACAGGCCATTTCTTTTACTGGAAAAATGGTCTTCCACGCTCTAAAATCGAATCACTAAAATTGCTACAAATCAGAGAGTTTGACTGAAAGTCTGTTGACACTGATGGATTTCAATCAGTAAAATTATAATGGTAAATTTCAGTTGCTCGTATTTACAGCAACGTCTTGAGAGCCGATGAGGGTGAAGTGAGGTGAGTATGGAGTAAGGCCGGAATGCAATGGCGGGGGAAGTGGGAGACCCCCGAGCAAACCCGCTGACCGCTGCTATCATCCGGCACGATTTCCACTTGCGAAATTCCTGGAGTGAACCCGGAATGGGATTTAACCCGGTTGCCGTTGGGGGAGGCGAGCAGTCCAACCGCTTGGCCACCGCGGTCCCCATCACTGATTCAGAATCAGAGCGCAGGTTAGTGAGAAATATTGAACGAATATCTGATACTACTGCATAACCCGTGACTGCCTTCAAACTTACAAAAAATAAAGGTTTCAACATTGGTGTTGTAGACAATTACATGATGTCGATGTCTTTACAATGAGATTATATATCATTATTATTAAGTTTTTCGCGAAAATATTTCAGGACATATTGTGTTCCAAATCACATTGGTTCAAAACTTTTTAGTGATTGGAACATTTGAATAGTTACGCGTCTCATATATCTGCCTACGAATCACGTACGGTCAGTATCGGAGAAACTTCATTCTAATTGGCTCACTTATGAAGCACAGTTAGTCTTCACACAAATGCAAGCGGTTAATAGCTAAATGAATACTGCAAGCGTGCATGTAGGTTATTGGAATCTAGCCTCTACGTAACTGTTTTTGCGAAAAACACGTGGCCCTAATTAATAATTAGTAGGGATAGTAAAATTACGCGAATTTAGTGACCTGTAGGTTAGACTCCACATTACTGTGTACGCTCGAGCCTTAGATGTTTGATCATTGGCTGCTGCCCCAGAGAGTAGCCGATGTTACTCCACACCTGACAGTATGACACTTGCTAATTGTTTCCTTCAAGTCTGCTATTGGCTCAAGAGTCGTCCAGGGCGTGTCCAATCTATTTTGATCCAATTGAAAATGTAACTCCAGGGTACGCGTTCTCGACAACTATATTGTCCTGAAATGAAGTCGTGACATTTTCCTATCTGTAATAATTAGTTGTTACAAGTCAACGAGCTGAAATTAATTGGAAAGGTCGTCTTGTTTGTTCACTAACGTCCCTATCGTTTCGCGATCCTAAATGACGACAGGCTAGGCTTCTCAATACTTATTTACTCGAGCAGAGATAATTTGTTCCATGGCTGCTAACAGCTCGGAGATCATTCTCATGTTAGGTTCGTCCGCATGGAATTAACTCACCCGAGAGCTGAATGCAATTTATTGGTTCAGACTCCAGGGCGTGTCTGTTGTGCGGAGGTCCAATAACTAGAAACCGGAATAATTCGCGGATTCACTTTGAGACAAGCTAGAATTCAAAACACGTGCGTTTATGTAACTTTAGCCATTGGTCCACTAGGTGTTTGACACCTCCTGGAGAACGGTGTCCAATTGCCGCCTTCCACTATGACAGCAGACAACCAATGTGAGGTTGATATCGGCATATTTGTACATAAGACTGTAGAGTCCAGACTGTAGGTCAGTGAACTCGCGAATTTTTCAGGTCTCTGCGAATGGCATACGTGGAACTGACATATAAAGGCTGTTCACTATAAAGTGAGCACTTTCGAAATCAACCTTAGAAAAAAATCACTGCTCTTACCTGCATTACTTATATTTTAACGGGCGTAATAAGTGAGATGTACCTTGTAAAGTTGGTAACGATGGAGGAGAAAATAGTTCCACATATTAACGTGAATAAAAAGTGTAAGGTAAGCATTTGTGATGACTTAAATTATTTCTCTCGCTTTCTGTATTTTTTAATACATCGAAGTGTAAAAATGAGCAGATTTGTACAATATTTACTTTTCTAATAAATTTACAATTTCACTTGACCGACTCATGAATAAAGTGATGAGGCTCGTGACAATGTTAATTTTACATACGGCGAAAGAACACACAGCGTGTATACAAGTAGATATTAAGCAGGGCTTTCAAAAGTGATCATCTTACCGCGAACAGCCTGTGCTTGTGTTACACCTAGCATGTTACCAAATTATAACTGGAAATCACAGGATCTCTAGGTATGACCGTATTCGAGAACTCATGGACCATATTCGGAATTATTTTCAAGCAACAACTGCCGGGAGGATTCTGTCAACACTAAATGTTTTTAAACAGTTGTGAGTCTTACATGGCGTGTTGGTAAACCAATGTCCTAAAAACCTTACAAAACGAGCAAAACCGTAGAAGAGATAAAATCCTTATTATTAGGCCTATATGACGGAATTTCAGGTTCGCTAGGTGCACCTGTTTTTCGCGGCGAAAATATTTCAGGACAAGTAGTGTTCCAAAACACTTTAGTTAAGAACCACTTTAGTGATAGGATCATTTTAATTATTACTAGCGACCCGATAATTTCCCGGGTTCATTTCCTGACAAGTTGAAATTCACACACTTGTACGTTCATGTCACCTTTGTAATTGGTCGACGTGTTGTTTGACACCTCCTGGAGATGAATGAGCCAATAACAAATATGTAATCAATTGTGCGCTCAACCACCGCCTTTTAGTACCACAACAACCAACCAACATATAGTTGATATCTGTATGAGAGTATATAAGACTGGGAAGTCTACCCTACTGGTAATTTAACAGGCGAATTTCTCGGGTCTCTAGTTATTACGCATCTTTGCCCGCGAATCACGAACAGTCAGCTTCGGAGAAACTTAATTCTGATTGGCTCACTTATATAGCAATCCTTAGGGAAACCCGACTCTCGTGAAAACTTTTCACGACCGGTAGTGTTTTATAACACTTTTGCTCAGATCCACTTTCGTGATTGGATGCTTCGCGTAATATGCGTCCTAAATATCTGCGTGCTAATCACAGACAAGCGGTATTGAAGTTACCTAACTCTGATTAGCCAGTCACGCAGGAAAATATATTCTATAAAGATACGCTGCCAATAAGTAAAAGAAAATTGTTGGTACGCCTGTATGGTACGTAAATCAAGCATGTGCAGAAATCTTTTCGAGACATTTGGCTGTCCCTAGCAATCGGTCTTCACACAGAGACAGACGGCCATGACCTAGAGATTGGATAATTTCGCTTTTTAAACGACCTATAAGCTAGACTCCACTGTCCTATGTATTTTCGAGCCTTAGTTTTCTATTCATTGGCTGCTGCCCCATTGAGAAGTCCGTTTGACCTCAAACCTGTTGGCACGGAATTCGGTTCTTGTTTCCTTGTGGGTCTGTTATTGGCTCAGAGTTTACATGGGCGTGCCTATTAAACTGATCCGATTACAAACACAACATGAATGAGCATGTGTTTTAGCTCTAATTTGTCCTAAAATGAATTTGCGGCACATTTCCTCTCCCTAGCCAAAGGAAGGCTGCAAGTGTGCATCTAGGATATTGAAGCCTAACCTCCTCGTACTTTTTTCGCGAAAAACAGGTGGCTGTAGCTATAGATTACTCATACAACAAAACTATAGTGTTTTCGTGTTCTTATTCTATCTTCCGGTTCAGTAATTATTAAGAGACCCAAGAAATGCGCGAGTTCAATGACCTGTAGACTAGACTTCACAGTCTTATATACTCTCATACACATATCAAATGTTTATTGGTTGAGTGTTGTGGCAGTAGAAGGCTGTGGTTGGGCGTATAATTTATTGCATGTTTGTTATTGGCTCATGTATCTCTAGGAGGTGACACACAACACGTCGCCCAATTACAAAAGTAACATGAACGTACAAGTGTGTGAATTCCAACTTGTCTAGAAATGAACCCGCGAAATTCTCGGGTCTCTAGTAATTATCAAAAGGTAATTCGTATTCTGTTTATTCGGGGAAGGAGTCTGGTCTGTTTACTAAATATTTCTTGACACGAACGGAAGTATTGTTACCATTGGATTGTTTGTAAGCCACTTGCCATAATAACAAAACGACCAATGAAAAATAACTGGTATTTTTGTCAGTGTACACTAATGAACATGATGCGTAAATCCCGTTACACCCATGGACACAGAGTGACACAGTCAATTCGTATTTATATTTGCTAACAGGCAGCCAGTATAAAAAAACGCTGTACGCGACGGTATGTATTCCAAAGCGCTTTATTTCCGATCTACTATTGCGACCGAGAGATTTTTTATTGTTACGTGAATTATTTGTCTTGCCGTAAATCACTATCATCAAAATGGGAGTAGCCTTTCTTTAATTGGACATTGACGTCTGATATACACGAAATTATTCCTGGTGATTCACACTCTCTAAAAACTCTATAGGTATTTGGTGCAACGCATGATAAAATGCTGCAAAGAATATTTTGGTTATATATTAACCACTCCAAAGAAGGTTCACCACGAATTAAATTTTTGTTCGATCTATAAACTAAAAGCGAAAGACAGGAAAATTTCGTGAGTTCAATGACTAGAGACCTGAAGAATTCGCGGATTCATTTTAGGACGAGCTAGAATTCTAACCACGAGCGTTTATATGTGCAATTGATATCGGCATATTTGTACACAAGACTGTAGAGTCTAGCCTGCAGATAATTGAACTCGCGAATTTTTCAGGTCTCTATCAAAGACCTGTTTTCTAGAGACTACAATTCTGTTTACAAGTGAGCCTCAGACGTTTGTTCATTGGCTGTTGCCCCGGTGTTACACCACACCTGGCAGTTTGTGATTAACTTCTTGTTTCCTTGCAAGTCTGCACGACTTTTAAACCCATCTTGTCCTGAAATGAATTCGCGAATTTTTCCTGTCCCTACTAATCGCTAGAGACCTCAAGAATTTGTGGATTAATTTTGGGACAAGCTAGAATTCAAAACACTTGCGTTTATATAACTTCAGACATTGCTACGCACGGTGTTTGACACCTCCTGGAGAACGGTGTCCAATCGTCGCCTTCCATTGTGACAGCAGACAACCAATATGCAGTTGATATCGGCATATGTGTACATAAGACTGTAGAGTCTAGCCTGCAGGTCATTAAACTCGCGAATTTTTCAGGTCTCTACACATAGTTGATGTGACAATTCTCCGAAGACACTTACTTAGAGGCGAAAATTTATTAATACTAGTCGTACAACTTAGTTTATTTGAGAGACAAGTGAGATGTGAATCTCTGGTAAAAATGCATTATTTGTTTGCAATTTGATGTCACAGTACAGGATGTTGCACAATTCGGCTGACGAACTTTGTGAGCTGTTTCCTTGTGCAAAATAAAGTGGGAAATGTTCTGGACGTGCTATACCTATGATGGATATTTATGTAAATATAAGCCCTTTAATATTGATATTTTAAATTGAATTTTTGGAAAATATCAAAAACGAATTTTGTCATAGGTCGGGCCACCCGTTTTCCGCGAAAAGATTTCAGTACAAGTTGTGTTCCAACACGTTTTAGTTCAGAACAGCTTTCGTGATTGGATTATTTGAATTGCGAGTCGTCTTATTTGTCTGGCTGGGAATCACGGACGGTGAGTACCGGAAAAACTTAACTCCGATTGGCTTAGTCCTGTAACAGACTCTCTTAACACAAATAAAGGCAGCTAATAGTCAAAGAAGGACTGCTAGTGTGCACATAGGATATTTAATTCTAGCCTACACGTAAATCTTTTCGCGAGAAACAGGTGCAACAGAACCCTTCATAACTGCTTGCATGCATGCGCGGGTAACAGGTCTCGTGGAAGCTACCGCCAGGGCTGGTAGGGGAAAGGCTATCGTTGCTAACAGGCATAACTGCTTGCATGCATGCGCGGGTAACAGGTCTCGTGGAAGCTACCGCCAGGGCTGGTAGGGGAAAGGCTATCGTTGCTAACAGGCATAACTGCTTGCATGCATGCGCGGGTAACAGGTCTCGTGGAAGCTACCGCCAGGGCTGGTAGGGGAAAGGCTATCGTTGCTAACAGGCTTAAATAATTCTTCGGCAGACATGTAAGAAACGAGAAAGGTAAAATAATCAAACCACGAAAGAGGTTGCGGATTTTAAAAAAATAGTGTTTTGAGGTACAAATACTAGTGAAATCTGTTCGCGAGATGAAAGGCCCTGTTCAAGATTAATCAAGCACTTTTGAAAATCATACTCATATTTCAACTGGCTCACTGACTCGTATGCGCCCATTAAAGTTGATAATGACGGAGGCAAGTTGGAATTCACACATGTGTACGTTCATGCTACTTTTGTAATTGGTCGACGTGTTGTTTAACACTACCTGGAAATAAATTAGCCAATAACCAACATGCAATAAATTGTGCGTCCAACCACCGCCTTTTACTACCACAACAATCAACCAATAAACATTTTATATCTGTACGAGAGCATATAAGACTGTCTAGTCTAGCCTGCAGGCCACCGAACTCGCGAATTTATCATCGGGTCTCTACAAATGGGTTACCAATGATTTTTCTTGTAAAAGTTAAAATACTACAGTGGTATGTTGGCCTCCGCATCCCCAATTGCAACCGTTCTATTGGTTCACACAACACCGTACCCAGGGACCGCGGTGGCTGAGGTGTTAGCCTGCTCGCCTCCTACCAATACGAACCGAGTTCAATCCCCGGTCGTGTCACTCCTGTATTTTCGCGAGTGGTAACCGGGTTTCCTCAGGGATCTCTTGTTTTCCCCGCCCTTCTATTCCGGCGTCGTTCCATACCCACGTCACATAACCCTCAGCCACCCAAATATCTTCACTCACTCACGCTACGTCAGACTCGCTTACTGTAATGTAAAACGTTCGTTACTAGCCGGCTCTCTGTCAATACAATGACAACTTGTAAGTCTCAAGTGTTCTTTCTTAAGTAGAATTACATACAAACCTTCCTGTTCATTCGAGTAGTTTACATTTGAGTGTAGCTGGAATAATATTACGTTGCAGAGAAACATATGTAGCTTATAGTGTTGGAGAAGTAATATTTCTTCGCCCGTGACTTCAACTGCGAATGTTACAACTTTACGTCAAGCTCCACACAACTTACTCAAATTCTGGCGACGTAATATTACGTCGACAGCTATCGAAGTGGAGGGGAGTGGAGATATTTGAGCGGCTCTAAACGACGAAGTCTTGAGAGCCGATGAGGGTGAAACGAGATGAGTATGGAGCAGCGCCGGAATGAAAGGGCGGGGGAAACGGGAGATCCCCGAGAAAACGCGACCATCAGCGACATCGCCCGGCACGATTCCCACATGCGAAAATCCGGAAGTGACTCCGCCGGGATTCAAACCCGGTTCGCCTAGGTGGGAGGCGAGAAGTCTAGCCACTACGCCACTGCGGCCCCTAGCTTTTAAAGTGATAATTCACATCGCCAGTAACGGGACTTCACAAAGGCCTTTGCGATATGTTGCAGTTTGCTATACTGTGAAGTCAGTAGTATAGTATGCGAGATAATAGGGAGTGTAACCTGTGCTACCTCGTCGTGGGCAATGGTGGATATAATTGGTTCCAAAAAATCAGAGGCCAGGGATTACTGCGAACTCATGTCATTAAGAGAAGTCTAAGGCTGCGCGTCCAAGGTCAAGAAGCGAGGGAGCGATACGGGCGACACTAACAAGCACGCCTAACGCCTCATCGCTCCTACGAGCAAGGCGTGCAGTGTTTCCGTCGTGACGCCGTACTGTGTAAATTATATCTGTTCCAGTGGAACTTCATTACAAGCGATGAAAGCCCACAGATTAAACTACGCCTGTATCTTCGTACTTTTCTCTTACCGCTTAAGGAAACTGCATACACAAGCGTTAAATATGCGATATTTGACCAATTTCACGAATTTTTCTCTCCACGAATATAATTAATATAATAAAAGTAAAACCATAGTCATAGATTAATGTTTTTTTTACCTTTTCTGGAAAAAAATCGTATTTCCAGGATATTTATTTACAGAGATACGCGAATACGCGGAAACAACTATTTCACAGAAAATGGATCACCGTGAACTCCTATTAAGTGGAAAACATGTAACTTGAGAAATGTATAGTCCATATTCAGCGTGCATGACAAAAACGGCAGTTTCCTATATCATGAAACATATTGGCGAACAATAGCTGAAATTTCAATCAATTATTGCACAATACTACTATGCACTCAAGAGGCATTAAATATTTTAATGCAGGAAATGCCTCTGGTAAGTAACATTCAAATTAAGGAACGAAAAGGATATAAATCACAAAATTGTTTATATTTTTTCCTATAAATGCCTACATGCAAACACGATAGCTATATCTCACTTTGGAAACAATATTCAAATAAAAATTTACACTAGATCCTCTCAGTTACAAAAAATAATGTCAGTGTGATTACGTTTTCTAAAGCATTTATGACCATTTGATCAAATTTGTTGCATGGGAACATTTGACGATTGTATCACGTGTTCATAATTTATTGTGGCGTAAATCTGAAGGCGAAAATCTCTGACAGTGTGAAGATGCTTGAGAGAGAAACGACCGCAGGAAGAATACACTAATGATCGGATATTAAATGTCCAAACGTGTTCTTCGTCAGGATTGTTTCGGAATATCCGAGGACATCTGAATACTTCGATACAGGTGGTTGTGGTCATCTCGCGATGGGACAAGCAAGTAAATGTCCACAGACCCTTACGTGCCCTCACATAGCCATATCTGTCATAAGACCGTGGCTTTGTTAAGTGGTAACACTGGGAACTACCCTTCCACATGGGTTGAGACCTGAAAAATTCGCAAGTTCAATGACTTGCAGGCTATGCTATAGAGACTGTGTACAAATATGCCGATATCAAGTGCAATTTGGTTGTCTGCTGTCACAGTGGAAGGAGACAATTGGACACCGTTCTCCAGGAGGTGTCAAACACCTCGTGGACCAATGGCTTAAATTATATAAACGCCCGTGTTTTGAATTTTAGCTTGTCCCAAAATAAAACCGCGAATTTTTCAGGTCTCTACACACGGGTACAGAATATATACGCATGTAGAAGTGAAATGGCGAGGCAATTCCATTAACGTGGGTTTGACACATTCGCTAATTGGCTTGGTAACGAGCCTTGTGCATCATTGGATACAGCGTGCCGTGGAAGATTCCGTATTGGTTTGACTGTTGTCTGCACGGCGAGTAAGTTACAAAGCGTTGATCGAGCAGCGAAGTCCCGCCGTGTTGCTGGCCAGTGACGCCGCCATTTTACTGGAGTATTCTTGAGTGCTCTGTGGCATGCGCAGGGACCCGAGAATTTCACGGGTTCATTTCTAGTCAATTTGGAATTCACACACATGTAAGTTCATGTTATTTTTGTTATTGGTCGACGTGTTGTTGACACCTCCTGGAGATAAATGAGCCAATAACAAGCATGCAATAGATCGTGCGCCCAACCACCGCCTTTTACTACCACAACAATCACCCCATAAACAGTTGATAAAGGTATGAGATTATGAATTATAGCCTACAAGCCATCGCACTTGTTAGTTTCTCGGGTCTCTAGACATGCGTAGGGACAGGAAAATATCGCGAATTGGTTTGTGGCAAGTAAGAGTTCAAACACTCGTACATTTGAGTTATATTTGCGATTGGCTCATGGATTATTAGATACGTCATGGATGGCTCTGGGAAAATATCTAGGAACACAAGATTTTCGCGGAACGATTTCACTACCAGTTGTAGTTTAGAACACTTTATAGCTAGGGATAGGAACTTTTCGCGAGTTCATTTCAGGACAAGATAGACGACAAACACGTGTAACCTGAAGTTGACTTTTCAATTGGATCGCAGTGTATTAGACAGGACCTGGACTACTCTGAGCCAATAGCAGACTTGCAAGGAAACAAGTAGTGTGTGTGTGTGTGTGTGTGTATGTCATACTGCCAGGTGTGTAGTAACACTGGCTACTCTATGGAGTAGCAGCCAATGAACAAACATCTGAGGCTCGAGTGTACCCATGACTGTGGAGTCTAGCCTATAGGTAATTGAACTCGCGAATTTTTCCTATCCCTATTTATAGCTCAGATCCACTTTCGTGATTGTTTGATTTCCGTGCTACGTGTCTTAAATATCTGCGTGCGAATCATAGACGTGCTGTATTGACGATACCTAATTCTGATTGGCCAGTAAAGTAAGAAAATGTCTTCTCGCAGAGGCAAGCCGCCAATAAGCGGACGAAAATTGCTGTTGTGCTGGCCGTAGGGTATTGAAATCTATCATGTGCGGAAATCTTTTCGCGAAACTCGGGTGTCCCTAAACCGAGCTTTCCACTGGTGCGTGTCAGCACGAACAAATGTGACGTCACGGGCTCGTGGGTCCCCCGAGGCGATGTCCTCGTTCTTTTTCCCAAGGGGTTGAATTGTCGAAGTCTGGAAACGACGGAAGGAGACGTGTACTATTATTTTTAAATGGCAGGACATCTTTGTTCAGGTAATTGCTAGAGATCTGACGAATTCGCAAGTTCATTTTGCGACAAGCTGGAATTCAAAACAAGTGTGTTTATATAAATTAAGGCATTCGTCCACAGGGTTTTTGACACCTCCTGGAGAATGGTGTCCAATTGTCGTCTTCCACTGTTACAGCAGGGAGCCAATGTGCAGTTGATATCGGCATATTCATACAAAAATCTGTAGAGTCTAGCCTGCAGGTCATTGATCTCGTGAATTTTTCACGTCTCTAATAATTGCACACTATCAAATTTAGCGTCTGATGAAATTAAACTTTTTATCATTCAAATATTTCGTCAAAAATGTGACATTACTTGGAATTCATAATTACTACTGTTTTGTTTTCCAAGTACGCTGATATTTTATGTACCTAAAAGTGCTTCGTTCTAAGCATTTTATACTTTTTCCTTTCGCCGCCATTAAGAATAAAGAAGTATATGGAATTATTATAGACGTACTTTCATGTCATCTTTCTGTAGATATGAAATGCGCATTTACAATATAAAACCAGAAGATATCAATGTAACTAATGAGCCAACTTGCTTCTACGTGGATGCAAATAATGTATTTAAAGGTTTGATGGTAGTTGGGTCTTGGTGACTCGTTAATAACGGTATCATTATACATGCAAACAGAAGCAAATGCAATACCACTGAAACAGTTGTAAATACATGCGTCCCTTATCCGTGACTCAAACAGAAAACTCCTCGTACCGTTGGCTGGTGAGCAAACAAAAGGTATTTCTGAGGCAGAATTCGGAGCATCAACTTCGGTAGTAATTAGTCTCAAGTTTTGGCAGACTGGAGTTAAAAACTTCAAATATTCACAGGGACATCATTTTAAAGACAAATGTGCGAGATCCTTAAATCATGGAAGTTTACATATCCTTCTGTAGCACTACCAAAGGGAAAAATTTGGTGGGAATTAGATGATTGTTTCTCGATATATGACATGGAAATTACATTTTACCACCGGCCACTATTTTACAAAAAGGCGGCAGAAATGATTACTAGAAGCACATTTGATGCTTGCAATGGATATTCTCAGTCTACAGTTTCATTGGGATTGGTTAAATTGATTAACCCGTTCGGTCAAATAATAATTTCCGAGTTGAAGTGTTACAATCACGTTATTTTTTGGAATGACCTGTACTTGTGTTCAGCATTTTTTTTTTTTTTTCGCCAATGAACAACTTGCTGCTTGTTCGATGATATAGGCATTAACCATTCATGTCGCAGAGGTTTATAGGCCGTTCACAACAAAGTGAGCAGTTTTGAGACTCTAGTTACTTTTTCATTTCAACCATTTTTTATCCTACAACCACTTTTTTTTATATAAATATTGCCATGTAAGTAATACACACAGTGTGCAGAGTCCACTGCACTCGTAAATTAACGCCTGCATGCGTATCATGAACGCTCAGTATCGGAGAAACTTAATTCTGATTGGCTCACACATGTAACAGACTGTCTTCACACATATTGAATGGCAAATAGTCAAATGAAGTCTGCAAGTGTGTACATAGAATGTTGAAGTCTAGCTTCCGCTTAAATCTTTTCACGAAAAACAGGTGGCCCTACCTATTCCTCGGCATGTCTATATTATAAATACAGCAGCCACAGAGAACGCGACAATACAGATGCGAAACATCCGCTTACATCGCAAACTGCAGCCACACACGCTGCCAAAATGGCGTCACTAGCCAGCAACATAATGGAACGCCGTTCGTCAATCAGCGCCTGGCATCCTACTTGCCAGGAGGCAGCCCAGCCAGTAAGGAATATTTCGCAACACGCTGTAGCCAATCAGACACAAGGACCATTCCTAGATATTCGCGCAACCAATCAAAGAATGTGTACGCCCACATCAAAGAAGCCGCTACGTAACTTCGTTCCTGTGTACTTCGCTACGCTGTGCTTGTATTATACAAGTGATGGTGGCATATTATAACCTTTCTTATGCCAGCGTGTGTTTCTTACTGCGTTTTTGAGTGGATGGTGTTTTTTTACACACGGTTAGCTGTTTGGATACAAATAAGTAGGGCCAGGAAAAATTCGTTAGTTGAATGTTCTTAGGTTACACTCCACAGTCCTCTGCATACTACAGCCTCAGTTGTTCGTTTATTGTGTGCCGGGTAAGTACAGAATTCTATCATAGACAAGGTAGAGCGGGATTCCATGATTGTTTCAATCAGGTCTGGTATTGGCACAGACTCGTACACGACGTGTCTATTAATGACATCCGAAGATTCATTCGGCAACAAGCTGGACTCCACGGTCCTTTGTGTCCCTGAGCCTAAACTACGTGAAAAATTCGCGAGTTCAATGACCTGCACGCTAGACTCTACATTCTTTCGTGTGTGTGTGTGTGTGTATATATATATATATATATATATATATATATATATATATATATATATATATATGTCGATATCGAATGCACATTGGTTGTCTGCTGTCACAGTGGAAGGCGGCAATTGGACATCGTTCTCCAGGAGGTGTCAAACACAGTGTGTACCAATGGCTAAAGTTATATGAACGTGCGTGTTTTGAATTCCAGCTTGTCCCAAAATGAATTCGCGAATTCTTCAGGTCCTTATTAATTAGTAGTTCATGGCTGTTGCTCCTTCAATTTAACCACTGAACAGGTACCATGGGATACGGTCCTTGTTTTCCTTACATGTTTGCTAATGGAAGAAAGTAGTAGGGCAATGTACCTTCATGATAAGGGTCCAGGGTCCCGGTTTTCCGGATTTTGGTTCCATCCTGAAGTTCCGTCATTTTGGACTTTTTCTCTCAAAATTGCTTGTTTTTACCCAAAAAAAATCACACGCTTTACCCCCCAAAACACTTCTTAAATCTATTATTTGACCCAGAATTCACTTTTTCCCTTTAAAAAATGTCCCAATTTGTCCAACTGCAAAAAACGCTTCCCCAGAAAAGTCCTTCAGGAGGGCTCTGGCCACTATCTTGAATTTGCCATTTTTTTCTCACAATCGCTTGTTTCGCCCCAAAAATGTCCAGTTTCTCCTTAAAACTTTCCTTAAAAATTCACTTTTTTCCCTAAAAAGTTATTTTTTTGCCCTAAAGCCATCCAAAATCCAATTTTTCAGTCAGTTTGAGTAATTTGGTGGCTTCGTTATTGCTTCTAGCCCACCACCGATCAGACTCCTATTACTTCTAGTTTTTTCACAAAACAAACTGTAACCAAAAAAACTCAATAAATTTTATTTTAAATAAATTATTATAATTGTGAAATTCTAGGCTGTAATTATTAAGTGTTTTATATCACCGGATTCGTCTTTTCAAGGCGCATACGATCGTGATATCATATCGATTATGTAATCCAATGCCAGGACCACCATATTTTGGATATACGAGGTAATTCCGTACCCACTGCCGAGAACCGCTTCCCACACTGCTCGCAAGTCAGGCAGCAGGCTGACCTTGGCAAAGTAAAAATATATGTGCATGGGAAGAGGATTTTCACAGGCTTGCACCTGAACGGGGTGTCAGGTAACTGGATGTGTGCGTGTTTACAAGTCTTTTACACGCTTGCTTGGTGTCGGATAGCATAAGTCATCACATAGCAATGTTATCAGCTCTGAACCTGCACGTCAGGTAACTGCACATGTGCGAATCAAGTTGTTTTCGCACCTACTTAGTGTTGAGTGACCATGAAGTCAGCATGTGCATGGGAAGAGCAGTATTAGCAGGTCTGCACCTGCACAATATCAGGTAGCCTAAATCGGGGAAATCTCCCATGGTGGACCCTACTCTGCAGTTACTTTATCCCTTGTATCGCTCTGATATCAGTGCATAAGTGCTTATCGTCTGCATATCCCGAGTACCCTCCTGATTCGTTGCCATGTTGTGCGTGAAGAGTTAAAGTTTTGAAGAGAGTAAAGTTTTATAGATCAAGATTTTAGGCTAGTTAGTACATCAATATTTTAAGCTAGTTGGTACATGATTTTTAGGTTTTTACACCATCAAGATTTCAGTCTTGTCAGTACATCAAAATTTTTAGGTTAGGTTTTGAAGAACATCGAGATTTTAGGCTAGTTAGTACATCAAGATTTTTAGGTTAGGTTTTAGAACCTCGAGATTTTAGACTAGTTAGTACATCAAGAGTTTACGTTAAAAACTTCAAAAGTTAAGTTAGGTGTTTGTCAGCGATGGAAGCAAGCTAATGCAAGTTTTGCGGTAAGGCTTTTACTGTACAGAATAACATGCTAAGACATGAGAAGAACTGCAGCCTAAACCCATATCAGGTAGAGAAGCTGATGTGCGAAAAGTACGGCAAAACGATTGCTCGCAGTGATGAACTGCAGAAGCATCTTCGTAGCTGCAATGTCACTATCAAGAAAGCGGCGACCACCCGCTGAAAGTTTTTCTACTAGATTTTCGAACGTTTAACTCATGCACGAAGACATGAAGCAGGATGTTAGTTTAATACTGAATGCAGTCTATTGAAGTGTCACAACTGCAGTGCCCAGATTACCCGTCGTCACAACCTTACCATGCACCTGAAGGTCTGCAAGGGGAAATCAGCACAGCCAGCCCAGAAGAGATGTGTACGGCTAGTAGATAGTGCTCAACCATTCTGCTTGAGAACATCAGCAAGATCGAAAATCTTCGCTGGAGCTGGTGCAGTAAGTAGCCGTGGTTTCGTCGAGGCAAAGACTGCATTCCGTGGAAATAAAAAAAAATTATGCAGCAAAGGATGATGGTGATGCCGGAGTTATTAGCGACTACTCAGTAGGCATTCACAAGAACATTGCTAGCTAGGTAACAGAAGAAGTAGAGAACTATGGTGCAGATAAATTTAACATATTGCTGGAGTGTACATATGGAAAGCCAGAGCCGCGTGAATACCAGACAGATGCAAGCGCTTTTAAGATAAAAATGTGCCAGTCCACAATACTGATGATAGTGAACATGCCATGTCACAGAGTTTGCGAAGCTCTGTACTGAAGAAAGAGAGTATGCCGAGAAAGGATCTGGATGGACACTCATCTCTGTCAACCGGCTCCAACTCTGGATCAACAAACTAAATCCTCTAAGACCCTCGTCATGGATAGATTTGTGTGCTTCCATCAAGGCTAAGAAAGCAGTAATCATTCAAAAAAATGAATACCACGTGTGTTTTAAATGGGCAGTACTGGCCAAGTTCGTGGACGGTACTAATTTGCAACGTGTAGACAAGAGATAAAGCGATGTTGAAGACAGGTACAACTTTTCAGACATCACTTTTCCAACACCAGGGAGTCAGGCCAAATTGTTCGAGAAGAATAACCCAGGACCACTGGTCAATATTTACTCCGAGTGACCAGTGAAGAAAAGAACCATCATATAGACTTGCTGCTTTAGTCAGATAAAGACATCCCATTAATGCCAAATTTCAAATTTACCCAGTCTGGTACGATCCCAGAACATGGCTCATCGTGGCACAGTACATATATGCAAAGATGCCTGATGTATTTCGGCGATCATCCACGAGTGTCTGGGCTAAAAGGTGAACAGTGTCTGGCTGAACAAAACATATTTGCTCTGATATGCACCACTTCGAACTGACTTGCCCCAGCCTGGAAAGGATGGGAGGCCTCCAGTGCTCTGCTTCAGAAATATTCAGCACCAGTATAAACTACCTATTATGATCTACTCCTATTTCGAAGCTATTTTGGTACCGATTCAGACCTGCCAACCTGATCCTGAGAAGGCTTTCGCGATGTCATACCAGAAGCATGAAGCTTACAGCCTCTGTATTTTCGTGCATGTAGACAATAACATCATTCCTGCAACACTGATGTCGGAACTGCCACAAAAACCTATCCTTTACACTGAGATGAATGCGCCGAAGATTTTTATTGAGAAAATTGTTGACATCGGCAGAAAGTGAAGAAGCTCTACGAGACTTCGCTGAAGATGACATCACTAACTCCAACACAAAATGCATCATATCTCCAGGCATCAGGATGCTGTCACTGTGGAGGAAGCTTCGGCAAATATAACGTGAAGGTACGGGACCACTGCCACTCACGGCAAGTATATTGCAGCAGCCTGTAACAACTGCAATTTACTCAGAAAACGACCAAAGAGGCTTCCACTATTTTCCTGGCATATGATGAAAATGTCATCTTCGGAGAACTGGTATATGGCAACAAGGACATCGCCATTATACACATTATGAAGAGAAGATGATTACTTTTGGAAAATCGCTTGGAGAGAAGTTCAGCATTCAATTTGTCGATAATTTCCATTTCATGGCCAGTAGCTTGCAAACCTTAGCAGGAAACCTGCCAGCAAATAAGTTCAACAGTACATATAAATTCTTCAGTTGTGATGAGCTGGCCCTAGTGACAATTAAGAGAGTTTTCCCATATGATTATATCAACCGCATCGAGAGACTGGACGAGACAGAGCTACCACTGAAGGAGATGTTTGATAATAGGCTGACAGATGCGAACATAAGTGATGCCGAGTACGCTTATGCTCAGTAAGTATGGAAAAAACTTGACTGCCGAACCTTGGAGCAGTGCTCTAAAATCTGCATGAATACAGATGTACTGCTAATTGCTGGTGTATTTGAAAACACCCGCGACCTCTGCATAGACACATATGGATTGGACTGCGTTCATTACGTAAGTTTACCGAGCTATGCATTTGATGCTATACTAAAGGTGACTGCAGCGAAACTCAAACTTTTGACCTATTACGACATGTACAAGTCTCTCGAGAATGGCATATGAGGTGGTGTGGTTCAGTGTGTGAAGAGGCACTGTGTCGCGAACAACATGTATGATGACGAAAACGATGTCCCTTATGAGCAGGCGAAATACCTTATGTACATGGATGCTAACAATTTGTACGGCTGGGCGATGGGTTTGCCTCTGCCTATAAGACATTTCAAGGAGCCAGTACCGACCTTGACATCATGAGCGGGCCTGACAATTCTCCTGTGGGATACATCATCAAATGTGATGTAAGTTATCAACCTGAACTGCACAGTGAACATAAGGACTTGCCATTTCTGGTAATTAATGACTGTCCGCCAGAATCTAAGCAGAAGAAACTGATGACTACACTGATGAGCAGTTTATGTGTCAAATAAGAATTCGGTCCACGCATTTACTTGCAAAGGAAGCGCCATTTATTTCACAACTGAAAAACCGAATACAAAATAAATGCTGAAACGCAAATCACAAGCTAACATATCATAGTAATCCTTATGACCACTCAAATCTGGCCAAGCAATATTTAAACCATAACCAAAAGAAGCTTTTTCACTAACACGACGACAATTAGCTACACAATCTGACCACTTGGCTGAACCGTCGCCCATACATACGTGACTGACAGTTGACAGTGAAATTACAGTTCATGAAGGGAACTCATTAGGAGGAATACACCCTTGGGGTGTATTACGGTTGTAGTTTGATAGTTGATTTCTGATCCAATATACAGGTTATCAATTCTGTATTTGGATGGTGTTTGTGATGACTGAAACATTATTATTCTTGCTTAATATTTGCATTTCTTTGTCATAATTGCACTGCTGGAGTAATTGTGATGATATTGCTGTTTGTTTGACTGATTTCTGTTCCGTGGTTCGGATATTATGGGCAATTTTGTTTTCAAGGTAATGGACTTAGAATATTTGTTGTCCGTTTTGCCAAGCTCGAGCAAGGCTCTAATACTACTAGCATTGCCGCGTTTAAAAGTTATAAAATGCAGCCAAGGTTGACCTTCGGCGCCTTGCGATAAGCAAACATCCGCGATAAGATATTGCGTGTTTTTTCATGCTTTGTGTCTTTTTCTTTTTAAGTGACTAAATGGGAAGTATTCAGAGTCTTATACGAGGTGGAAAATATTCAAATTCCTACACAAATTTTAAAATGTTCTAAGACCTACACAACATGAAAAATTTTCTAAGTCGTATATACAGTTGAAATTTTTTTTCAACACTTTACACATGTTTGCAAGATAATGTAAGTCCTACACCAGCGGAAAAATTTACAAGTCCTAGCATTACATTACATGGGAGTAGGACATATCACACGTTCAACATAGCGTACAAAATTCTTTCTAAATTCAGTGTGAATAACAAAGTCGTTGTGCATCGACCAATTGCGAAGCATTTGGGGAGACTGTTGTAGTTCTGGGCACTTATAGTGCAAAGTGCAAATACAGTTTACCCAGGAATTGATTAAATATACCGAGGGACCTGAATGTATACTTTTTAAAGCGAGATTATTAAATAAAATTTCCACCTTTCAGCTCTTTGGAGGCAGGACTATATAATTTTATTTTAAAATAGGATAATTTATTTTAACTTGAGACCCGCGCACAAACACAAACACACACAAAGGGCCCGAAATATTCTAATTTTGCTGACTAACTCCGCCTCCACCTCCACAATCTTTCGCAATATTTTCGCAATCAGCACTCCACTTAGCACCGCAATGGGTCATTTATGGGTCAAAGGGTCAAAGAATCAATGAGTTAATCTTGTGAGTGGTCGGTCTGCCAGTAGTCAGTTGTTTGCTTTAAGTGCGTTCGTGAGTTCAAGCTGAGCGAATATATCATGAGGCCGAAATATATTTTCACATTAAAAAGAACTTATTCACTGGTAGGGCAGCGATGATAAGTTAGCGGCTAGCGAGTCGGTCAGAAGTTTATTCAACTCGTCTGGTACGGTCCTTCCCGGGATAACCAAAATATACATTATTTATTATTTAAAAAGCTAATTTTCCCCATGGTACCTTGCATGTGAGGTTTATTCCCTGTAGATTTTTTCAAAAATTGACTTTGGTGTAAGGGCTAAACTTTTTTTTTTACTGTATATTTTTTTACATTTGATGTGTCTCTATATAGGCATGATCGACATAATAAATATTTATGCTATAATTTATGTTTCAAGTGAGGAATTTTCCAAGCCTTGTTAGTTAGTGATGGGGCAGGTCGTGGCTCCATGATCGTTGAGGTCAAAGGCAGGCCTTCATATGCGCAATTAATCTTCACTGTATAGCGAGAGAGAGGGAGGGCTTACAAAATCGATGTTAACTTCCCAATGTAACAATAACTAACGTATCTGCATGCATCGCAACTCCATATGTAAATTGTCCCATCACTCGGAAAGATCGTTCGATATTTCCTAAGACCAAGAGAAAATTAATATGGTTTTTATATTTTCAGGCTTCGGACTCGGATACCTACGCCACACCTAACATTTACAGATTGCTTAAAAATATGTACAAGTTGCGCATAAATCCTAAACAGTGCACGAGCTGCGCTAATAAGCTTAGAAAACTTGCATCATTAATGGAATTGTAAACCTCATATTTCATCCCGACGCCAGGATTATTGTATTCCGCCCTTATTATAAGTTCCTAAAACAGTCTCTAAAATGTTTCCTAAGTCCAAAAATAAATTAATATTTCTATGGTTTAGGGCTTTAAACTGGAGGCCCTACGCCTAAACAATATATATTGCTTAAATGTGTATACTAGGAGCACATAACGAGACAGAAAATCACGTTAAAGTTTGTTTAAAAAGATGCAATGTCCAGGTCGGTAATCGAACTGGGGTCCCTATATCACCCAATATTCTTTGACCAAAATGTGTCTTAACACAATACATTTATTCCGAATTTATTCCAGCGATTTTTAATAAAGTGACTCTGGAAAGCCAGTAATACTCTTTCTCAATTATTGTCAAATGAATAAACTATTTCCTGAAACATGTGTGAGTACGTGCATGAGTGTATGCGCGTACTATAAATAACATATATCTTGTATTAGAATAGCTGTAATCGCAATTGCCCAGTCAAGTGGGGGAGATAGCTTCGCACACACAAAAAACCCAACTGCGACAATACACATGCAGATATGTATACAATGTTTTGGAAGGTAACAACACTGTCACATGAAAATTTCCTCAAAATCGCGAATAATTCCTGGCAAAAAAATATACAAAAATTGCCGTGAAATTACGGAAACGCCGTTTACTCATTAACGAACTTTTTGTAAATTTCGTTAAGATTTCTGTGAATAAACAGAACTCGCCGTACTTTACGCCAGTTTCTTTTTCTCTGTTTGCAGTTTTTTGAAGTGGAATTACGAAAGGTTTATCTTAACCTATGCGTCAGATTAATTGTATAATTATAAATAGACACGCCCGACTTTCGCGAAATGATTTCTTGACGATGTAATTATATAGACTATTACTTTATATGTGCAATACTTTACTTGTACAGTGCGTAAAACAATGATTCATACACAAAACAATAATTTATGCAAAAAATAATTAAAGTGGTGTACAGGTACCTACAGCATATAAAAATAGTGACTATTGCAAAATTATTTTATGAAATACAAATAATAATATAAAACATATAAGTTCGATAACCATAGAAGTTATACATTAGTATTATTCCATAAAAAAAAGTATAAATAAAGAACAAAACCGAAAATAAATCGTAAGAAGATGGAAATAGCTGATTCTAGAACATCCGCTATGTGGTTGTATATACACAGTTCACGGTAAGTGATCACTTTTGAAATCAACCTTTGGAAAAATCAACGTGAATTAACTAAATACATGCAACCGACCACATCGGCTTGCAGACTCCCAGTTGAGTTGATTGTGAATTAAGAGAAATGGTTCCAAATATTGACGTCTTCCGAATCTTATGTTTAAATTTACGGCAAATAAAGTTGGTGTTTTCTGCTATATACATATTAAAGTACAAAATTGCTTCATAGTAACACATATATGTTCTCTATAATTTCACTTTCTCACAAAACTAGCACATTTTTTAAAGTCACTGGTCCAATGACATTGTAAATTTCAGTTTGGCGGAAGGATACAAATTAGGAGGAAAGTAGATATTAACCCTTTCACACCCACTTTAATTTACGGTTTCAGGTGTGCAAACGAAAATGTATGATGCGTGCTGTACTCAAGTCTACACATCACTTGTTTCGTTGTCACAGCCAATGAGCTGCAGGCTATATGTTCGGCTAAAGTTACGTGAACCAATTAGAACCTAGAACGGTAAGACAGTTAGCGAATTATTTACCCACAGGTAACATTATTAGTCACTGAGCTTCGCAGTGTGCTGTACAGGACAAAAATTACATATACGTGTGTAATGTACACAATTGTGTTTCAAAAATGCTCAATTAACTGTGAACGTTCTACACACAAGCATACCGTCGGCGGGCGTGTTAAACGATTTCTCGGCTTATTCGAAGGAATTCAGTGTCAAAACTTGCAATTTATACATTGTGAAGGTGAAATGTCAATATATGATATGTGGACCACTGCAGACAAAGCAGCAGCTCTAGAACAACATGTGATGTTGTAATTGAGGCATACAATTCTAGAGAAATTAATTTAAAAAAAAAATAAAATTTTAACTCATTAAATTTTTTAACAGTAAAATATGGTTCTATATCTGAATAAAATCCAAACTAATATAACCGAAATACATGCAGCGTTAAGTACAGAGTAAGCGGTTTGTTTAACTGCACGGAGGATTTTTTTGAGAGCTGTCACAATGCTACGGAAAACACTGGTTGAGATGCGATGTATGTTAGGGGCCAGTTACAGCCGTATGCTCGATTTGAAAACTTGCGCGATCAAGCTCGCCATTTGTGTAATTCGTATCGCTGCCCTTTACGTTCGCCACGCATCCAGCGATTGTGCCAATTACTTTCGCTCTATTATTGGGGAGACTTTCCTTTCCCTTTGCAGGGGCCGGATTTTCGCAGATTTTCGCAGATTTCCCAGATTTTCGCACGTGGGAATCGTGCCAGACGATGCCGCTGGTCGGCGGGTTTTATTGGGGCTCTTCCGTTTCCCCCGCACTTTCATTCCGGCGCTTATTAATACCTACCTCAATCACCCTCATCGGCTCTCAAGACCTCGCTGTTAAGAGCAGCCCAAATCTCTTCACTCATTTTCTCATTTCCCCTTACAGAATCATCTTTATTGAAACGTAAATATATGGAACTAAACTAAGCAGTTATCAACAATTTATTAACTTTGCATATATAGGTATATATGTATATTGGCATTTGTTTTTGTGTAGATATATAGGAGTGTTTATGTATATATAGAAAACATCGCAATAGTTTAATGTGAACAAGAAATTGTTATAAAACATTGATATGTTTATTAGTTTGTCAGCAAATGGCAAAACTGTTTCCATGCAACGTGTTTCCAACTGGTAACACAGTATAACATTCGCAAGTAACATTCCAAGTATGCTGAGTCATGTCGGATAAAGGCTCCAGAAATAACTTGCCATAGGCGCACAAAATCCCTTGGACATTCCTGGCTGTGGGTTAGGAACTTAAACGGGGAGGAGGGAGGGTTCGTGTTGTAAACTCTCTTTGCCTCTTATGTTATCAACCAATAGCATTACAATTATTAATAGTTTTTCGCGAAAAAATTTCAGGACAAGTTGTGTTCCAATGCCTTATATGCCAGAACCTCGTTCGTGATTGGATCATTTGAATTGTTAAGTGTCTTATCTGTCTGCCTGCGTATCAAGGACGGTCAGTATCGGAGAAACTTCATTCTGATTGACTCACTCACGTAATAGACTCTCCTCACACCTGTTAAGTGGCGAATAGTCGAATGAAGACTGCAAGTGTGTACATAACCTGTTGAAGTCTAGCCTCCGCGTAAATCGTCTCGCGAAATAAAGGTGGCCCTACCTGTGATAAATGTTTATAGGGCCGCCTGTTTTTCGCGACAAGATTTACGCGGAGGCTAGACTTCAACATCCTATGTGCACACTGGCAGTCTTCATTTTACTATTGCTAGATACCTGAAGAATTCGTAGATTAATTTTGGGACACGCTAAAGTTCAAAACACGTGTATTTATATAGCTTTAGTCTATTGGTTCACACGATGTTTTGACACCTCCTGGAGAACGGTGTCCAATTGTCGCCTTCCACTGTGACAGCAGACAACCAAAGTGCAGTTGATATCGGCATATTTGTACATAAGACTGTAGAGTCTAGCCTGCAGTTCATTGAACTCGAGAATTTTTCGGGTCCCTAACTATTGGCCACTTAATTTATGTGAAGACAGTCTGTTACATGAGTGATCCAATCAGACGCGTAGAAATTCAAATGATCCAATTGCGAATGTGGTTCTGAACTAAAAGGCGTTGGAACACAACTTGTCCTGAAATCTTTTCGCGAAAAACAGGTGCCCTAATCACAGGCATTTTTTTACTTCTCTCAACACAGAAGTATCTTATGTCTTGTTGAATTGAAATTTGGTTAAGACTTGAGACTTGGTTAACCCTTGCCCACATGATGTGGTGCAAGAGTCTGAAAGAAGAACTTGAACAGGGCTTCAGAAAAGTTGGAAGGAACCGTGCGTTATACCCACGATAATGAGTGACGGGATTAAAGATAACTGAACAGAGAAATAAGAAGTTTAAAAATTGGGTTTGGCTGTGTTAGGGATCCGGCCGTTCGTTTTGCATGAATACATCTACGTTCACTCAATCATATGGAGTTTTATGGGTATCACTGAAGTGCTTTTGAGATGCTCTTTCCAACCGTATACGATTTCTGTATTTCGACTTGGCTATTTGACGAGTATAGGGTGAAATTGTGTTAAGTTTGACCATAACCACACCGCACAAATGGTTTTATACACGCAATCGATTGATCTTGACGAGAGCTGTCGATTGAAACTTAAAGAAGCGTCGTAGTTTCTCCTAGTCGAAAGTTATACTACGCGGAAGTTATGAGACGCGGCGAAACGAACTCAAAATCGCAACTCACCTCCTCCTCCCCCCCCCCCTTTTTCCTGGAACGCGTGATGCTTCGCAGTCCTCACTCAACGTAAAAAATTATTTGATCATTTAGAAATCGATTGGTGTAATTTAATTTTGAACGTAAACGATAGAGTCGGAGCTGCAATGCCAAACTGTATCCCCCGATTTTGTTATCATCGCTTCATCGGATTTTATGGATAGCCTCCCAATATGGTAGCAAATTTAATGACGTACTCAAGTCAAAATAACATAACTTAATGCTTGGTGACTCCTTTGAGCCGTCGCCCCCCGCCTCTCTCCCCCTTGAACACAACCATGAGAAATGTCTGGCTAAGTCACTGCTTCGAGCACTGTGTGGCCCTACGTAATCGGGCGACGCGATTGAGGTGTGGATGGTGGCGGCAGAGGCGTTGAAAAGGACGGGTGTGTTTAGGGGTGGATATAGGGTGGGGGGAGTTTCGAAGTGGCTCGCCCGAGAGGCGAAGTTGTCGGGGGCGGCGGCGAAGTGGCTGCGAATTACGGCGACATGTCAGCGCCTGGTTGCCGAGCAAACACTACGCCAGCCAGCGGCCATCTCCTGTCCACCCTCCTCGCCAAGTTAAACCTACCCCTCCCTCATCGCACAGCCCTTCGACGCGCGTCAGTCCATCAACCTCCCCCCCCCCCCCCGCCTCTTCACTATGCCAAGTTCTGAAAGGTAAACAGGAGACGGTGGCTCGCGCCCTCCTTTACTCCCTCACAACCCCAAACACTCCCTTGTATAATGGCGAACTACCTCAACCCTCCAAGACGCACTTTGGACGATTCCATCTCACCCCCCGCCATGCCACATCTGACCTTCACCCGCCACCACCAGGCTTCCGCGCATTAGCAAGCTCTTTTACCGCGCGTTTAGCAGAGGAAGTCCTCCGCGCAAGTGGGTTCGAAGCCCGGAGAACGACTCAATCTCATTTCTAGAGCGACTCAATCTCACTTCTAGAGCCGGCGGTTTTTTAGCACTTTTAAGGATGGTGGCCCGAGTGTAGCTAGAGAAAAACCAATCCACGCAATAATTTCTTAAATTTACACACCTACAATTTTTTAATTTGACGTTTTCCGCCGCCAAATAGGATTATTGTTTTTCATATCTTGTTTATGTTTTTAAAAGAGTAAATTGCCTGACATAACAGTACAGATATAACGACTGAACTACGAAATCACAATTATTCCAAAATATTATTCCAGCTAAAATTTGATAAAAAATCAACATTTTGACGAAAATTCGAGTTCGTTGTTTAGTCGATATGTCTGTACTGCTGTATAAAGGCGATAACTAGCCTGGCATTGCGATACTTTGGAATTTTCTTTTAAGTTGGCTTGAGAGATTTGGGTGACTCTTTACCCTTTCAATCACAGTATCCTCTCTCTGGGACGTTGCAAATGAAGTGACTTGAATGGCCTGCACTGTACACAGCTGGACATACCGTCCAACAAGAAAGTTTGCCTACGTGTGGGAGGCATCATTCACTGCTGAGACTATGTTCCGTAACCTCATAAACCAGAGCTGCCAGCAACATAGAGCACAGATAGATTTCTATTGGTCCCGATGTAAGACAAATCGTCGTCTGGATATCAGTAAAATTCCGAACAAAATATTTGGTTGTTGCAAGGGCTGAAATTGTATTTATTTTTCACTAGAAGTGTTATCTACGAGGTCCTGAGAGCCGATGAGGATGAAATGAAGTGAGAATGGAGCAGCGCCGGAATGCAAGGGTGGGGGAAACGGGAGATCCTCGAGAAAACCCGCCGACCATCAGCATCGTCCGGCACGATTCCCACTTGCGAAATTCGAGGAGTGGTCAGGTCTAGGATTGAAACCGGTTCGCTTTGTTTGGAAGCGGCCCCTTTTCTAAAATCTAAACAAACTAGAAAAAAAAAACAATACGGCCGGGGAAGGTTCTCTTTATGGCGGATTCCCACCCGCCAAAGCTTCTATTTCAGAATGTGTATTGAAATTTCCCGCACGAAATATCCTAAATAACAGCTTCCCAAACTTTATCGAACCGCCACAGCTTTGCTACGTTTATTAATTTTTAGGTGGTCACTCTCGAGGCGAAACGCGAGATTATATCTTGCGGACGATTAAAAAGGCGTTGATATCAACAGTAATCAAGAAATACTCACCTTAGGAAATGCACTAGGCCATGTTCTGTGCTCTGTTTAAAAAAAAAAAAAAACTGTATTTCCAGAGTATGGCAATAATTCCATAAATCCAATCTGCTTTAAGTCAATAAAACACTTATTTCTTTGTCACAGCTGTTGACTTTGTATTCCACTCTGGTTAAGGGCACCTGGTTTTCGCGAAAATATTTCAGTGCAAGTTGTGTTCCTAAACACTTTAGTGCAGAACCACTTTCGCTATTGGATCATTTGAGCTCTTACGTATCGTATTTTGTCTTCAAATTTTATTGTTAAATTTTTTTTTAGTTGTGAGTTTGACTGTGTGGCAGAGCCTTTAGACGGGTAAACCAAACGCAGACTTCCCTAAAGTAAACAGAACACTGTAGATTCAAGCCTACAGGTCACTCAACTAGGACGTTTTCGTGTTTCATATTTATTAATCAACGTGTTAGCCATACAAAAAGTTGTTGTTAGTCCCACGTGTGTCAATGTTAGTGTGGCCGAGTGTTCTGGTTATAACTTTCTATCTGCCTCCAATTTGTATTCCAATTCATTGTGACGTAGTATTCTGTCTGGCTCTTGAAAGAGTTTCTTGCATTCACAGCCAGTGTCAGAACTTTGATGAATGGAAGAAGAATCATTGCCAGTAGCCGACGTATGAGCGGATTCACGAAAAGATTCTGTACGCATTGGAGTGCGCCTACTTGCACAACACTGCTGCTGTGGTGGTTGCTGTCTGCAAGAACTTAGGGGCTTGTGTTGTGCACCCAAGAAGTGTCCTTGCTAGTCGTATATGATTGGAGAAAGTGGCGTAATGTTTATACTTGGACCTTTCCAAGCGGCTTTAGGCGCGGGATTCTCGGGGAGGAGAAGTCAGGCACGTGTATATTATATATATATGCACACACACACACACACACAGGCTGGTCCGCCCAACGTGGACATCCCCCCCAACATTTCCGGAACGGTTGCAGATAACGAAATGCGGTTTTCGCTAAATTAAATTACTTACGAGGGCAAGAAATTCGCCACAAAGTGACTATTCGTAACACGAGTAAGGACAGAAAATTTTAAACATGCGATTTTTTTCCCTAGAATGGTACATTTATTTCAACGGCATCTGAAAGTACGTGAAAAGAGGAATTTAGTGATGTAGTATATGTGGAAAGAAACACAGAAACGCCAATAAGTAATGTGCAAATATGTTTAAGTAAAGTGGGCTGGTAGCATGGGGCAGGGGACCTGTACTCACAGCTGTGAGCAAGCAACACGTGCCGTGACTCATCCTGACGGGACCGCTTCCTTGTAGCAGCATAGCGCTTACCTTAATGAGGCAAGGAGAGAGGAATGCGCTATTGGACAGAGGAGAGCACCACAGCGGAGGGAAGACGGGCAATATGAGTACATGTCTGATATCAATATATTACATTTTATTCAGTTACCAACGTAACTCGGGATATTTGTTTTCTATTCATAAACTATACTGAGTAATAATTGCGTACAGATGCACAACAAAAATGTAACCAACCAACCTAAGGCGAAATGCTATCCCTTCCGCACGCATAGTAGGAAAGATCACAGTTATGATTGAAATGGTTCACATAAGGTATTTTCACTGTATTTGCTCGATGTGTTTACCATCGACAGCTATACACATCTGTAAAAGCACATATCGCCAGCGACGAGCAGCCTGGAGTGTTTCTGGCGTAATGCCTCTGCAAGCTGCCACAATAAGTTCCCACATGTCTACTGGCGTCATAGGAACCACGTTGTACACCCTATATTTCAGTGTTCCCCACAGGGAATAATCCAGAGGTGTGAGGTCGGGGGAGCGAGCTGGCCATCTTACAGCACCGCCACGCCCTAACCACAGGTTTGGAAACGTTTCATTTAACACTTGCCTCGCCACCAAAACAAAAATGCGCAGGACAACCGTCATGTTGAAACCACATATCACGACGTATGTCGAGCAGTAGGTCTTCCAGAAGTGCCAGCAAGGTCTCTTTGAGGAGATGGGCGTACGTACAGCCGATCACTGTACCTTGAATGAAGTATGACCCTATGGCTTAGTCTCCAACGATTCTGCACAACACATTCACTTTCCACTGTCGCTGGTGGTCCATTGCCGGACCCAAAGCGGATTCTCCATCGCCCACTAGTGCATATCTCGTAAATTTAAGCACCCATGGTTTGTGAAGGTCGCTTCATCGGTAAATAATATGGTCTTCAGACAATTGCTGTCATCGCTTACAGACATCATAACAAACCTACAAAAGTGAACACGCTACTGGAAATCACCTTCATGTAATGCCTGATTAAGAGCCACGTGATATGGATGGAATTTCCATTGGAGCAGTATCCGTATTCCTACGAACCTTGAAAGTTCTCGCGTACGCATATGGGGTTTATATTGACACGTGTCAACACATTTCGTGTTGATGCATCTCACCCGTAGCAGTCATTCATCGCACTCCTGTTGTGGAATTCCAATCATCTCGTGACGAGAAACGTGTGCAAATTCTTCGTATCGTTTGCCACGAGATGGGCGTCGGATTAGGATATCTTTCACCATACGTTTGGACGACTTGTTTGGCATTTCTGCCACACTTGCCGTAAATAAGTAGAGCGTTCAGGTTTTCCTCATTCGTGAACTCCACTGCGTACGTACAGCCCCGCACTGCAATACCACTTACCATAACAGATTACGGGGTATGGTGCTGCACTGCTGTTAGGAAGCGGTCCCGCCAGGATGAGTTACAGCGCTTGTTGCTTGCTTACAGCTGTGAGTACAGGTCCCCTGCCCCATGCTACCGGCCCACCTAACTTAATCATATTCGCACATTATTTCTTGGCGTGTCTGTATTACTTTCCATTGTATATGCTATATCACTGAATTCCTCTTTGCACGTACTTTCAGATGCCATTGAAATAAATGTATGTTTCCAGGGGAACAACCATATGTGGTTTAATTATTCCTGTCCATACACGTGCTACAAATAGCCACTTTGCGGCAAATTACTTGCCCCCGTACGTTATTTCATTTAGCGAAAACAGCATTTCTTTTTTCTGCAACCGTTCCGGAAATTTTGGTGTGTCCACGTTAGGCGGACCAACACACACACACACACACACACACACACACACACACACACACATATATATATATATTTGGACACACGTTTAATAGTTTTGTGGAAAAGCGTGTATTTCAAACATTGGAACGTAGTTCAATCATCAGGTAGGCGGGAACCTTAGAGAAATTGATATAAGAGTTTGTAGGAATAACTCGGATACTCTTAGGAAGGCACTCGGAGGCACCTTCTGAGGTGAGGAATCTCTCGGGAGAGTAGTAGTGTCAGGGTGGTTCTGGAGCACGAAGGAAGCCGTGCAGTGGGAATTTGCTGATGCGACTGTTTTTTTTTGGATTTGGAGAAGAGGTGTGTGAGAGCTGGGAATCTGTTGTGCACTACCAGTACTTGGTGGGTGGAATATCTCCAGCTTTGTACTGATAGTGTATGTTTGGTCGATCAGTAAAGCACTATATACAACCCCGGGTGTCAGGTGAGGGTAGTATCTTCGGCTTCGGGACTGTTGTGTGGATTCTTAAGTCAACATCAGAGAGCACTGCCCGTTTTTCGCGATAAGATTACACGACTAATTGTACTCCAAAACGCATTAATTCAGAACCAGTATCGCGGTTGGATGATTATAACTCGCACGTGTCTTAGGTATCTCCCTACGAATCACAGACGTGCAGTATCGGAGTAACCTAATTCGTATTGGCCAGTCAAGTAAGAAAATATCTTCTGACAGAGACACGCATGAGCGGATATCTTTTCGTGAAAAAAAGGTGGTCCTGCCTCTTAGCTCTCGTGTAGATTCTGCGCAAAGTCATAAAAAGATAATTGTAAAATATATTTACGTACAATATGTTTCATGTGTTTTGTTCAGGAGAAGCAAGTTGAATATTTTTAAAGTATTATATTTTTTCCAATAATAATTATGTTGTTTTTATATGTGCTGTAAAAAAGTTGAGTGGCATTTCGGAAGAAAAAATTCTAATCCACAATTTAAAAACATTGATATCAGTGTCAATTGCGTTTTCATACCTGCCAATCTGAGAAGGCTGAATTGTGGGTCAATCATATTCTTCTCTTTATTGTGTTTTTTTGTTGGCATTTAAGCTTCCCGACCCTTTTTTTTTACCCCAGATTTCTGTGGTTCGGAATGTGGACGAGACTGAGATGGGATGTAAGTAAGCGAGTGAGTGTGTGAGTAAGTGAGTAAGTGAGTGAGTGAGTAAGTGAGTGAGTAAATATATTTGGATGGCTTTTAACAGCGAAGTGTTGAGAGTCATGAGGGTGATCGAGGTGAGTATGGAGCAGCGCTGGAGTGAAGGAGCGGGGGAAGCGGGAGATCCACGAGAAAACTCGCCTACCAACGGTATCGTCCGGCACGGTTCCCACATGCGACAATCCGGGAGTGTCCCGGTCGGTGATTGAACCCGGTTCGCCTTGGTGGGAGGCTAACAATCTAACCGCTCAGCCACCGCGACCCCGAGATGGGAAGTTGTGTGTGGTGTATATTGAGGTGGGGAGGATTCCTCACTTTAGGTCCGGCTGCTTTTTTTTTTCCAGGAAATGCTTTAAACGCAGGCTAGACTTTTATATCCTACGTGCACCCTCGCAAATTCATTTTGGTTATTGATAGAGACCCGAGAAATTCGCGAATGCAATGACCTGTAGGCTAGATTTAACTGTTTATTGGTTGATTGTTGTGGTATTAAAAGGCGGTGGTTGGACGCACAATTATTGTACGTTTGTTATTGGCTCATTTATCTCCAGGAGGTGTCAAACAACACGTCGACCAATTAAAATATTAACATGAACGTACAAGTGTGTGAATTTCAACTTGTCTAGAAATGAACCCGCGAAATTCTTGGGTTTCTACTCATTGATCGCCTGGCTTTGTGTGGAGACAAGTATAATACACAAGTGGGCCCATTCGACTACAATTTATCCGATACTGGCCGTCCGTTATTCGCGGACATATAAGTCGAGAAGTGAAGATTTTGGGCATTCATTTTGGGACAAGTTAGAATACAAGCACGGTTGTGTTACTTTACAATTTGTCCACGAATTTTTAACTCGAAGACTTTGAGCCAATGACAAACAGGCAAAGAGATGCAGTCGCAATCACGGCCTCTCACTGTGCAAGCAAGCAACCAATGAGCAGTTGATACATGCTCGAGTGTGCAAACGAATATAAGATCTACAACTCCAGTCCCTACATATAAAACGCCTAGAAATTTGAATAATACAATAACGAGATTGGATTCAATTTAAAGTGTGTGGAGCCCGGTTAGCCCTGACATATTTTCGCGATATAGCAGGGCCGGCCTTTGACGTGAGCGAATTGAGCAGCATTGTAAGGCGCCACACAAATGGAGACGGCTAAGGCGCCATGAAACAGTTTCAGTATATAAGGCGAACATAATATGATGATACTGATTGGAGAGGGGAAAGGGAATCAAATAATATTTTTTTTTTTAATAGACTTAAATTAGAACTTTAAAAAGTATTAAAACAATAATGTTACTAAAATACTCTCCTTAACCATTTCACACCCACTTTTATTTATGGTTTCAGGTGTTGTAAAGAAATAATTTTATGATGCGTGCTGTACTTACGTCGACACAACACTTGTTTCGTTATCACATCCAATAAAATGTAGGCTAAATGTTCGACTATAGTTATATGGACCAATTAAGACCTAAACCAGTAAGGCTTATTGCGAATCATTTACTCACAAGTCGGGTCATTGAGAGCATCACAGAGTGCAGTACAGACTAATAATTACCTACACGTGCAGAATGTACACGACTCATTTCACTGGGTTTAACACACAATGATCACACTTTTAAAAATCAGCAAAAGCCCCGTTGCCGTGTTGTGTAAAAAAAGAGCGCGGTGCGGAAGGCAGGGAATATGACTCATGTCTCCTTCGCCCACTCACGTCGTAAAACCGGCGACACTCCTCTCAAAGATTAATGGACTCGTCCGTTCCGCGCAAACCAACACCACGACCTGCAGTTATTCGTCAAACTCGCAGTGCTGTTAACGTTCATGCGACATGGAAGTAAATGTGCGGTGTACTGCTATGTGACTGTCAAGTTTCACGATTAATTCACTTTGTTTTCATTCAAATGAACAAAGTTGGGAGAGTTTAGAATAGGCCATAAGGAAAATCTCAGTCGCTAGTTGCGCAGTGTTCCGAAGAGGTCACTCATAATTAGAGACCTGAAAAATTCGCGAGTTCAATGACCCGCAGGCTAGACTCTACAGTGTTATGTACAAATATGCCGATATCAACAGCACATTGGTTGTCTGCTGTCACAGTGGAAGGCGACAATTGGACACCGTTCTCCAGGAGGTGTCAAACACCGTGCGGACCAATGGCTAAAGTTATATAATTGCAAGTGCCGACCTCCCGTGGGACAATCGGTTGGTGCGCCAACGATCTGGGGTGCGGGAGGCTCCGGGCTCGAATCCCAGGCAAAGCATGGATGTTAATTTAAGTTAGGTTATATTATAGTCTGTAGGCCTAAGCCGTCCCCTGCCAAGCCCTCAAGCATAAAACCGGGGGGCGCTAAAATGCCATTTACAATACAAACATATATATATATATTTAAACCACTTGTGTGTGTGTGTGTATATATATATATATATACACACACACACACACACAACACATGTGGTTTGAATTCTAGCTTGCCTTAAAATTAACCCGTGATTTCTTCAGATTTCTATTCATAATTAAATTTTAAGCACCGTGAATAATAAAAGAGAAATATTCTAATTAGTTATGAAGTTATTATATTTTATTTAAGATTATTACAATTATTTAGTTTTTTAATGGAGAAAACGGAAAATCAGGTACACGTGCGACATAGCGCTTATCTAGTGGTGAAAAATTTTATTTGCCAAACTAAAAGCGTTGACCTTCCCAAACTGAGTACAGTAAGCCTTAACAAGGTTCAAAACGTAAGAATAAAACACGTAATTGTAGTCGTACTACTCCCACATACCAACATTAAACAAAGTAGGAAACAACACCGCATAAAAATTTTATGTTAGAGGTGGGGGAAGGTTCCAAAGTACTTATTGCTCGCTTACACTTGGAAAATGCTAAGGACGGGATCTGAAAATAAGTGCCACTACCAACGACGAATATGAACCCAACATACTTACAGAAACGTGCCGGACGATGCCACTGGTCGGCGGGTTTTCTCGGTGATCTTCCGTTTGCCCCACCCTTTCATTTCGGCGCTGCTCCATACTCACCTCGCTTTACCCACGTCGGCTCTCAAGACCTCGATGTTAAGAGCCGGCCCGCATCTCTTCACTCGCATACTTCTATAACACGTAGAATGTTATCATATTATAACGTGAAATGTGGCGATAGAGAGGGACAGGTGTTTTTCGCGAAAAGTTGTCAAGACCGATTGTACTCCAAAACACTTTTATTTCATACGAACTTTCGTAGTTGGATGATTTCAAATGTCACGTGCATTAAGGCCGTGTCCCAATTCGCCGAGAGAACTCTCTCTCGCCTAATCTTGACGTCACAGAGAGTCCTGTCTGCTGTCCCAACTCCGAGGAGCGAGCGCGAGAGGGAGAGTGAACGACGATGTACACTCGGTGCTCATTCTCGCACACTCTCTGGCAGCCATGTCGTTTTTCAAGTCTAACCTCAAATATCCAGGCGTACATTTTGTTGTTTCTAAATCAGTGTTAGAAATATTTTATCGACTTAACTTAATCATTGCGATTTTGAAATGTGTAATAACGACAATGTTCCGTCTGAAATGGAGCATAACAAATTATGTTGTTATTGTGTTCACGTTTCATTTAGGTTAATTGTGTGCATATTATTAAATACTGAGATTGGCACATAACAATTATATTTTTAATCTAGCAAAAATGTAACAAATTAAAATAATTTACTATTTCATAAAACACTGTACATTCCTTCGAGAAAAGTGAAAAACCAGCAATATTTTATTTTTCACTATTTATTTCGATTTTTGTCAGACAAATAATGCCGAAGGCTTAAAGAGAGCACAAGTCTCAATTCGCTTGCCAGAGTGAGAGTGAACACACCTTCGAGTTGAGACAGACACGGCCTAAGTGTCTGCCTGCGAACCATGGACGTTCAATACCGAGGTACTACATTCTGATTGGCCCAGTCAATTGAGAACATGTCTTCTCACGTAGACGCGCGGCCAATAGCCAAAGGAAGTTGTGGTTTGTTAACGTCGGATATTGAAGTATAGCATGGCTGTAAATTTTTTCGCGAAAAACACCTGTCCCTAGCGATAGCGTGCTCTAAGACGACACGCGCGGAAATTTAGCGGCATGAAACAAGCGGGACTTGCTACGAGGGCACGTGCCACGCGCAGGAGGGCAGTGCAAAAAAAATTTCCCCACCCCCACCCCCCGCCCCCTTCAAGCTGAATAAACAATTCAGCACTTTGAGTGGACGTCGGCACCTCGTTCCACCCCCACCCCCCACCCAAACCCTGCCGCGGCCTACATGAATATAACATCAGCGGCCTGAATTCAGGTACCATCCTGGGAATACAGCCCCACCCTCCCTCTCGAAACATGATGGTGTGGAACTCTGGGGGGGGGTGGGGGAGGGGGTTAGTCACCCCTGTGTTGACGCACGACGAACGAACGTCAAGGTCAACGCCAGTGTTGTCATACGTTCCACTATAGTCGTACGAATACTATCAGGCACTGTCAACCCGAATAAGTAAAAACGAATCGCAGTAAAATTTCGCGAAAGATTAAAATGCAAGTTATATTTCAAAACGTAGCAGTATTGTTTGCCTATCTTGATTGGCTGAATTACTTTTTTGATCGCGCCTTCTCAAGCAGACGGCAACCAATGGCAATAGACAATCTGCTGTTGGGTGATTATAGTATTGAAGTCTACCGAGTACTCATATTTTTTTCGCGGAAAACACTTGCTCTAATCGTTACCGGTGATACCCTATGTCCAGGTTCTACGCTCCTGTTACATATTTGCCCCTTTCAGTCACAGATACATATATAATTTTAGGCGTCGCGACAAATTAATTTCTGGTTCAGAACTGTGCTGATATCGATACGACGTTTTGCCACACTTGGAACCAATAAACATTTATCTGTGCTTTATGTTGCTGGCAGATGTAGGTATATACGGCTACAGAACATCGCTTCAACAGCGAATGATTCTTATCACACGTAGGGAACCTTTGTTCATTGGACGGCATATTCTACTATGTACAATGCAGACTACTGGAGCCACTTTATATGCAAAGGCCGATGTAGTTTAAACTCCACAGTCCAGTGTACACTCGAGCCTCAGATGTTTGTTCATTGGCTGCTGCCCCATAGAGTAGCCATTGTTACTCCACACCTGGCAGTATGGTACTCGCTACTTGTTTCCTTGCAAGTCTGCTATTGGCTCTACAGTCGTCCAGGGCGTGTCTAGACAATTGTGATCCAATGTACGCGTTTTGGAGATCTATCTTGTCGTGAAATGAATTCGTGAAATTTTTCTATCTCTACACTTAATTCATGAATCAGTCAGGGGAAACTGCTAAATTATTATAAAAGTAAACATTTTACAAATTTTCTAACCTGTATATTGAAATGTGTTAAAAAATAAATGATTGTAGTATCGACAAATGTTTACCGAACACTTTTAATTTAACGTTAAGACATGGAACTACTTCTCCCCTCCCCCCCGGTGTTACCAACTTTATCCTTGATACTCAGTGCGCCCTTTGAAATACATGTAGGAAGCGACAGTGACAATTTTCAAGGGTTGGTTTCAGAAGGAAGTGCTCAATTCACCGTTGACAGTCTTTATGTACGTGCATGCGCTTCGCGTGCATATAGCCTATTCGCTGTTTCTTCGCACGTTTTGAATCAAACCTTTGAAAAATCATCCCATGTATGACGGATTCGGTTATTTTCTAAAAATGACAAATATTAAAAGCGTTTTATAACTGCGTTTACATAACAATGCCTTATTCTTACTTAAATTTAACATTTACTTATAGCTAGAGACATGAAGAATGCGCGGATTAATTTTGGGATAACCTAGTAAGAGTTCTGCGTAGATAGGAAACACTAACAGTTAATGAATGCTACGGTAACGTTTCATTATGATTATTTGAGTTGTTTTAAGTGTTGTACGTTATTCAAACTAGCAACATGTTTCGTTTTGCACGCAGCTACACTTTACATCACCCATTGCCATAGTGTTTGCACAAACAGCTATATAAGGTTTTACGTTGTTGAGTGTCCGCCATTTTGCTGAAGCTCGTGGAAACGGGTTAGTACAGTACAAACCTTTCTTGAGGTTTATTACAAACACGATACCTCGTAGTTTTACAAACGAGTATTTTGCAAGAAAAATCTTTGTACTGTTATAAGCAGTTTGAAAAATTGCAAAGAATTTCTCTGTAAAAATAACCAAATTTTTTACAGAGAACGGACCATGAATTACCTAAACGTGCGTATTGTACACAGTTGCATACACCTGGTCTGAATGGGATAAAAGTAGGAATGCGACGAGATGTTTTTAAGAATCGAGTTCACTCGAGTAATTTAATTCAATAATTGAGTTCGAAATTGAGGCCAAATACTCGAGTACTTTACTAGCAAACTCGGATTTTTAATAGTCACAGCTCTATTCTGCTTGTTTTGTACTAATACTTTTTTTTTTACTTTAATTTACCATAAAACAACCATATTGTTTTAAACACCACGATAGAGCTTATACTTTTAATTTCCCATAATAATATGTGTATACAGTATAGATAGGGGAAGGAAAATGTCGCGTTTTGAATGACGTGCAGGCTAGACTCCACTGTCCTGTGTATTTTAGAGCCTCAGCTCTCTGTACATTGGCTGTTGCTGAGGTGTGTAGTCAGTTCACAGCTGGCCTGGAATTCGGTGCTTGTTTCCACGCAGGTTTGTTATTGGCTCAGAGTTCACCTGGGCGTGTATAAGAAAACCTTCTTCCAGTTGTAACCATGAGATAAAGGCACATGTGCCTGCAGTCCTAAAATAAATTCGCGAAATTTTCCAGTTCCTAAGTTTAGAGTATTTATAAATTTTGAAGGAAAGATGCAAGTGATGAGATCACAACAATAAGTATAATATTAGGCCTATATAATGATATAAACTTAACTTAGCATCAAATAATATGTATTCAATATTTCACAAACTATAATCATAACAACAATCAATATTGAAGTTAATTGCCTCACTACCTGCAGACTCTGATCTGCTGCAATTACTATTCGACTTAGTCTAGTACCTTCGAAAAACCAGAAACCGTGTCCTTCACACGAGCTCTCCGCAGCCAATTACAACAGGAAGAGCCGCTTATGGTGGTGCTGATTGCCTCACTTCCGTTGTGAACAGCCTGCACTTCCGCGATGTCTAACGGAACCAGTCTAGACTTCACATCCTTCTTCAACCTCGAGCAGACATCGATTGCTTGTTAGCTGCTACGACAGTCGGAGATCTTTATTCTGTTCGACTCGGGCGCACGGAATCAACAAGTGCAGTTCCACGTGCCGAGTAGATTCACATGTCGCCTCTGTGGATGAAATTTATTTTACTTCATGAAGATAATGCAAGCAAATAATTGTAAGAAGTCTGCTATAGAGCTTACCTCTCCGGATGTACCTTCTCCCGCTGCTGGGAAACTACATGTAAAACAATGTTGCTACTGTGGAAAGATCTTCAGCAAAGCAGCAATGCTCGGCAACATTACAGAACAGCCGATACGAAGAGTCTTTTTCGCGCGATGAAGCATTAGGACAATGGCCACTTGCGGTTTATGCAAGGTGATATATTGAAGACCCACGTGAAGAACTGCAAGGATTCGTCTTTTGAGAGCCAGCAAATGATGCCAATACTCCCTGCTGCATCGATGGGTACTGATTGCACAGACGATTATGACGGTACATTTAATGCTAATGACGGAATGAGAGCCACATGGGGTTTGGTAGAGTCAGTTTGTGTGGAATATACACTTGCTAAACGTTCGCATGGAATCGATGAACTTTAGAATAAACAGTTGTCGGCTCCAATACTGATGATGACTGTGCGATCCCTACAAAGGAGACAAAACTTGATGTTGAGGATGGAACAGGAGGTGAAGACGATCATGAAGACACCATTGATGATAATGACTATGAATACAGTGATGACGAAGTATCTGGTGAGAAGAATGATGATTCTCTCGATGTTCACATATATTTCACAAACGAGATTCCTTCGACAAGTCGTGTAAAGAAGGCAAAAGTAATTCATAACGCTCGTTACATATTTCCTGAAGACTCGAGTGAACTTGTTGATAGACTCAGCTATTTAATTGAACTGCAAAAATTCTGAGATCTCTCACACATTGTTATTATATCTTCAATCATCGATGAACAGAAGAATCGGGGTTATATCAGATGAGACTGTTGGCTACTATCCATGATCTGCAAACATCTGAGAAATGTAAAGAGAACATTTTGAAAATAATTAGAACTAAAGAATTTATATAGTCAGTAAATAAATAAAATTTATGTCTACAGTAATGTGTGTTAATTTCTTATACAGTCCCTTCTGCTTCTCTGAAAGACTTATTAATTCAGTGGTGTAAACTATGGAGAGTCTGTTTCAGATAAAATTTATGCAAGTGCATGCAGTAGCAGGGCTATAGTTAGATTTGATGTATTATGCGTAACTCTTGTCGTTTAAAATTGACTGAGTTCTATATCACGAACGAATGAAATGACGGGAATATTTTTGAGGATTGTTTCGCAACTGGTTTGCTTGCTTGGTCAGTTGGTCTGGCAGTTGGCGTGGTAAATTAGTATGACCATTTGGTGTGGTCAGCTCTGGTAGATATGTTTTGCCAATATTCTTGGAAGATTTTCTGCGAAGATGTTTGCTACGAGACTTTTATTAGAGACTTATTTCGAGATTGACCATCATTGTTTGCATAGGTGGTTGATATGGCAGGTTGGTCTTGTCGGTTGTTCTAGTCAGTTTTGCAGGAACTGGTCTCGCCAGGAGCTATTCTTCTGCTGAGTCAATCTCGCCAGGAACCAGTCTTGGGTGGAGTTAGTCTCAGGTGGAGTCACTCGTTGGGTAGTATGGTTAGTCGGTATGGATCAATTGTATGAATTGTGATTTTTCTCTTTTTTTTCGAGTTCTATGTAATTGGGGTCAAGGGCTAGGTCGACAACACATAACATGGTGTATAAATCAACAGCTCCTCTGGCAGCGAAATCGATGATTAATTCACTAGTGTCACCTTGGTGATGAAGAAGTAAACAAATGACGAACGAAAAAATGAATATGGTGGATGGAGTGCGTTCGACAGAATGAGAATGGTTAAGGGGGTGGATTCCTGTCAACTAATTAACCAATGAGAAACATTGGCGAGTGTCAGTCGTCTGAAGGACGTGGTGCTGAGGAAACCTCTGGCAGTGTAAGTTTTTTTTATATATAAATATGTTAAGCATTTAAAAATATTTTAAAATAAATTATGGAAGTTTTTAAAATTTTTATTTGAATTTTTAGAATTTTTGGGTCTTTGGGTCACGTGTTTTGGGCCAAGGATCTTGGGTCCTGGGTGAAAGGTTTTTGTGTCTTGGGTGAAAGGTCTTGGGTGCTGGGTGAAGGGTGTTAGGTCTTTCGTCAAGTGTCTTGGGTCTTGAGTTTTGAGTCTTGTGTTTTGAGTCTTGGTTTTGTTTTCTTGAGTCTTGGGTCTTAGTTCTTGAGTCTTGAGTCTTGGGTCAAGTGTTAAGGTCTTTTTTGGATATTTTTTGGAAATACGTTGGAAATTTTTTTGAATTTTTTGGTTTCAAGGTCATCTAAGGTCAAGGTTGACGGTGAATGTCAAGGCCATCAACATCTAACATGGCTGACGAGATGGACACTGGTCGACCTGGCGAGGGTCGGTCGTGTTGGGAGCTTATTAGATCCACCTGCCATCGAACTGTGGACCTCCTACATGTATGTACGTACATCCTTAATTCATTTTTTAATTTTGACTGTATAATTTTTCTGCAATTGTTTCGATGTTTTGGTTTCAAGGTTATTCAAGGTCATATTCATAGGGTCAAGGTCAAGGTCATCCAGAACCAATATGGGAGCTGACAGAGCGGAATGACAGAGCACGATGTCGGCTCCGGATCCAGACCCCCAGCCCCTTATGCCTGACTTCTTCAAATTATACTGCTCACAGAAAAAAGTCTAATGTTGTAGCAACAAAACACTTATTACCGAGCCATGTCTTGAACCTTTATTATGTAGTCAAATTTATAATAATGTGACGAAGTCGCTACTGTTAAACGTTTACAAATTATTGTATTACGTCACTAGAATGAAAATATACTTTTGAAGCTTTAATATTAACAAAGCCAAATGTTGTATTACGCTAAAATAACAGGAAGAACAAAATATTTGTGTTACTGCAACTAAAGTTCATTCTATTCAGGAACAAAACGAGATTTCTTAGGAATAGTTTGGCACGAGGAAAATTTCCGCCGCAAGGTACGCTGCTGTACCAAACAGCTCGCTTTTAAGATTACGGTAAATGGAGAAATTCTGTGCACTTTTGTGTAAACGTTAGTGTTTGGCTCGAGTTATATATATATATATCCCCGGCCAAAATTTTAAGCATTAACATTATTCCGTAACTATTCTATTATGAATACCCTCCAATGGAGTTTACAAGAGCAAACATTAAAACTACAACTGTGATTGACATTGGGCGTTCGTAAGAAAGCTGAATTCAATGGGGAAACGGTAGTAATATAAGATCGAATAAATATAAGTGCCATTAAAAGGAAATTTGTAATTTACTCCTTTCACTTAAGTAAACTGTGGAGGAAAGACACAAAATGAAATTTTTTACAATCTCACTATTATATTTTTAGATTCAGTTGTGTTTATTGAATAGAGTAGTTGTGTAAGCCCACGCTTCACTCTCTCCACTTGACGACGGAATATTTGACAACATGAAAAATGTATTTCATTATATTTCCACTGCAGTGCGAGAAACAAACTTTATTCTTGACTCGCGGTCTTATACAATACAGCTCGGGAAATTTTCACACTTTTGCATTTATTTTATGAAAAAGGCAATCATCGCGTTTAGTTGCATACGAAAAGGGGAAAATCTGGTACACATGCAATCACCATTTCTACCTGGCGGCGAAGAATTTGAGTTGCCAAACTAAAAGTATCGATCTTGCGACGGTATTCCGCCTGCAGTGTAGTGTTCTTCACCGTCGCAGCGCTCTGCACTGTTCTCCTACCTCGCTGGAGGCTTGTCTCCCCTTCCCTTCTCCTACCTCTGCCACTACCCCGCCCCCACTCCTCGAGCGCGCTCCGATTTTTAATACTGAACGTCTTCCCAGGGGGGGTGACAGCATATAGGGCTTACAAACGCGTTATTTGAAGTAAGGGCCTGTGGAAACACCAACATAGACATTTTACCACACTAGAATTAATGATTTTGTTGAACAGATTGCTTTTGAGTCAAAGCTATGAGTGTTTTGTATCTGAAACATACTGATTTAGCCTACATATATTGAAAAGATTAGAAGTATTTAATTCGTTTTTTTGCACTGCTTGTGCAAGATTTATTCTATTTTGTTGGTCACATTTGGAGGTAACGTAAAATACAAACAGCACAGATGTATGTATATATATATATATATATATATATATATATATATATATATATATATATATATATATATGTATAATTATTGCTAAAAACAGTATTCGGCAACTAAATGGTGTTAGTCAAGTAGGTTCTAATTAAGCAATTTTAAAACTTCGTTCTATAACCTCTCAAGAATAACGCAAGCTGTAAACATGCTGTAACTGTAAATGCTACCCGGCAATAGCAAAATAAATAAGCTATTTTATTAAACATTGTACACAACGTGATTATTAACTACTTCAATTAAGCGTATTTATCACAAAATAATTACTGAAAATTATTATTTTTGTTTTATTATACTAGGTGATATATTTTTTTTTTACGCGTGTCTGCTGTTGGTATTAACCTGGCGCCTACCACCCACCCACCACCCCTGAAAAAGACTTGTATATAAGAAGGTCGTTACAACATGGAAGAGTCCGCGCTTGTCTCCTTACTTGCTCTGTGGTCATCCGTATTCGCACATCCGCGTCCCGAACTCCACCTCGACAGCCTGCTTGGAGCGGGACCTGATTTCGTTATCCTCGCCGTCGACTGGGTCTTCTTCGTGCTGGAGTCATTCTCGTGGGGCACGTCACTTTCGTCTGATTGTCAGCGAGGAATATTTTAATATTAATTTACTTGTGCCCGGAAGGTATATATATCGGTGAGTAACGGAAACTTGCGCGATATATAATTATGGCCGTTTAGACTTTGAGTACTGTCCAAGTGAGAAGTACAAACGTATTTCGTGGGTGTGGTGTGGTGTCTTAGGATCTACTTGTATGCACGTTGTGTAATCTTCCGCCTAATGTAACATTAACATTGCCATTGGCCTCATCACTTTATTCATGCGCCGGTCAAGTTAAACTGGAATCCTTAGGAAAGCAAAAAAGTTACAAATCTGCTCACTTGTCCACTTCGATCATTGAAAAATAACAGGAAACGAAATAAATAATTGAAGTTATCACAAGTGATTACCTAACACGTTTTATATGACGTTAAGATATGGAAGTACTTCCCCCACCATCGTTACCAACTTGACTGGCTGCGTGTCACTCGGAACGCCCGTTAAAATACACGCAGGTAGGAACAGTGACGTTTTTCTAAAGTTGATTTCAATAGTGCTCACTTTATTGTGAACAACCTTTAACAGTGTGCAGTATATGGTTTATGCTAGCTTGGTGCGAGTTTGATATTAATTAAAGCATGTACGTAGTTTGGTTGAGCATGTTGCTGCCGTGTTTGCTTCTGTATCAGGCGAGTCCCATTGCTTACGCGATTACAGTTTTAGATGTGCGTCATCAATGTGTGTTTATAAAGCGGTTTGCGTTTACAGGCCTTACTCTGGCCCCCAGCGATAATTTGTATCGTTTTCAAGGTACCTTTCAACGTGCATGTACTTTGATGGGCCATTTCCGCCGCTACACGCACGAGTTTGTGACATTATTGCGTGCCTATTTACTCTAGACTTGCATAAAGCACATTAAATAGTGCTGGCACGATCTTAATATTTTATTTTCATACTGTGGAAAGATAAGCTGGAAATAACACTTTTAAATATTAGTCTAACAGCAAGTCATGCAAGAGTATAAGTTTGGAATCGAGTCATTTTAAATGCGATGTGCATTACAAAGCCCTTTTCAGAGAGTTGAACAGAGTGTAGAGTTTTGATGGCGTGCGCTTATTATGAATTCGTTTGGTCTCAGCATGAGCATTGTTTTAAGCTACCAGAATGTGTCAGAAGATTACGTTAGTGTGGTCTGTGCGCCTTCATTTAACGAGTGTATAATATTCAGCCGAGAGGCAGTTCTTATTTACTACAAGTTGGTATTGGAAATACAGGTGGCCCATTGCACTGTCACAGGAGGCCGTGGCTTCTAGAGTGGAAGGATAAACATTTGTATGTTTTTCTGAGCGTAACTCAGTTGATTCATGTATGGTTTTCCGAGACCTTCAATTTGTTCAAAGCTTTTTACGCATGGCAAATTAAATTTTATTTGCAAAATTGTGTAACGAGAAATTATTTCTGCATTTGTAACAATGGCCTATTTAAATAAACGGTCTTGTCTGAATATTGTGTTGACAACTGTGTAAAGGCTGTTCACGATAGAGTGAGCACTTTAGAAATGAACCTTAGAAAAATGTCACTGCCTCTGAATGCATATATTTTAATGGGCGCACTGGGAGACATCTACCCAGTAAAATTGCTAACTATGGATGGAAAATATTTCCATATATTGACGCGGGATAAAAAGTTCTAGGTAACTAATTGTGATAAATTAAATTATTTATTTCGCTTTCAATTTTTTTAATGCATCGAAGTGTAAAATTGGGTAGATTCGTACAATATTTACTTTCCTGATAATTTCACAGTTTTAATTGAACGACGCATGAATGAAGTGACGAGGCCCATATCAATGTTAATTTTGCATAAGGCGGAGGAATACACAACGTGCATACAAGTAGATAGATCCTAAGCAGGGCTTTCAAAAGTGCTCATTTTACCGTGAACAGCCTATAGCAATTGTACCCTCACCCGTACAAGCTTCCCAAAATGAATATAATAAAACTTACTACGGCATAAAAGTAATGCCCAGCCAACATCCGTTTACACTTACTTGACATTATAAAATGGCGGATACTAGTGAACAGCGAACACCTCGTAAATTGAAACCACTATATTTTCATTTTAAATAGTCGAATGATAGCTAAATGTGAGTTAGATCAGCTTTCAAACGTTGCAAAGCAGTTTACGAGTGTCAAATACGCATTTATTTCTAGAGCATAAAATATTTGCACATTAAGAAAATGTACTGGCACTCGTACTTTCATGTTGCATAATACGCACAGTATGAAACGGAATCCAGCATATCAATGTAGCGTAGTTGGTAGAGCGATGGGTTTTGTTGAGAGGTTGTCATGCACCCGGAACTCGGGTTCGATTCTTACTCTATGCCTCAACATTTTTTCTTCGTAGGTAGTATTGATTTTTGTGTCCTAGTCGTTGTATTTAATTCATTTCACATTGGAATTTTGTTTTAAAGAAAAGTAAACACAAGAGAATTTTTAACATAAGTGTTAAGTACCATCCATTAATTCAACACAACACTTGTTTTGCCGCAACATAAATCACCTTAATGTTGACAGCACCTACAGTAAGGATGTGACGTTGTTGCAAAAGTAATTAATATTACATACTTATTAATGGCTTAACAGTATACTTATTACATTAAATCCGACGGCTCACAGACAAGAAAAGTTACTGTCCTTGTAACATAAGTAATGTTGGCAAAATATTTGACTTTTATTTGCGTAGCCATGTTAATGGGACTAATTAATTGAATCGCAACAACAATTGAGGTCTCCCACTTACAATGGAGTTTCCTTGCTGCACGGTGTTTCTGTTTTGTACAGAGTTAAGTATCATATTTGCATCCCCTGAAACGTCACATCTGTAGAACACTATTAGCGGAATTTAACACACCCGAGTTCCTAATGTTTGCTATTGGTCCAAAGTATCGCAGGGAGGATTTTCGGATAGGCGGAGGTCCTATGATATAAAAAGGATCCAACATACACGTTTATGACCCCTAGCAGGTTATCCAATAATAACGCGAAATGATACGGTCTCTGCTATTTGTCTTCGTGGAAATAAGCCGCTAACGCACGCGAAATAACGAATCAGCGAAAATAAAGCCGAACTCCTCGAAATTAGTAACTTGTATGCTAGACACCATGGCTACAGAATAACAACATAAAACCACTGAGTAATTAAGAGGTAGGGCCGGGGTGGCTGAGCGGTTAGACTGCTCGCCTCCCACCGAGGCTAACCGGGTTCAACCCCCGACCAGGTCACTCCCAGTTTTCGCAAATGGGAATCGTGGCGGACGGTGCCGCTTGTGGGTGGGTTTTCTCGGGGATGTCCCATTTTCCCCGTCCTTTCAATCAGGCGCTGCTCCATTCTCATCTCATTTCACCTACATCGGCTCTCAAGACCTCTTTGTTAAGAGCCGTCAAAATCTCTCAACTCAAATTCGTTAAGAGGTGCAATAGCCGCCTATTCCACCAACTCCCGCAGCACACGCCACCAAAATGGCGTCACTTGTCAGCAACATGTCGGAATGGGGTTCGCCAATCAGCGCCTGGTCAGCTATTTGCCAACTGGAACTTCAAACAATAAGGAAAAATCTCGCAGTATGCAGTAGCCAATCAGGCTCGAGATCCGTCCCCAGATGCTCGCGCAGCCAATCAGAGAAGGGGTACGCGCATATTAACGGAACCGCAATGCCATTTCGCCTCTGTGTGTTTACTAGCTCTCTGGTATAACGTAACATGTTGATAAACCACTGCGTAATTTTACGAAAAAGCGCTGGTAAAATTTTTTTTTTCAGATCTCTCCGTCAAACGGCAGCGACTCAATTTTCAAAAAAGTGCTGTCAGTAAATTTCGCAGAACTTTTCATGAATTCAGATCAATCTCTGTGTAAATTAGTTTTTTCTGGACTTCCAGTTAATAAAATACAATGTACGAAGAAATACTTTTACTTTCCGTTTGGCAGATGCTATACTAGCTATGTATAAAAACGGACAGTTGTAAAAGTTAAATATTTTATTCTGGCGCGAGATGCAGAGACGAATCAAATTGTGTCTCTTCCAATCACTACGGCCACCTGTTTCCCGCGAAAAGATTTCAGTACGAGTTTTGTTCCAAAACACTTTCATTGGACCATTTGAACTATTAAGCGTCGTGTCAGTTTGCCCGCGAATCACGGACGGTCTTTATAGAAAAAACTTAATTCTGATTCGCTCACTCATATTACATACTCTCTTCACGCAAACACAAGAGATCAATAGTCAATTGAAGACCGCAAGTATGCACTTAGGATATTGAAGTCTAGTTTCCACATAAACTTTTCCGAGAAAAAGAGGTAGCCCCACCAATCACGTACAAGCTTATTATGACAAATGGGGTTTTAATTAATTAATTCTGCCGCTTTACATAGGCAACCTGTTCAGTTCCTAGTAATTTTTTTAAATGTTTTGCGTGTTGTTGAATGTTACTAGTGCATGGTGATGCGTTTCGATTTTAACCCCTTAACGTAATATCCCAAGTATTGTCGTTCAGGTTTGACATGTTGCAAGATAGGTGAAACCATGGTGAGCGCTGTGCAAGTCCAGAAGCTAGCACCAACAGGAACAGTGCCTTTCTCTGGGCAATGCTATTTATTGGTTGCTGCTGACACACACACACACACGCGCGCACACACCCGCTGACTATTGTATAATTTGTCACTTACTTAGCCATGAATATACTGAAGCCCTTTCTGCAGGCTCCCAAACATCAGTTCTAACCAGAAATCCACAAGTACCAACACCTGAAATAAAAAATTAATGTGTACCTTGACGGATTAAAGGAACAAGTCTAATTCACGTTGATATCATATCTGCCCCACCACCTATAATTTGAGACCTGAAAAATTCGCGAGTTCAATGGCCTGCAGGCTAGACTCTCCAGTCTTATGTACAAATATGCCGATATCAACTGCATATTGGTTGTCTGCTGTCACAGTGGAAGGCGACAATTGGACACCGTTCTCCAGGAGGTGTCAAACACCGTGTGGACCAATGGCCAAAGCTATATAAACGCACGTGTTTTGAATTATAGTTTGTCGCAAGATGAATTCGCGAATTCTTCATTTTTCTACCTATAATGTTCGTGAAGACTCGGAATTTGTCATTCCTGAAACCTGAAGCTATAGGAAATGAAGATAAATATATAAATTATATATATAATATTATAAATATGCCCCTTATATTATATTTACAGAGCTCAACTCCGTTTTTTTCGTTATTATGGATCTCGTTCTCGTATATCAGTACCTTTCCATAAAAAATGCCCGTGAATAAACGGAAATTTGTAATGGCGTACAGAGAAGAGACTGTATTATGTGTCACTATATCCTGCCCCACATCGCAAAAAAATCGTTCTAGTCACTTTCCAAATGGCGCTAGTTACCTGGTCCCGATTAGACTGTAACAAACACGGCCCCCCAATGGCAAGTGAATGAGTTATACTCAACCAGCTCAGTACACATCCAGCTAACATAATAATTGACTGAGGTATTTTTTTTTATGGTTAGGCGCACTCGAATTTCTCGGAGAGTTCCTGCGTGTAATCTAATCGCTGTAGCTGCAGACTTCCTTGATCAAACACTTGGAAAACACCCCCAAGTGTGACGCGTTTTGCTATTTCCTATTTATGTCATTTATCACGAGAGTTACTTCTGTTAACATACCAGTGTCTTTTTCTTTTGGTGAAACAAATCTTTCACTTATATGTAGGGCCACGTGTTTTTCGCAAACAGATCTTAGGATTACTTGTACTGCAAAACACCCGACCTCATATCCAAATTCCTGGTTGAATGATCACTAGAGACAGGGAGAATTCGTGAATTCATTTCGGGACAAGCTAGAATTCAAAACACGTGCGTTTATATACCTTTAGTCAAGGTCGGAGTTACCTGATTATGATTGACCCATTCAGTAAGGTACTGCTACCCGACAAAACGCGTGGCCAATAACCAGAGGAAAACTGCACGTATGCCGTAGAACATTGGAGTCTAGCCCCCACGCAAAACTTTTCGCGAAAAACAGGCGTCCTTACTTATATGTAGAGACCCGTGAATTTCGCGGGTTCATTTCTAGACAAGTTGGAATTCACACACTTGTACGTTCATGTTATTTTTGTAATTGGCCGATGTGTTGTTTAACACCTCCTGGAGATAAATGAGCCAATAACAAACATGCAGTAAATTGTGCACCCAACCACCGCCTTTTACTAACACAACAATCAACCAATAAACAGTTGATATCTGTATGAGGGTATATAACACTGTGCATTCTAGCCTACATGTCGTTGAACTCACAAATTTCTCAGGTCTCTACTTATATGTAGGGACCTGAAGAATTCAGGGATTCATTTAAGGACAAGTTAGAATTTAAAACACGTGCGCTTATATAACTTTAGCCATTGGTCCACACGGTGTTTGACACCTCCTGGAGAACGGTGTCCAATTGTCGCCTTCCACTGTGACAGCAGACAACCAATGTGTAGTCGATATCGGCTCATTTGTACATAAGACTGCAGAGTCTAGCCTGCAGGTAATTGAATTCATGATTTTTTTCCAGGTCTCTGCTTATATGCTGTCTACAAATGATAATGTTTCATTCATAATTAATAGGAATAAAAACAGGGCGAATAAAGTTTTGCTGTCAACGCCTAGAAAGAAATTGTTTTCACGGCAAATATTATTGAACGGAAAGAGCGCGAATGCGGTGTTCTGGTCCTTTGGTATAATTTTCTATACATATATATATAGTTGCATTTCAAAACACTTCAGCTAATCATCCCTTCCTGTTTGCATATGATTAGAGATCTGTGAAGTTCGCGTTATTATTTGAAGACATGTTAAACGTAAGACTCGTTTCCTTTGTAATAAGGGTGTCATTGGACCATTCTTAATTTGACACGGCCTGGGTAACTGCCTCGCCAATTAAACAACTCTTCACAATCGTGTCATCCAATCACCTGCAGTTCACTCAGGAAGGGAGTGGCTTGGCATCTAGGCAGTAGCCAATGGAGAAATTACGTCGGTTCGAGTATATACAGTACAGTGAATTCTAGCTTAATGCTAAAAAATAACGCGAAATTTTGCAGGTCCCTACACACGAGACATTGAAGTTTAGCACGTATCGGGAAAAATCATGTGCCCTTACAGATATTTTGGTTTGACTGCACAGCCCTGGCCGGATTAAGTTCTTTATAAAATAAATCGGACACCACTAGAGAGGCGAAGAAAATGAATGCAAGGGGACGTCGCCTATATGTAGGGCCCTGATTACCGAGTTAACAATAGTCGGGGCTTGTTGTACGGGGATGGGGTGAGGTGAGCAACATTTAGTTTGTCAGGTGGCAGCACTTTTCGCTCCCCCATCCTCCCTCCCCGTGCAGTGCAGTCAACCCTGCACTGAGGGAGACTGACCGTTGCCAAGGCGACGCAAACCAAAACAAACTTCAAACGTCGAGCGTGGCGAGGAGGTAAAAAGTTAGCGAAGCCAGGCGCCAGTCACCCGAACGGGGAAAACGAACCATTAACGAAGATACACGAAGTCGAGTGCCGACCGTCTTACGACTTCAACCTTTCCCCCCCCCCCCCCCCCCATTTTTAACACTTTGCACTCTGTACATGGCCACCGGCATTCAAGACGAGCTATAGTCTGCTCACGGTAAACTGAGACTGTGTTCCAATTTCCACTTCTCGTTAAAAAAAAATGGCCACGTGTGCCGTTTTGTCTACAAAATTTACGACTAGGGGCACCTGTTTCCCGCGAAAATATTTCTGGACAAGTTGTGTTCCAAAACACTTCAGTTCAGAATCACTTTCGTTACTGGAACATTTGAATTGTTACGTGACTTAACCTGACTGCCCGCCAATCACGGACGGTCGGTATCCGAGAAACTTATTTCCGATTGGCCCACTCACGTAACATACACTCTTCACAAAAATACAAGCTACCAATAGTCAAATGAGGACTGCAAGTGTATGTACATAGGATATTGACGTCTATGCACCGCGTTAATATTTTCGCGAACAGGTGGCGCTATCTAAGACGTATTTTTTAAATTTTGCATTTTACGTTTTGTCATCTTCGATGCTGAAACACTTAAAAAAAAAAAATTAAAAAAAAAAATTAATCGCCGTTATATTGGTTTTGCCAGTTTGAAACGTTTAAACACACATATAGACGAGGTAATTGGACTACAAATGTGTCTTGTGCTTACAATATCTATTTCACAAAGCAAATTGTTGAAATATTCTTTAAACAGGCATTTTATCATGACTAATATTTTTTAAGTAACAATTTCCCATTGTATTGAGTTCATTTGGTTCATTTTAAATTTTGAGCCGCCCTCAAAAATTTTTCGGGAATAATCACTCTTTATTTTGACCCTTTCAGGCCCACATTAATGTACGGTTTTATGTGTTGCAAACAATATATTTTATGATTCGTGTTGTACTTAAGTCGAAACAACACTTGTTTCGTTGTCTAAGCCAATGAGCTGTAGACCATGTGTTCGGCTACTGTTATACGAACCAATTATGACTAGAACAGTCAATCGGTTTGCGAATCATTTACCCACAGGTAAGATCATTTGGCACTGAGCTTCGTATTGTTCAATACGGACCAAAAATTACCTACACGTGAGAAATGTACACAATTGTTTGAGCACCGAGTATTTCGCGGATTGAGTTGGTTGCAGTGATCAAGTGAGGCCTCTGTAGAGGACTGTTAAACACTCACCCACACTACTTCTTCCTGCTTTCTACTGGTTCACAGTTAAGCAGGGCGTGTCTAAAGAAGTGTCGTCCAATCACAGCTGTAGGAGAAAAGAACAAGAGTTTGGATCCTACCTCGCCTCAGAATCAATTCGCGAAACACTCGTGGCTCTAACAATTGTGTACGATGGCTCTAAACAGGTGACTTCATGTACTTTCAATTGTTCAATAATGGTAACATTACAATAATAACAGCAGCAGGATGGTGTGCTAGACAGTTGAATGTCATGGTGTTCCGATTGAACCTTGGAATATGCCAAATACAAATTACGAAAAACGAAATTCGGAACGGCTTGAGTATTTCTGGAATCTCTGCCTAGGATCTACTTGCATGCTCGTTGAGTATTCATCCACCGTGTGAATGTACGATTAGTTGTTTTCCACTGATTCTAAGCGGAGCCATTTTCACTGATTCGAGTAGTTGAATTTCTCTGCGAATCAGTGGTTTTTCACTTATTCGAATTTAGAGTGTGGGTCATTTGAATTGTTAAGCGTCGAATCTGTCTGCCTGCGTATCATGGGCGGTCAGTATCGGAGAAACTTATTTCTGATTGGCTCACTCATGCAACAGACTGGCTTCACCAATTATTAAGTGGCCAATAGTCAAATAAAGACTGCAAGTGTGTACATAGAATGTTGAAGTCTAGCTTCCGCAATTATTATTTCCCCCAAAAAAAAAAACAGGTGGTCCTGCACTGTTAAAAAAAATTTCCTTCGTTTTACGGAAAAGTGCTGGTAAAAATTTACCCAGAAGTGTCCGTAAACTCTCCGTAAAATGACGTACACATTGATTTTAAATTTATTGTATTTCTAGTGTTGCCAAATGTTTTTTTGTGTCTGAAAGAATAGGCCATAGTCGCGTGGATAACCTTAACTGCCGCAGAAACGATAATTTTCTTGTTACAGTGGCGAAGAAAGCTTCTTGTAGAATCGGCATTGTTCGTCCCCGTAACTCGAAGCCAAAGGGAATAGGGAGACTTTCCGTATTTGGAATTACGGACTCCGTTTTTCTTCCTTACGTATTGCCTTTCCGTATATACGCTGTACATTTCCGTAAAACATTCCGTAAATATACGGATATTTTTAAGTGTGGCTTTAGTAGCCACTGTAATGAAACTGGTTAAGAAGCACACGTGCTCATAATTAGAGACCCGGAAATTTCGTGGATTTACGTGGCCACAAGCTAGACTCCACGAGACTATGTGTGCTCTAGCCTTACTTAGTTGTTCACTGGCTGTTGCTTGAGAGTAACCTCGGACCAGGTAGCACGGCATTCGGTCCTTGTTTCCCTTGCAGGTTCTTTATTGGCCCGGAAGCCGTCCGGGGCGTGTCTTACGACGCGTGGTCCAGTAGGAATAGAAACTGAAATGTACACGTGATTGAAATTTAACTTGTCCTCAGATGACTTCGCGAAATGTCCGGGTCTCTATTCATAATCTATCCAGCTTTATGACTCGTCTAGATCAGATATTTGTCAAACGTGGTTTAACCATCCCAGAGGCGTTAATCCATCACAGGGAGAGGAGTGCAGAAATGTTTGCGAATACGCATCTCCCCCAAGAGAGGCAAAGAACGTGAAACTAGCCGTGATGGTATTGGTGAGGTCAGAATGAGCGATTTGCCACCGATCAGGCCAGATCCGACAATAATAGTGGGGTTTGTGGCAGTTTAAGGGACTTAAAGTAAACCCGTAAAATATCGACATCGTCCGAGAGTCACCATTCCGGGAACCGAACCCGACTATCCTCGGTGGGACACTCGACCCACTGTTACACCACGGCGCCACGTTAAATCGAGGGAACGAAACTCGGTTTTCTAGCACGATTCTGAAGAGTCTGAGGAAGTTGAACACGTGTTTTCAAGGACAGAGAAATGTGCCAAAGTATCGTTGAAGGAGATGCATTCGTTCTTGGGTGGAGTGGGTGTCCTTGAGAGCTGATGAGGGTGAAGCGAGGTGAGTATTGAGCAATGCAAGGGCGTGGCAAACGGGGGATCCCGAGAGAAAAAAAATCGCCGACCAGTGACATCGTCACGCACGATTCCCACGTGCGAAAATCCGAGAGCTCCCCCCCCCCCCCCTCTTTGTGGTAGGGGAGTAGTCTGACCGCTACACCACCGCGGCCCCCGTTCGTCGTGGAAGTGTGAATAGCATCTGGGATGGCGTGGAGGATGGGTATCAGCGGCGGGTGTCGGCGAGAATCTTGAAAACGGCGAAAGACGACGCCGTAAAGCGGTTGTAGATGAGGCGGGAGTGTTGTTGTCCTCGCGGGGGCGGGCGTCGCGACGTCTGTGCGTACAAGGTCTTCGTGCAGACGCTAGCCGTCCGCCGCGAGAGAGGTATTTAACAACCCGCGAAGCCGTAAGACAAGGTCGGTATATTACACGCGCAGCGTGGGGAGGCTTGCTAAGTTACTTGGCGGGATTGCAATCCCCCCCCCCCCCCCTTTTCCCAACAACAACAGTACACGGATCTTAACAACACGCAGACTCCCACCGAGACGATCCGGTTTTCAATCCCCGGCCGGGCCACTCCGGATTTTCGCATGTGGCAATCGTGCCGGACGATGCCGTTGGTCCGGCGGGTTTTCTCGGGGATCTCCAGTTCCCCCCGCCATTTCATTCCGCCGCTGCGTCATACTAACCTCATTCACCTGCATTGGCTCTCAAGACCTCGATGTTACAAGTCGTCCAAATATCTTCACTCACTCGCGACTCGCGCAATTACGCCACAGATTAAGGGGAATGGTGCACGAAAGTATAATATTTGCCAGATTTTTGTCGTACGTTGTTTTGGAGAGGGTTAAACGAAAATTGTCGGCTTTACAAGACACAAATAACTGTTTTGGACACCGACTTACTTTGCTAGATATTCACTGCCTCTATTATTCTCAAAGCACTGATGGAATATAATAAATAAGATATTCATTTTTATCTTTCATCAGTGCTCCGATGATAATAAATGCAGTGAATATCTAATAATGTAAGAGGGTTTACAAAATTGTCATTAAATTCTTGTCGTGCTAAACATTTCGAAAAATCCTCTGTAAAGCAACCTGTGGCAAAAATTAGCTAAATATAGCGACATCGTGCACCATTCCCCTTAAGTAGGGACAGGAAAAATTCGTGAGTTCAATGACCTGTAGACTACACTCCACAGTCATGTGTATACTCGAGCCTCAGACGTTTGTTCATTGGCTGCTGCCCCATAGAGTAGCCAGTGTTACTTCACACCTGGCAGTATGACATTCACTACGTGTTTCCTTGCAAGTCTCCTATTGGCTCAGAGTCATCCAGGGCGTGTCTAATAAACTGCGATCCAATTTCAAAGTCAACTTCAGTGTACACGTGTTTGACGTCTATCTTGTCGTGAAATGAACTCGCGAAATGTTCCTATCCCTACCCTTAAATGAAGTTTGCACAGGCAGGATAACCGCTTGTACCTCGACTCCAGCCGTGCACGCCAGCGAAATGACGTCGACGTTCCTTTGATGTGCGCGTGCCCGTTCTCCTATTGGATGCGCGAGTATCTGGGTAAGAGTCTCGAGTCTGATTGGCTAGTGCGCACTGCGAGATCTATTCCCTGTTGGTTGAAGTGGAGGTGTGCGAGTAGGGTACCAGCGGCGCCGATTGTACAACGACGTTCGCGCCCTTTTCTGGCTAATGACGCCATTTTGGTGGCGTGTGCGGTTGGAGTGTGCGGTATAGGCGGCTGTTTCGCCTCTGTATCCTAAGGCATTTCACGATCAAATGAGCACTTTTGCTAGCCCTGCTTAAGATTTACGTGAATGCCCATTGTGTATTCTTCCACTGTATGTAAAATTAGCATTGCCATTGGCTTTATCACTTTATTCATGCGTCGGTCGAGTGAAACTGTGAAATTAATATGATATAAATATTTTACAAATCTGTTAGTTTTTACACTTCGCTGCTCGGGGGAAAAAAAAAAAACAGAAAGCGAAAGAAATAATTTAAGTTAAGACGTTAAGAAGTGAAACTACTTTCCCTCCACCGTTACCAACTTTACAGGGCGCATGTTCGCCCTTTGAAATACAGGTTTTTGCAATATTGCAAGTCAATACTTCGGGGAAACATTCCTCACGTCTGGAGGATGAAAAAATACTATATAAACATAGGTCCGCAAATACTTTGTTTCCATACTACAGCCCATAATGCATAACGTACAGTGCACGGCCCGCGGGCTGGATCATGTTACTTCAGTGACATGGACCAGTCGAAATGTAGTAGCACCGTTTACGAATCAGTTGCTTCCAGAAAATATCGTTGCATACTGAGCTTTACAGTGTACGGTACCGCTCAAATATCACCTTCGCTTGCAACGTGTAGACGATCGACTACAATGGCCATGAAAAGGTTCAATACACTCCAAATCTGAATCAGTGATAATTTCATTGTTTCTATCAGTCAAACGTATCTAACGGAATCAAAAGACACTCCAGTAAATTTCACTGGTGAATCAGTGAAAAAATATCATATTCCCTTCGTTTATTGATTCAGTGACATTTCCCACTGATTCATCAGTCATTTTTTTCACTGTTTAATCAGTGGTTTATTTTTGACTTGTGGGTCAGTTTAAAGAGCGTGTAAAAATGGCCGTTAAACAAAGTGTATCGAGTGAAATAACATTGAATAATCTAATAAAACCAATACAAAATACTTTCTAAAATGTGTTTCGTCTATCAAAACGCCATTTTATGAGGTAATAGGAACACACAGCATTTCATTCCGTTTTTACTGCTTTCATTTCGTTTCCATGTAATCGTCACAGCTCTGTTTGAAGGTTTAAACCTCATATAATGTGATTAAGAGAGAGCACTCATATATACTATTCGTATTAACAATCTTGACGGTACCAATTAAACCAAAAACGAAAAGCAAGAGTATACAATTAAATCTTCAATATTTCGCGGCGAAACTATAAGAAATATATTTTCCTCTCGCTATTTCAAGGGGCCGTGGTGGCACATATGGACGCCCTGCCTCCAGAGCTCAGGGGTAGGGTGGCCGACCTGTAGTCGGGGGGTCGCTGGTTCGCGCCCCAGTATATATATATAGGTAATGGCTTAGCGCCGAAATGTGTGTGTGTTCAATCCTGGCCACCTACAAGAGCATTTTTACTTTTTAAATTACACTCAATTGTGCAATATTAATAGTAAACTATCGTAAATATGTTTATAGGACGTAATTATTTGGCTACATTCAATGAAAATAATATTTAATTCGGCACTGTAGTAGTCCGTCACTTATTCGATCACTGAAATAATTTCACGACACTAATTCAATTAGTGAAATTTTGCTCTCTGAAACAATCAGTGTTTTTTAAGTGATTCTAAGAGGAACCATTTTCACTGATTAATGTAGTTGAACTTCACTGCGAATCGGTGGTTTCCCACTGATCCGAATTTAGCGTGCAGCAACGCGAATTTTGCAGCAGGTCTGTGCAGTTAGCCGATTCGTGGAAACAGTCGATCGCAGATGGAAATGTGCGGTAGTTAGCTGTCGGCTCGCTAGATGTCAGCCCTGTGTGTTTGTTGTGGCGAGAGTGTGATTTCTGCACCAGCCTGCTTCTTCTCGACGGAGGAGCCTGCTGGCGTGGGAACAGCGCGACGCATGCAGCGCGCGAACATTGGAAACGTTTTAAAACTGGGAGAGCGAGGAAGGGAGTCAGCGCGGAGAGGCGGGGCTCAGGGTGGCTACCAGCATCCTTATAACAAATTCCCTCGCGTTTCCCTGACTTTTACAAGTATCCTGTCACGTTTCCCTAACCGACTTGCGAGGCAAATATTTGAAATATTTTTGTAATTCTCCACAAATAAATTAAAAAATTTTATGGGTGACGAAAAAAGAACTGTCATTTATGGATGCATTCCTATTTCAAAAACAAATATTTATAAAAAATTAAAAAAATACGTAGGTACAAATATGGCAAATTGAAAAGTGACAGAGGTTAAATATTACCGATCTCAGAACCATAATATAGTTATGATACAAAGGCAACGCAATACTGTGTATAAATTAAATGAGAACCATTTAAAAGTGTTAAAATTATTATTTTAGTAAAGTAAACATTTTACTTGTAAAACCTTACACTCACACCTAAAAACATACTTTCCGCAATGACAATGCCTGCTGCATCAACCAAAAAAAAACAGCCAAGAATATATGTGTAGTGACAGTTGCGATATATATATATATATATATATATATATATATATATATATATATATATATATATATATATATATAAATTGTCCCCAGACTCATACATCTTCCTATGAAGGTGGAATAAACTAAAGTAACATTACAATTAATAAGATGGAATGTAGCAGAATATATAGAATCCTATGTTAATTTTCTTATTAAATACACTTTAAACTGTTTCATCTAAATTTCCTGGCCTTGCTCAAATTTCCCTGATATTTCCCTGACTACTCCATAAATGTAAAATTTCCTGAATTTTCCAGGATTTCCCTGTTTTCCCTGATGCTAGCCATCGTGGAGCTGTTCCTCCGGCAGCGATGCCGGAGGAGCAGCTCAAGCATAACCACGCTCTTCTACAACACTCTGATCACTCTGTAACAATACTTTTCTAAGCCTAAACATTAGAAATTGTAATTTTTATAAATTTTTAATACATTTTTTAACAAAATTTTATTATTTTTGTAATGGATAAAAAATGTTTTGGGATTTATTTTAGAATTTCTAAGGTTTTTTGTTCGGGTTTCCAAGTCAAAGGTCAACGGAGTCAAGGTCAAAGGCTCAAGTCATGGTCCCTAATATTCAATATGGCAGTTGGGTGACGTCAGTGTTTTTTTCCCAAATTATATATATATATATATATATATATATATATATATATATATATATATATATATATATATATATATATAATATATATATATATATATATATATCTACTTGTATGTACACTCAGAAAAACATACAAATGTTTATCCTTCCACTCTAGAAGCCACGGCCTCCTGTGACAGTGCAATGGGCCACCTTTATTTCCAATACCAACTTGTAGTAAATAAGAACTGCCTCTCGGCTGAATATTATACACTCGTTAAATGAAAACGCACAGACCACATTAACGTAATCTTCTGACACATTCTGGTAGCTTAAAACAATGCTCATACTGAGACCAAACGAATTCATAACAAGCGCACGCCATCAAAACTCTACACGCTGTTCAACTCTCTGAAAAGGGCTTTGTATTGCACATCGCATTAAAAATGACTCAATTCCAAACTTATACTCTTGTATTACTTGCTGTTAGACTAATATTTAAAAGTGTTATTTCCAGCTTATCTTTCTACAGTATGAAAATAAAATATTAAGATCGTGCCAGCACTATTTAACCGTGCTTTATGCAAGACTAGACTAAATAGGCACGCAATAATGTCACAAACTCGTGCGTGTAGCGGCGGAAATGGCCCGTCAAAGTACATGCACGTTGAAAGGTACCTTGAAAACGATACAAATTATCGCTGGGGGCCAGAGTAAGGCCTGTAAACGCAAACCGCTTTATAAACACACATTGATGACGCACATCTAGAACTGTAATAGCGTAAGCAGTGGGACTCGCCTGATACAGAAGCAAACACGGCAGCAAAATGGGGCCGCTCAACCAAACTATGTGCATGCTTTAATTAATATCAAACTAAGCGCATGCTTGAACTAATATCAAACTCGCACCAAGCTAGCATAAACCAAATACTGCACACTGTTAAAGGTTGTTCACAATAAAGTGAGCACTATTGAAATCAACTTTAGAAAAACGCCACTGTTCCTACCTGCGTGTATTTTAACGGGCGTTCCGAGTGACACGCAGCCAGTCAAGTTGGTAACGATGGAGGGGGAAGTACTTCCATATCTTAACGTCATATAAAACGTGTTAGATAATCACTTGTGATAACTTCAATTATTTATTTCGTTTCCTGTTATTTTTCAATGATCGAAGTGGAAAAGTGAGCAGATTTGTAACTTTTTTGCTTTCCTAACAATTCCAGTTTAACTTGACCGGCGCATGAATAAAGTGATGAGGCCAATGGCAATGTTAATGTTACATTAGGCGGAAGATTACACAACGTGCATACAAGTAGATATTTAACTGTCAGCAGACGTCTGGCAAAACCAGAGTTGCCCGTAAGTTAACCACAAGCGGGCCACTTCTGGATGTACTGTCGACTGTTGTCTGGCAAACCAAGAGTTGTCCATAAGTCAACCACAAGCGGGCCACTTATTCTTCATGAACTGTTGGCTGATGTCTGGGAAAACAAGAGTTGCCCGTAAGTTAACCACAAGCGGGCCACTTCTGGATGTACTGTCGACTGTTGTCTGGCAAACCAAGAGTTGTCCATAAGTCAACCACAAGCGGGCCACTTCTGGATGTACTGTCGACTGTTGTCTGGCAAACCAAGAGTTGCCCATAAGTCAACCACAAGCGGGCCACTTATTCTTCATGAACTGTTGGCTGATGTCTGGGAAAACAAGAGTTGCCCGTAAGTTAACCACAAGCGGGCCACTTCTGGATGTACTGTCGACTGTTGTCTGGCAAACCAAGAGTTGTCCATAAGTCAACCACAAGCGGGCCACTTATTCTTCATGAACTGTTGGCTGATGTCTGGGAAAACAAGAGTTGCCCGTAAGTTAACCACAAGCGGGCCACTTCTGGATGTACTGTCGACTGTTGTCTGGCAAACCAAGAGTTGTCCATAAGTCAACCACAAGTGGGCCACTTATTCTTCATGAACTGTTGGCTGATGTCTGGCAAAACAAGAGTTGCCCGTAAGTTAACCACAAGCGGGCCACTTCTGGATGCACTGTCGACTGTTGTCTGGCAAACCAAGAGTTGCCCATAAGTCAACCACAAGCGGGCCACTTATTCTTCATGAACTGTTTTCTGATGTCTGGGAAAACAAGAGTTGCCCGTAAGTTAACCACAAGCGGGCCACTTCTGGATGTACTGTCGACTGTTGTCTGGCAAACCAAGAGTTGTCCATAAGTCAACCACAAGCGGGCCACTTCTGGATGTACTGTCGACTGTTGTCTGGCAAACCAAGAGTTGCCCATAAGTCAACCACAAGTGGGCCACTTATTCTTCATGAACTGTTGGCTGATGTCTGGGAAAACAAGAGTTGCCCGTAAGTTAACCACAAGCGGGCCACTTCCGGTTTTCTGTTTTTGGCTTGCAGTAAGTAAACCACATGCCGTTAGCCAACTGTTGGTAAGCCACTTATCGCCCAGCAATTGGCAATTTGTGGCCCACATAGACGCAGCTTGCCATGCATTTTCAAAACCAAAAAAATTATTTGGTCTAACCCAAATAAAATTCATGTATACCATATTCATATGTGTTATATTCAGCTTTATTTCATAATTAGTCAATTTCTTTGGAGAAACCTGGAACCGAACTTACAACCCTTTAGTCTACAGTCAAGTATGCTATTAACTGCTCTATTACTAGGGATAGGAAAAATTCGCGAGTTCAATGACCTGTAGGCTAGACCCCACAGTCATGTGTATACTTGAGCCTCAGACGTTTGTTCATTGGCTGCTGCCCCACAGAGTAGCCAGTTTTACTTCACACCCGGCACTATGTCACTCGCTACTTGTTTCCTTGCAAGTCTGCTATTGGCTTAGAGTCATCCAGGGCGTGTCAAATAAACTACGATCCAATTGCAAAGTCAACTTCAATGTACACGTATTTGACGTCTATCTTTTCGTGAAATGAACTCGCGAATTGTTCCTATCCCTATCTATTACGTATTCATATACGATCTTTAAAGTAATTCTGGATACTTACTTCACATACATAATACATTATTAGTTTTGCTATATAGACAAGGTTAGTATCACGAGTCAATACTGGGATGTATGTGTTTTGTTTAAAAGACTAGTATTTTAGTTTCGAACTACTTTTAGGTAGAATTTAAAATGCAAAATAATGATTTTGTTTTTGCGTGTTATGATTTACAGGTTTCTTGCCTAAAAACTATTTTTTTACTATTACTAGCAATGCCACGTGATGATCAACTGAATACGCATATGCTATTTGCTACTGCACAACATATAGTCGGTGTGCCATAAATGGAACATAAGCTTGCTGATCATGTTTCCTCAGTAATAAGGAACAGTTGGCATATCACAAAAGGCAGTATGTTCTCTTTGGCAAACATTACCCACACATACTCTACATACTCTTAATATGCCTGTGGGTGTTTCACTGATGTTTGCTTGTGGGCCACATATGAAATTCTGTCAGTCAATTTGTGATAAGTGGCCCGTAATTGGACACGTGATGATGCTCAACTATCAGAATTGAACCTGTCTACCACATGAGGGTTTTATACGGAAAAATGATCTTATTTTCATTCTCTTTGGCATACATCAGCCACATGTATTCCCAGTCTTCTAAAATGCCAGTGGGCGATACACTGATGTTTGCTTGTGGGCCATACATTAAATTCTGCCAATCATTTAGTGTTTAATGGCACACATCAAAAATACTTCCCAAGAAAATACAGCGACTATTGTTCACGTGGTCTTATTGTGTACCACGCAACAAAACACTTACAGTCACGTGGACGAACATGTACCACCTGTGCCAACAGTTGGCCAACTGTTATCTGCTTGTTGTTTGCTACATGGGATCTGTCTGAGAGGTACTTAACATTTAGTGAGTCGTATAAATGTCATGTGAAATGTTGCGCAGTGGTTGTCCACCTAGCCACTGAACTAGCAATACCATGTTCATAAGTTAACAATTTTGTAAGTTTCATAATTTTTTTTTAAACAATAATTATTTTTCGGTGTTTCAGCTAACGAGATCTTTAAAAAAAAAATTTTCGCCGTACACATAAACTACAAATATGTTTTCCAAAAATCTTAAATTTATATTTACTTAGGCCATGTGTTTAATTGTGTATTACGTGTTAAAATTACAATGAACTAAATTAAATACAGTTCATGGTATGGAGTATTTACCATAAAATAACACTTCAGGAGACAATGTTCTGTTCCTTAGATTGCATTGTATGAGTAAAATTTGCGTTCAAAAAATGTTATCGCCTTAACTCATTCAGACCCCGTGTACACATTCGTGTACAGCACGCACGTGTAGGTAACTTTTGGCCTGAAATACACACAGGGAAGCTCAATAACCAATGATCTTACCTGTGGATGAATGATTCGCAAACCGTTTCATAGGTTTGGGTCATAATTGGTTCCTATAACTGTAGTCGAACATCTAACCTGCAGCTCATTGGCTGTGACGACGAAATAAGTGTTGGGTTGACTTAAGTACAGCAGATATCATGAAATGTTTGTTCGCAACACCTTATAGCAGGTCTGAAAGGGTTAGAACACCACGTAGCCGTATACACTCATTTTTGCCGGCAATTGTACGGATAGACTAGGAACGTTAGTGATTATAAGCTATGATTATCAGTAGAGCTAGTGATTTTTCGCGAAAAAAAAAAAAAAAGTATATGGTAGACTTCAATACTATAAGCACCTAACAGGACTTTGTATATTTTACCATTGGTTGCTGTCTGCTTGAGAAGGCGCTTTCATATTTGACCGAGCCACTCAGAATTCGACAACATCGGCACGGTTCCTACGTGATTCGTGTGTAGACAGTTAACGCGTGTCACAAAGTAATTCAGCCAATTAATACAGGTAAATGACTCTACAGTGTTTTGAAATATAACTTGTCTTGAAATATTTTCGCGAAATTTCACTACCTTTAAAATCAGTACACACGAATAACTCGAGAGATGAAAAATTCGCGAGTTCAATGACCCGCAGGCTAGACTCTACAGTCTTATGTACAAATATGCCGATATCAACAGCACATTGGTTGTCTGCTGTCACAGTGGAAGGCGACAATTGGACACCGTTCTCCATGAGGTTTCAAACACCGTGTGGACCAATTACTAAAGTTATATAAACGCACGTGTTATGAAATCTGGCTTGTCCGAAAATGAATCCGCGAATTCTTCAGATCTCTACGAATCACGCATGTGACAGTATACATAAAATATGAGATATCGCAGTTCACAACTTCGTATAGGCTATTCACGGTAAAAAGAGCAGTCTATAACCGCTCCGCGACTGCGGCACCAATGCATACTGTTAGTTAAAACTTCTTTATGAAGTGTCTGATGAACGGGGGGTCACACGACATTCGTAAAACTAGCGTGTACCGTACTTGTGTTACAATTAGCGTGTTATCAAATTATAATACGACATAATAGACTCCCTACTGCACATATGTGCTGCATACTGCACAGCCTGCATTATGACGAGTGTAGTGTATCCTAATGAAATGTCCTTTACTATAGCTAGAGACCTGCAAAATTCACGTTATTATTTGGGGACACGTTAAACTCAAAACACATGTAACTATTCAATATGTTTGTCATTGAACCATCCTTAATTTGACACGGCCTGGGTCACAACTCTACGACAATAAATGAGCACGTCTAAACGGGTGACCCAATCACTTGCAGTTCAATCAGAAAGGAAGTGACGTGACATCCGTGCAGCAGCCAATGGGGGAACCGACGCCAGCTCGATTTTCTACAGTAGTGTGACGCTTAGTCTGATGCCAGATAATAAGAAGAATTTGCAGGTCCCTACTTATAGGTAACATAACATATACTGAAACGCAAACGGTTTTCACGAAAAAAATTTTCGCGCAGACTGAATTTCAATACTCTACTGGCATTCCAGAAATTTTTCTTTGCTCATTAGTCGGGACACTTGAAATTCGCGAAAGTATTTTCTCGCTGCTAGATTTTAACAACCTACGTGCAAACAAGCTGTTTTCATGTCCTCATTGGCAGCATGTCTTCGTGAAGGGCCAGTTATAATAAGGTAACTGTAAAACTGTACGCCTGTGATTCGCGGGCAGACACCTGGAGAACGGTGTCCAATTGTCGCCTTCCACAGTGACAGCAGACAACCAATGTGCTGTTAATATCGACATATTTGTACATAAACCATTAGATTCTAGCCTGCAGGTAATTGAACTCACGAATTTTTCAGGTCTGTAAAAATTAGGAATTTCCTGGTGACCAGCATGAGCCAGCCAATCCTCGGCTTCACTTGTTGTCAGTTCGGCGGCAGGTGCGCGGGAGTATCGAAAGCGGGACCCTGGCGAAGCGACGGAAAGCGAGACGCAGAGATGCACTCAGATGGCAGGAATTCGCGAGAATTTGGTGGCGGGGGGACGCTGAGAGTTGAAACAATGGCGTCGCCGTGTGAGAACAAGTGTACAAGTGTCGGGAAGGGATAGGAGGGAGTGCAAGAATTGTAATGGTCGTGAAGAGGAGGAGGCGGGGGGGGGGGGGGGGGAGGTGTCGGAAACAAAGGCGCCGATTAAACCTCTCTTTGACAGGGGCCACGTCGCCATGCATCAGACTCGCAAGCGCCGACATACAAATATCACGTCCTCGTTCTGGTAGTACTATCCCAGTTCTCAGCAAACCACTGTTCCTAACTTGCCTTCCTTGACTGACAAACGGTGAAAAGTACAGACCCTATCACAAGAGGGAAGGGAAGATATTTGGGTGGCTCTTAACATCGAGGTCTTGAGAGCCGACGAGGGGATGAAGCGAGGTGAGTATGAAGCATCGCCGGAATAAAAGGTCGGGAGAAACGGGAGATCCCTGAGTAAACTCACAGACCAGCGGTATCGTCCGGCATGATTCCCCCGAGAGCGACCCCACCGGGAATTGAACCCTTTTTCCCCAGGTGGAAGGTGAGTAGTCTAACCACTACACCACTGCGGCCCCATCTACCATAAGAGACATAGGAAAAATGGGAGGGAGAGGGCGAATTGTTTCAACATACAGATTGTTATCAAAATTATAGAAAAACATATGCTCAGGAAACAGCATATTTGTGAAGTTGCAACACTGATACGCAGGGACACTTTTTTTTTCCTCTATATAATTTACGCGGAGGTTACACTGCTATGCCCTATGTGCACACTTGCAGTCTTCATTTTTCTATTACCTGTTGCCTGTACGTGAAGAAAGTATGTTACATCAGTGATCCAAACAATTAAGATTCTTCAATACTGACCGTCCGGGATTGGCGGGCAGACGGATGACACGTAACAATTTAAATGATCCAATCTCGAAAGTGATTCTGATGTAAAGTGTTTTGTGACACAACAATGGCTGATAGAGGGCACAACCAGTCTGCCCTCTCATAGGTATAGTTAAGTCAATAATAATTGCTTATTGCAATGCCAATGGCATTCTCAATAAAGGACAAGAGCTGATATATGTTATTTCTTGGCACCAGGTTCCTATTATAGCTATTAATGAAACACTTTTGCATCCACAATGTAGATTTTCTATCCCAGGTTTTCAATACTTTCGTTCAGATAGAGATAATTATGGTGACGCAGTTTGAATTTTAATGCACCATACTAGCGCGTGCACTCCAGCTAAACTGCTGGAACTCGAAACACTGGAAGCACTGGGCATTAAAATCAAACTAGGCAATCAACAAGTTGCAATATATTCTGTCTACTGCCCACCAGGTCGCACTCTTTTACATGCATATTTAAATGAATTAATAAATTCTTCCCCTGCTTTTCTCGTTGTTGGCGATTTAAATGGTAAACATCCCGCTTGGGTCTGTCTTGAACGTACAGCCAATGGGAATAGTTTAGTTAGGCAACAGGAGAAAAAAATTATGTAGATGTGCCCAGCGAACCCACTTTTGAACCAATATTAGACAATCATAGGACCTATATACTTGATATCGTGCTTAATAAAGCACTTAATATGACCTGTGAATTAAATGTGCTCCACGAATTTGCTTCGGATCATTATCCTGTCCGTATGTTGTTCAATGAAGTTGAAACATACAACATGCCAATTCGCAAAATTAAGGATTATAAGAATGCGAACTGGCCTGGATTTAGAGAATGCATGGACGAGGAAATAAATCTGCCAGCTCTTATTAGCACTTCCCAATAATTAGCCTCTGCTGTCATACATGTCGCGGAGCTAATTCAGATCGGAATTAGTCGATATGTCCTGGAGAAAATCCCGCGGACTCGCACAGATACATTGCTTGAACATATCAGGGAGTTTACCTCGCGCAAAAATAAGCTGCGCATGCACTATTCTAGTGTTCGAACTAGGCTAGCTAAATTCCAGATTAACGAACTTAGAGGGTGAATTGATACTGAAATTATAAAATCGCTGACTGAAATTTGGAATGATAAATTATCCCATTTATGCATCTCAGATAATAATCTGTGGCATATTACAAAGATGTTTATTAAGAAGCGTGATCCAATAACGCTTCTTCAAGGCTTCGTCCCCGGCAGAACGCTGAGACTGTGGCCGCTCGCTTAGAACTAGCTCTTCAGCCCAATGCTAATCCATGAGATTCAGCATTTGAGGGACCTCCGAGCGTGTTTGTAGCAGCCTTCAGCTGCTGAGACAGAACCTACGCATGCCGACGAGGTCAGGCGAATTATTAAACGTACGAAGCCACGAAAAGCACCCGGGTTCGACTCCATGCAGGCCATAGTTCTCAAGCAGCTGTCTGACAGACTGCTTGAAGCTATAGCCGAGTGCATTATTGCAAGTTGTAACCTTGTACACTTCCCCACCTCCTGGAAATGTGCCACAGTCATTGTATTTCCTAAACCGGGCGAAGACCCGATTTTTTAAAAAAAATTATCGCCCCGTAGCTCTGCTCATTTCGTTCTCTAATATTCATGAACGCGTTTTGTTGCGGCGCCTTGAAAATCACATTTGAGAAGCAAATATTTTTCCTAATGAGCAGTTTGGTTTTAGGAAAAACAATTCCACCGTTCATCAGCCCATCAGATTATCCGAACTTATTACTAATACATTTAACTGGAGCCATTACACAGTCGCAGAAGTCTTAGATGTCGAAAAGACATTTGACAGGGTTTTCCATGCAGTGCTACTTTATAAATTATATGAGAAAAATTTCCCCGATTGATATATTAAATTATTAGCCTCCTATTCAGAAAGGCGCTCCTTCGCTGTATCAATCGAACGAGCGACCTCAGATAAGAAAATAATTAGAGCTGCTGGAGTTCCCCAGGGCAGCATATTATATCCACACTTTTATATAATATTTATACCCACGATATTCTGCACCCCCGTAACAGGCACATTAATTTAGGAGTTGATTCCGATGACACCGTCATCGACACGCGATCTCGTAGTACTAAAGTTTACACTCAGCGCGCCCAGGTACAGCTCAATTAACTTGAAAATAATTTTCGCCTGTTGCGAACAAAATAAATGTGAGGAAAATGTGAGGCGGTAGTCTTCACTTGCTGTAATATTACTACCAATCCGCCACATCTCACTCTCTTTGGTGCACGATAAAAGTGATGCTGTGTCCTTAAAGTAATACTACAAACAGCAACATGCAATACCTCGGGACGTTAAACTAAGATTGCTAGTGGATCATATATTGTATTGCTGTGAATAGTATCGGGTGGTTGTTTTTGTGATGCAAGAAGTGCACTAAATTTCATGTAAATGAGATGCAATAGTTCACTACTGGCAACAGAAAATGGCGGCGGCACAAACACCGGAGTTGCAACACACCATTTTCTGGTTTCTAGTGAGCAAAGCAGATGAAGCCCATGAAATGGCTGAAGAGTCGTTTCAAGATAAGTCTAGGTTATAGGAATTCGAAATAATCTTCCAGGAGGTATTAACAAACGAAACGGGTTATCGGCAAATTTTTGTGCATTGTGTGTTAGCCCAACAACAGATGACAAAATTGACATTAATGAGGATACGGAGGAGTTTGCAGCGTGCGAGATTGTGTTTAGCGAACTACGTAAAGTGTACAATAAACTGCTTTTAAAAAAATGTGAGGGTAGGTCTTTTCGGGGGGCACTACTCGTGACATGCAAGCGGCTTTTCTGATGTAGCTGTCAATGTTGCCAACGTTGCCACTGCCTGTTTTCAGTGGTAACCGTGCAGAATGGAAGGGATTCGCGGAATTATTTAATTCCATCGTTGGCCATGTTTCCCATTTAACAAAGGTGCAAAAAAACTCATTATTTGTTGGGGTGCCTTAGAAGTGAGGCACGGGACATAGTGAGCAACATGCCGGTCACAGAAATGAATTATGACATTATTTGGGTTCTGCTGGAGAAAAGGTTTTTGAGTGTACGAATTACGACAACTCTCCGTGAGCAAAAAATTCTCCACTTATCCTTGTTGGACAGCCGTACTGAGGGTATTATCAGCAAATTTGTAGCATGTGTGGAAGAGAACATGACTGCTTTGAAGGCACGAGAATTTCCTTTTGAAAAGTTGGATATCTTACTTTTAAATATCTTTTAAAGATGCTGGAATACCTTTGAAGAAGGCATTTCAGATGTTACGTAAAGAGCACCTCCTCTCCTACCACCAACTGATGGAAGTTTCTTAATCGGAAGGCAAGAGTAGCAGAGCAAGTGCAGTTGGCAACAGTTGCAGCACAGAGACCTGGCCATTCCCAGAAGATTACATGCAGCAAGTGGCAGCTATTGAATGAGAATGGCCAGCCTGCAACAAACCTCACAAAGACTACACTTGTATCCACTCACAACAAGTCAGACAAGCTGAATTGGTGTGTGTGTGTGAGGGGTTCATGCACTACATAAATGCCAGGTATTCCTCGCAAAGTCTGGTGAGGAGAGATGGATATGTGTGCAAATGCAGAGGCTGTTTTTTAATAAACTGCAATTAGAAGTAGGGAAGCATCTCCTGGGCGCACATATTACCCAGGAGGGCGTGGGTTTACGGATTAATATAATACTCTTATAGCCATAGGAAAGAGGATACACCTTACACAAACAAGGGAAACAAATACAATTGAAATAAAATCAAAAAAGTAAAGATAAAAAAAAATTGGGTTTAGCTGTGTTGGAGACACGACCGCGTGAATAAGTCTACATTGATGCGATCGGACGCCTTGATGTTTATTTTAAGTTCCTGGCACCGCTTCACTCGATCATATGGAGTTTTATTGGTATCACTGGATTGATTTTGAGATGCTCTTTCCAACCGTATGCGATTTCTGTATTCGACTTGGCTATTGGACGAGTATAGGATGAAGTTGTGTTAAGTTTGACCATAACCACGCCACACAAATGTTTATATACACGCAATCGATTGATCTTGACGAGAGCTGTCGATTGAAACTTAAACGAGCGTCGCAGCTTCCCCTAGTCAAAAGTTATACTACGCGGAAGCCTCTCCCTCCCCCCCCCCTCCTTTACACGGAACACGCGATGCTTCGCAGTCCTCACTCAACGTAACATATTGTTTTGATCCTTTGGCAATCGAGTGGTGTAATTGAATTTTGAATGTAGACGATAGATTCGGAGCTGCAGTGCCAAACTCTATCGCCCGATTTTGTTATCATCGGATTTTCTGGATTGCCTCCCACTTTGGTCGCAAATATAAAGACGTGTTCAAGTCAAAATTAAAAAAGTTCAAAGTGAATAAAATATATATTTAGCAGTTGACATTTAAATTTTCTTTAGCATGTCTTTAATTTTAGTACATTAGTTTTAGAAGTGCTAACCATGTTCAACAAGGGAGGAGTCCATACCCCACATAAATAAACAATCAGGATTTAGGTAAACTAGATTTATAGGCCCATAGGCAGGAGTTAGAGGTCGTTTCGGCCAGGTACTTCAGAAAAAAAATGCAAGGTGTTACATGAGCTTGGCTTCTAACGAGTCAAGTTCTGGAAATTGGCAGACAAAAGTCTCAGTCCACTGCGATTGTCCTTCCAGTGTCTCACCTGAAGAAGTGGACAGATTTAAGGCCCCGAAATTTCGTGAAGAAATTTTATTTTGTGTTATTTTAGTCCCTCTGTGTCTTCTCTGTTGGTTTATCTTTTATTTTATCTGGTAATTTTTGTATTCCCTGTGTTGTTCTTAGTATTGATTTATTTGGTTTTATTATCTGACTAGCAATACTTTTCGTGACTTGAGTTACATTGTGATTTTTGTCCTATTTTTGTGTGTAAATGGTATTTTTCTTGTTCAGCTGTGTCCACTGACATTGTTTTTTATTCTGTTTTATTCACTCATGTGGTGTGTTTATTTTTCGATATCGTGTTATCTATCCTTTTGGTTTGCTTTCGTTGTATGTTCTGTTTTGTAATAAACAGTTGTTCGTGACTCTTTTTGTCGTTCTAATTATATACATATTTATTTTTCATTGACAAGAAAAGAACTTTTCCTAATTATCTGTATGTGGCGTTGTAAAATGTTTTTCCGACTTTTGTCTTGCTGAGTTCTATGTATTTGTGCGAGATTTTTATTTAGTCTTATAGTCAGTAACGGACACAGTCCAAACTAATCATCATAATAAAACGAACTCACCATTGTTATTAAACTTCAAAGATAAAATCAATGCCTGGCATGAGACCGGTATGCATATTTAAATAAGACAACTGGAGAAAAATATGCTTAAACCTTCCAGAAGCTGTAACCACCCCACTTTCTTGTGTAAATGCCGGGAAAATAACGTCTTACCTAAAGGCCTATCCATAAAACCACCCGTAAAAGCAAACGTGCAGAAAAAATAATTCTCTCAGCTAGTCACGCTTATATGAAAGAAATAATTTCTTATTATCACTCACAAAAAACCACTGAACAATGAAATATCTGCTCTCCAACTGGACATCGAATCCAATATTAGTGCCATTGATTTCAATAGTATCTATCAGTCCATAATAAACCTGGTTCAGAAACACAGTCTGAAACACAAGGAAACACAGGCAAAGAAACTGTCCACTTTGATTGAAAAAACAGTATGCACATCCCTCCAGCTCAAAAACTCAACACATTCATTAACGTAAAGGACAGAACATTAACAGAGGTTGAAGAATTTGCAATACAAAAGGGTCTTAACTTTGCCATTGTTCCTACAAAGATACCCAAACTTGAGATAGTGGTACCTGTGGAGAGTGTAATCTACTAACTCCTGCCAAAGGAGCAAGAATAATTCCTTTGGGAAGTGAGTTCAGTGCAGCAAAGCCATCCAAGCAGGATGTATCCCGAGAAGAACATAAAGGGATCAGTACACTGAAGGATAACAACACCGTTACGATCCTCCAGCATACAAAGGCAATGCCGCTGTCGTCATGAATACAACAGATTACGAACAAAAGATCATGCCGTTTATTGACTCTGATAAATATGTTACCTGCAAAAACACCCAACAACCAATATTGAACGAAAAGTTTATCAGACTCTCAAGAATCATCACGCCAGCCTATCTGAGGAGGTCAAAAGAAAGCTTACACCACACAGCAGTAAACCAACAAATATTTATGGTCTTCCCAAAAGTTATAAGCCAGATTTTCCTCTCAGGCCCATTATAAGTTCTTGTAATTCACTGTACCAGAAGTAATCTAAGTTCCTCCTGAACATTGTTTCACCATTGGCTGGACACACATCATCTTTCATAAAGAACTCCTCACATTTCAGGACACTTGCTCAAGCCCTTGAAATAAGTGATAATGATGTTTTGGTTAGTTTTGATATTCAGAGCCTGTTTACTAATGTACTGATACCCCAAACACATAGCATAATACAAAAAAGACTTCAAGCAAACACAGAACTGAAAGACCGAACTAACTTATCTATTTCCACCCTCAGTCTACCGCGATTGTCCTTCCAGTGTCTCGCCTGAAGCAGGGGACTGATTTCAGGCCCCGAAACGTCGTGAAGACATTATTTTTGTATTATTTTCGTCGCTCTGTCTTCTCTGTTAGTTCATATATTATTTTCTCTCGTTATCTTTGTTTCCTGTGTTGTTCTTAGTGTTCATTTATTTGGTTTTATAATCTGACAAGGAATACTTTTACTGACTTGTGTTTCATTGTTGTTTTTGTCCAATTTTTGTAGTGTTTTGAGTTTTATTATTCAACTGTGTCCACTGATATTGTTTTTGCACTGTTTTGTTCATTCACGTAGTGTTTCCGTTTTCAACGTCATCTTGTCTTTTCTTTTGGTTTGCCTTCTGTGTCTGTCCTGTTTTGTAATAATAAGTTTTTCGACTTTTTTTTGTCGTTTTAATTATATATGTTACATATTTATTTTTTATCGACAAGGAAACAGCTTTTCCTAATTATCTGTTTATGGCGTTGTAAAAGGTTTTTTTCGTCTTTTGTCTTTAGTCACATGGTCGGCAATGGACACAGCCCACGAACTCACCATTGCCGTTAAACATCAAATATAAGATCTTAATTGTCACGCATTCTAGATTAATTACCACGCACTCATGGTTACTGCCGACTATTCCGAATACCTTCTTACAGTTCTAGTTTCAAGCTATTCCCCGCCTAATGCAAGCAAAGCTTAGCTAATTCTAAAAAAAATTACACCAAAGGGTCAACGCACCGCACATGTGCGCAATAAGTTTAAAAATATTTTGCAAAAAAATATTTTTCATACTTGCGATTACCAACGCGTCTATTTTTTCTCTGTTCTTCATATTAATTATACATTAAATACAATAACTAATAGACAAATATAAGGAATAGCTCAATTTAACAAGACATATTATACTCTCGTGTAATCTGAGGGATAAAGGACTTGTGATACAAGATATTTTTACGAAACACAAAAAAAAGTCATGTATGGAGTGATTTATCATAGTTTAGTTTCAAATATCGTAACGTTAATGATAGTTAGAGACACGAGAATTTCGCGGGTTCATTTCTAGTCAAGTTGGAATTCACACACTTGTACGTTCATGTTACTTTTGTAATTGGTCGACGTGTTGTTTGACACCTCCTGGAGATGAATGAGCCAATAACAAACATGCAATAATTGTGCGCTCAACCACCGCCTTTTAGCACCACAACAATCAACCAACACACAGTTGATATCTGTATGAGATTGTATAAGCCTGTGAACTCGCGACATTCTCGGGACTCTAATGATAGTAGACTTAATATTTCGTGGTCTCATAAACATATTTTGCTAATAACACCAAGCATTAATATTTTATTATTGATCCCGATATATAATACAGGTTAATTCTGATACTAATACAGTTCCAAATAAAAAAAAAATATTTGTTTGATGTAAAGCCCTAAAATTACATAGGCTTATTACTAGTGTACAAAAGCAAACCCATCCATCATTTATGGATAGCGCCACGTATTTTCGACGGAAATATTTACGCTCAGGCTAGACTTAAATAACCTACGTGCACACTTGTAATTTTGCTTTGGCTATTAGCCACGTGTCTTTGTGAGAAGGCGTATACTTATCTGCATCTCCCAGTGAGAATTAAGTTACTTCGACTCTAAGGTTCCTGATACGAGAGCTGGCACACAAGAGGCGCGATATTTCTAACCACCCAATCACGAAAGCGGCTATGATTTCAAGTGTTCTGGAGTACAAATCGTCGCGGAAAGTATTCCGTGAAATCCAGGTCGTCCTACATATGGGAGTAAATATTCGTTTGGGGGTATCTTTTTATGGTGTCTACAAGTTGTTGATTGGTCATGACATGTACCAGATGGTTATATTGACACAATGCTCTGTTCAGTCGTCCATTTATGTTATGTTTTCATAGTTTGACCGAGATGTTTTTTTCTGTGGTGCTACAAAATAGCATGCCTGACTTCCGTAATGCTTCGCAATTGTTCAGTTCTGAGCGACGTTACAGTAAGAAAATTTATTGCCCAGAGCCTGGAAAATTATCACAAGTTCAGTTGAGAAGCCAGTCTTGGAAGACTAGGTGCAGCTAAGAATCTTCACTAGTACACAATTTTATACGCCTCAAGTTCCGTCCGGCCATAAAGCGGTTTTCACAATAGAGCGTCGCGATGCGGCGCGTCGCGACGCTCGCCGCCAGCGACGAGCGTTATTTGGCGTGTTCACAATAGAGCGATGTTCTGACGTCGGCCGCCGGCGACACAGACCGTGCTGCCATCTGGCATCCTGCAAGGAAGCTTGCAATGAAATTATAAAAACGAACGAACTGCAGTGAAGTTCATTGCCATTTAGTTAGTAAATTTTTTATTTTTTTGCGATATACGCTTTTCTTTAATAAAAGTATTACATTAAAATTCAAAATGGCATTGCAGAACAAGAACGGCTCTTCAGGCATCGGAAAACATACTTTTGTTTTCCTTAAGTTAGGTAAAATTGGTATACATTTGGACTCCAATTGGTATATCTGCAAACACTTTATGTATGTTTTCAGTTCTTTATCTCAGTTTCTCGCTAGTTTATTATGAAGTACAGAAATGCCATTCTTCTTATTCCCCGGCGCTGGCAACGCGCGTCAAAACCAATGTTCGTCGCTCGTGCAATGTTCTTGAAGCTCGACGCCAGCGTCAAGGCTCTGATTGGCTGATGCTCGCCGCGACGCGTCTCAACGTTCTATTGTGAGCACAGCTTAAAGAAACATCGCGACTGCAACGATGTAAATCTAGCGAAAACAACTTCCTCGCAGGTTCTGTTTGTTCCCAGTTTTTAAATACGTGACTGAACTGGGTTTTAACACAACAATCTGTTCACAAAAGATACAGCATTGTCGCCATAGTTTAAAACACTGCTTTGCAGAAGAATGGATGTCGTAAACAAAGGGCTACGCACAGCGATTTTTGATGACTTCGACACTTTGCAGCGATTACATTTATGTTTCGATAGCCAAATTTATGAATGCGCAAACAAATATCGACTTTCATGTCTGTGCTGAATTAATATTTACGCTGAAAAAATTCCATAGAATTTTGACAATTAGATAAGGCACAACTGGTTTGAATGAGACACGTGTGAAAACTAAGGAGGCTGGCATGGTGGTGGCTTAATGATTCGGCTGCTCGCCTCCCACCAAGGCGAACTGGGTTCAATCCCCGGCCGGGTCACTCCCGGATTTTCGCAAGTGAGAATCGTGCCGGACGATGCCGCCGGTCGGCGGGTTTTCTCGGAGACCTCCTGTTTCCCCCCACCCTTGCATTCTGAAGCTACTACACTCTTAACTCATTTCACCCGCCATCGGCTCTGGAGACCACGGAGTTAAGAGCGGCCCAAATAACTCAGCTGAACTCTTTGTGTTTCGTTGTGTCTCCGAAGCACAACACGTTCTGTCGAAGAGTTCGAGCTCAGCCCACTGGGTCAGGGCTGGAAGCGGGCTGTTCACTGGAGCAGAGGCCACCTTGGCTCGAGTACACGGTCGACTATGGACTCTGACCGCAAGTCCCGGCTAACAAAGAAAGCTTCGCGGGCGAAAGTGAAAAGATTCCGTTCGACGCAACGCATATTAACACCTAATACACGACGACGGTGCTGAAGATGTGCAGCGAGGGGGGGAGGGGCGGATCTTCGCCCGCCGCGAACCCAGAACAAATGCACGGGCCGGTGGAAATGTTCATTAGCACTCGGCATGAACTCTTCCCGCCCCCCCCCCCCCCCACACACACCCTACCCACTGCCAGGCCCGCAAGATCTGCGCTCTTGTGTGCATGTTAATTAGAAACCCTCTCCACGCTCCATCCCCCTCCCCCACATGCGGGGGATAATTAAAATATGCCACGGGCCAAATGAGATGAAAAACTGTGCAACGGCTCTTCGAGTTCAGTCGCGGTCTGGCTGTTTCCGATACCAGTTCCGCAGTGCATCTGAATAACTCCCCACGTTTTTTTCCCCTTCGTTGTTGCTTTGCTCAAGAAGAGGGTTGGAGGGGATGTACGACGGGGTGGTTAGGGGAGCTACAGGCAAGGAGGCTGTTGAACAAAAGTCGAGATGGGGAAAGAAATGGGTAGGGGACGCGGACAGAAAGGGCCAGCGGAAAATAATGGGGCAGCAGCCTCGTTTTCTGGCATTAGGCACATAATTACCTGCAGTCGCCTGGGTGGGGTTAAACACGACTGGAACTGCGAAGGACACGAAAGCGATCCGCCGTGAAGGAAAAAGAAGACGGGGTGGTGGAGGGAGAGAGTTTCTGGTCGCTGCAATTTGAATCCCAGTTTCGTCTGTGTCCTTCTGATAGCGCCACAATCGCCCCCTTGGTGAATGTCCTCACAAGTCCGGTTTTGCCAACGACGCCCATAGTATGAAGCCTGAAAGTGAGAGCGCGTGTACCAACATATTATATGAGTTATGTACAGACATATACATATATGGATATGTAGGGACGCCAGTTTATCTCGAGAAGATTTCAGGAGGCATTGATGAGGAGGCCTACAGCCAAAGGATGACTGCAAGTGTGTACACAGGATATTGAAGCCTAGCGTCCGCATAAACCTTTACGCGAAAAAAAAAAAAAAAAGGTGGTCCTATGAATAGGACTACCTGTTTTTCGCGTAAATATTCACGCGCCGGCTAGACTACAATACAGATAAGGCGGTTAACATTTCAAATGATCCATTCACGAAATTGGATACGAGCTAAAATGTTTTGGAGCACAACTTGCCCTGAAATCTTTTTGCAGGGAAATAGGTGTACCTAATATATATATAATTTATACGGTCGTGATTGTACTATTATGGCTGACTTGCAGAATTGTAATTATATAAAATACGAATACACAGAAAAAAAAAATTCTGCGAAATTACAAAATTTCGTTCAAACCTTTCCAAGTACACAAAAAACATACATTTCAACAAAATTTCACACATTTTGTTGCTCAATTAAAAAAAATAATAATTATTGACACTTAATAAAAAAAAAAGTATGCGTACATACAGAACAAGTTAGAAGTGAGTCTCCTACGTTAGCCACTATAGTCCATACGAAGTCACTTCCAACTTTTCTGAAGCTCTACTAAAGATCTACTTTCAGACTATTCCTCCGCCTCGTGCAAACAAAGCTTAACCAGGTCTAGAAAATTGCACTAAAGGGACAACATACCGCATTCGAGCGCGCTCACTTTAATAATATTTTGCATTAGAACGATGACTTACTAGACATCAAAAACACATGATTCACGAGGACTTACCGCCACTAACATGGCTTTTTCCTTACAGCATTTGGAGAAAACTATGTCATATATATGTGGGTCCTATTTGCAATATCTACAGAGTAATTCGACAATCAGCATACCTACCCTACAGTGGTGTGCTGTTGTGTCCTACACGGTCAGCTGGTGGGGCCATTCGTTATCCCGGGACGCTTGACTGGCGTGTTGTATATGCAATTTTGGCAAGAAGAACTGCCGCTGTTGCTTGAGGACAGTGAGACGTCGTATGATCTTCCAGCATGATGGTGCACCTCCTCACCTCCACTATGCTGTGGTTTGTACACTTACATGTGCATTTCCCTGAGAGATGGATAGGACGAGGCGGTTTTCACCCCTGGCCTCCTCGATAGCCAGATCTATCGCCACTAGATTATTGCATATAGGGATGGCTGCGGGATATTGTTTACCAAAGGACTGCACGAACACGTGATGAGCTAATTGCGCGTATCATGCATGTTACTACAGAAATCAGAAACAGCCGTGTGCAGCTACATAGAGCATCACATGCGGTTTATAACCGTGAGGCCAAGTGTATGGAAGTAGACGGAAACATTTCTGAACATCTTTTGTAAAGGCTGTTCACGATAAAGTGAGCACTTTTGAAATCAACCTTAGAAAAAAGGCCACTGCTCCAACCTGCATATATTTTAACGGGTGCACTGAGTGACATGAGCCCAGTTAAGTTGGTAATGATGGACGGAAGTAGTTCCATGTATTAACGACGAACAAAATGTGCTGTGTAACCATTTGTGATAACTTAAATTATTTCTCTCGCTTTCCGTTTTTTTAATGCATCGAAGTGTAAAATTGAGCAGATTTATAGAATATTTACTTTCCTAATAATTTCACAGTTTCACTTGTTTGACGTATGAATAAAGTTTTGAGGCCTGTTGCAACGTTAATTTTACATAAGGCGAATGAAAACAAAAGGTTCATACGAGTAGATCTTAAGTAGGGCTTTCAAAAGTGCTCATTTTTACCGTGAACAGCCTATACGCGTGTTAGACGCAATTGCGATGCTCAACTGTAAACGGTAAAATCTGATATTACATCACTGTATTTACTTCTGAAAGGCTTATTATTTATTCGTAATTTTTCAAATATTTCGAATTACTCTGCAAATATTCAGAATTGGACCCACATTTATATGACATATTTTGCTCCAAATGATTTACGAAATTGGCCCTGTGAGTGGCGGTAACTCCTCATGAATCACCTGTATTCTCTCTCTAATTCAGTTATATTAACTATAAATGAAACATTTTAATTTATAAATAATATATACGTAAATGTTTAATTTAACCAAAAATAAGGTACGTAAATTTTTTCTTACACAAGTATGCGACGCTTGTGACATATTGTATATTTAGGAATAAACCAATCACGTAATACATGGTGTGATTTTTCAAAGATTTAATTCAAATGTGTACAGACGTCACGAATAAACTATAAAGGAAAATAATTTATATTGGTTATTGTATTCCCATATAACGACCGCCTTTTGGGCCACACCGCATCAGACAAGATTATAGCGAAACACAAATGAAAAAAATAATGCGCAGAAGTCGAAAACACGTCGGGTGCTTCGGGAGAGTCCACTGCCCGCTGCACGGAAGGGGTGTGGTTGTCCATGTTCAGTAGTGACAGCGGCCGAGAGAGGTTGATGGAGAGCTGCTCCGCGCGCGATGTTCTTGTGCCGCTTGGCCAACATGTGGTAAGTGCACCATACCTGCATTCACGAGGGCATCGTGGCAGGAGAGACAGAGAGAGAAGTGGCTGGCCTAGAGCACTATAATAGGATGTGAGGCAGGGGCTGCCACTCTCCTCACTGGGTCACCTCTGGCGCAGGACGTCGCCCCGCTGACCGACTCCGAGGACCAGGGACCTTGGGCCTTGGCCAGGGCCGTTTCCGAGAGCCAGCTTCCTAGAGGGACCATCTCCGCGAGGAGACCAGGGTGTGGGCCGGACGACATCGCACCGAAATATCCCAGTGGTGAGTCGTTTTGGATAGCTGGGACGATCCGGGAACAATTGCCTCCCCGCGATCATAAGAACATAAACAGAGATTTGGTTATGCCAGTAAGCCTATGAAGGGAAATCATTGAAAACTCCAATTGTAAATTAATAGGAATTGTATATGCCAGTTTTGTAAAAGGCTGAAAAATAATATATATATTTTTTTTCTTTTTTGTTGCGTGAGTAACTTATTGACAACGTTCGAAAAAATCCCATCATGTAATGGTTAGTTGACAGAGAATTATTTAATTGTTTTAGCCATAGAAAGCACTTCGTTTTGATAGTTACGTCCCCTTATTGCGTGCACCTCAAAGTGAATTATTTGGTACAGTTTAAAGAGTAACAGTCTCCTTTTGTGCGGATACGACCATAAAACAATATCCGCAACAGCGTGCATATTACCTGTGGAAGAAACGTAACTAGCGATATTTAACAGCGCAGCATGGTAGTAGAGAGCGATGTTATCAGTTTAGTCTGTATTACGCGAGAGTAGTGTCACGTGGTTTCCCTCCCTCCAGCGGCTAGCGCTCCGGAGAGCCCTCCCCTAAACTGCCTCCTCTACCTTCCCTCCCTCAAAGATGCGCGAACATTATTTCTCGTTTGAACTCTACTATACTGTGGCGTACAAATGTCATTACTGTGCCAGCTCTCAGACAATATAATGCCGAGTTGACAGTGCTGCAACCACATGTTATGTCCTACATAAAAATCACGCTACCGTGTTCATGTGAGAGATTTTCACGTTGATTGCGGCCAAAAAAAATTGTTACGCTCCAGTGAATTTCATAAAACTGCTGTAAACGTAATGTCATATCGCCAAAGTCGTGGACGTCATATATTACGGCAAACTCACTTTTCATCTGCTGAATCCAGGCGACGTCATAACGTGTCAGCAACGTTAAAAGTGTTAAAAACCGAACGCATAAATTTTTTTTTTTGTTGTTTGTTTGTAGGTTGCGCTTTAGGTACGGAAGGATTTTTTAAAAATATTTATTTTATTGGTTGCCACGAGCTCAGTTGGACACCCATTAAATGACTTTCATTCAAAATAAGCACTTCATGTTGGCGTGACCGAACCGTGGATCACTCAATTATACATAAATGGAATTTGACTTTATCGATAAACAATGAGTAGAGGCCCGAGAAATTCACGGGCTCATTTTGGGACAAGCTAGAATTCAACACATTTGCGTTTATACAGCTTTAGCCATTGGACCACACGGTGTTTGACACCTTATGGAGAACCCTGGCCTTCCACTGTGACAGCAGACTACCAGTGTTCATTTGGTATCGGCATATTTTTACTTAAGACTGTAGAGTCTAGGCTGAAGGTCATTGAACTCGAGAATTTCTCGGGTTTCTAACAATGAATAACCAGCTTAAGCTCGAATGTACAGGAACTAGTGCAGTCTTACCTGAGCTATATGAAAACTTCATAGTTTTCCATTCCACTACCGATAGATGCATTGTAAATATAAATTTTAAAAAAATTGCGCCAACAGATCTTCCAAAAGAAGGCAGTCTCTTCTTCTTTTAATGACTGGATTTTGTTTTCTGACATTGTTTAATTAGTTGTAGACATAATATAAATGGCCAATATATGAATATCAACATATTTACTGGCCTAGTGAAGTCGGAAAATGCGAGTAATTTCAAACGCGCGCATGCAGACACACATGTAGATAGATGTACGTGAATTTACATAATTTTCTGGTAGCATGCTCGGCTTTAAGCATGTATGATTATATTGTTCCTTTTGCTATTGAACCACATTGTTTCTGACACATACTGTACGACACTTTAGACAGTAATAAACACAAGTAAATGTCATCACCGTTTCATTATTACGTGTATAGGCTGTTCACGGTGAACTGACCACTTTTGAAAGACCTGCTTAAGCCCTTCTTGTATACACGTTTTGTATTCTTCCGCTTTATATAAAATTAACATTAACGTACCGACTAGCTGACAAATTCCCAGTGCGAAAAGCGAACTGAAAATCTTCCGCGGAGGGGCCGGGGCGCAAACCCACGACCCCTCAACTACAAGTCGGCTACCCTACCCCTGAGCTATTGGTAGAGACCTGAAGAATTCGCGGATTCATTTAGGGACAAGCTGGAATTCAAAACACGTGCGTTTATATAACTTTAGCTACTAGTCCACGCGGTGTTTGACACCTCCTGGAGAACGGTGTCCAATTGTCGCCTTCCACTGTGACAGCAGACAACCAATATGCAGTTGATATCAGCATGTTTGTACATAAGGCTGTAGAGACTAGCCTGCAGGTCATTGATCTCGCGAATTTTTCAAGTCTTTAGCTATGGGGCTAAGACAGCTATCAATACGCTTCTCTCAATCAAATAGTTTATACTATATATTTAGAAAATAGAATTTCTATTAAATTTCTCCTCGAAAGTATTAATATCACGTCTGGTAATAATTTGTTTTCAGAGAAGGCATTTGATTGACATAGAAATAGAAAGGCATTGCTGTAGCTTAACACTGGTGTATTATGATATTTACTTTGAAATATTATTCAAGGACATTTCACCCATTAGATCAGCATATTTTTGACAGAATCGGCCTTAAACGATTTCTTATGTTTCGTAAACTTTATCTAGCTTTCACTCGCATGTAATATTAACAAAAATGTCGTTAATCATGTTAGCCATGTCTCTTTTTGACTGTAATACGTCGTTAGTCCTACTCTAAGTCCAGACTAAAAGTTAGGCCGGACGAAAGCAAGATAAGCCTCGGACTAGCAATAATATGGCTCTCTGAATACAAAAAAAAAAAATTTGGTCGGAGGATGATCTTTCCTTAATCCGGTCTAAAAACGACTATGAATAAGGCCCCCAGTGTCTCTACCAAGAAAGAAAGGAAGGCAGTATCTGTTGATGTAAAGTTTTGAACTTTATAGTGTGGAGACAGGTTTGGTTGAGAATATGAGTTGTCCCCGTGTTCAGTCGCAATATTGGTTCTTGATCACTACCGACTCACTCATACCTAACGTGTCTGAATATCTGTGCAGAGTTCAAGGTAAATCACCCATGTGCTATTTGTTTCAGCAGGTACCCAATATTGTTTCACGTGACTGAGACGGTTCATTTGACACATTTTCCTGTACAAACCAAAGAGGAAGACATAGGGAAAAATTTCGCTCATGTGACTACCTATTGGCTAGACTTCGTTATTAAAAATTTTATTTATTTATGTAGTTATTTTAATAGACAACATATTCGGGTACTGTCCGGTTTACAAACGTGTCTGTTAAAACAAAGGTTACATACTAATAATTAATTACTAATATGTGTTACTAAGTACTTCAGTTACAAACAATATAAGTTAACTCTAATTGACCTACTCAACATACAGCGAAAGTCAAAACTAATTTATATACAAATTAATAATATATGACTGCAGTGACAAGGGCCTGGTTAACACGAATCAATCACATTAGTAATAAAATTAATCTAACGACGACATATCAGAAAACTTTGACTAACAACAAATAAATACAAATAAAAATATATATGTAGTTATCATATTTGAGTGAAATTACCGTTTAGCCTAATAATTCAGCGAGCTGTGCTGTTATTAAAGTGGACTTGTATTTAAATCTGAAAACCTCAAAACATTCTGTGTTTTTATTAAGATCTTCTGACAGGTATTTCCATGCTGTAAGGTAGAAGAACAATGACTGAAAGAATTGTTGCAAGAAGACGTCTCCGGTGGTCGAACTGAGCTAGATAAAACAAAGCACTTTTATTTCTGCACCATTACTTTATTTTTCGATAAAGTAACCAAATATATTTAAGCATTTGACATAGCGTTAAAATGTGGTTTTCAATTCTCTGACGATAGAAAGTGGCGTCCTGCTCAATAAGCCGTTTCGCCATTTTGTGTTTCACTTCGTTGTCGCTGGGAAATCTTCTACCCCATAGACGTTTCTTCATCTGGCCAGGCAGACGAAATTCCCGACTGCGCAAAATCCGGAATGTACGGTGGATGGGAAACACATTGCCAATGTCAGGTGTGCAGTAAGGTTGCTGTGGTATGGGCTACATTATGCCTGGCATTATAGTGCAACATCTTCACTCTTCGTGCAAGAAGACCATCTAATGGGAAGACAATTCTCCACCTACGACGAAGTGAAAGACAAAGTGGTGAAATAGCTTCATAATCAGGTAGCAGCTTTCAATCGCCAGGGAAGGGAAAGTTACATTTTACGCTAATACAAATGCTTAATCTAATTTGGTGATTTTGTCGAAAAATATATTAATGGTGCCGAAATTTAAAGGAGTTTTGTTTCTTGACCTATCTTTACCGGAAAACTTACTTTTTGACTTACTCTCGTAATTACAGGACTGACTTAAATATGAATATGTTTGCTGTCAAGCTTGTCCTCATATATTCTCTCGGGAGTTTACAGCCCCCAAATTATGGGTCTTGATAATTTTACTATAGACGATTCAAAACAAGTGAAATCAACCACAGGCACTGGCCAATTCCCAGCCAATTACGTGCGTAACGCGCCTCTGTGGTTTGTCCATGCGCTAGTTCTTGAATGACGCGGGGCATTTCGGGCGGAAAATTCAGCACGACAAACCTCAAAAGCATCGATTCGCGTGATCATTGCCGGCTATCAGCAAACTTCGCAAAGCGCGCCATTTAAGGTTATGCAACCCTACAAACCGCCCTGCCTGAAATGCAGCTTCCTTCATTAACTGAAACCTGAGGTCCCGCGGTTAAGTATTCCGATGATTGCCAACTAATTTGCGAAACGTTCGACGCTAAGTGACGATTACGCTTGGTCTCCTGTTCGGCCGGGCTTGTGATCGCTTCCCTTAATCGTGCTCCCCCACCCCTCTGCGATTATGGTAATTAGCTGGTCTAGAAAATTGCCGACTGCAGAAGTGCTGGCTAGTGACAAGAAATTAGCCAGGTCTTGAATTCAAAACACTAGATGCCAGCACCACCCTCGTGTGCCACAGAGGTTAGTCGAGATCGTCCAACGTCTACAAGTTTCACGAAAGAACTCGTTTCATGAATGTGTTTTGTGTTATAAGATGTGGAAAAACTCTACTCGCATCGAGTTACACACGTTATAAGTAAAGCCGGTGATTTATTTCGCGAAATAACTGGGTTTACAACCTGAGTGAGCCAAGAGTTTTGGGCAGCTCTTAACAGCGAGGTCCTGAGAGTCGATGGCGGTTTTCGAGATGAGGTTTACAACATACAATGTATAGTTCGTGACTGATGGAAGTCCCTGGAAGGAATTTCTTTAGCTTGACGTGTGGCAGCATCAGGCTTTAAACGTGGATCCTATGTTTGCACACGACATCACATACTTCTGTCTAAAACTTAACACCTGCATTCCACTGTGGGTTTTGACACTTGCCTGTCCCACCACAAACCCCACATCTCCCACATCCAGGGTTGCTCCAATCAGTCCTGTACTGTAGACACTTGCAGGAATTCTCGTGTTGCTGGCTGCTGTGGCCATTGGTATTCATTTGATTCTCTAGCCGTGACACTCAGTACTGGGCTACTGCAAGGCAGCACTTTCTTTATTGAATATCTCGTATAAAGAGGGACACTGGATTGTCGCGGGAAAAAAAGTATGTAGATATGAGATAAAGTATTATGAAATTCAATTAAGAAACAACTCTTTAATTTTCTCCCAAAAATACGATGTATCTGTGTAAAAATGTTTGACCTCTAAGTCGTCCTCACACACATTCGCTAAAATTTTTCTTGTCCTACTGACTGCTAGAGACTCAAGAATTTCAAAAGTCAATTTGACTGGGGGGGGGGGGGGGGGTAAAATTTTCGATAACTCTACGTACATGCCAACCGCATGACATGTCTTCACTAGGTGATGCCTTACTATGAGCTAGTTGTATTTAATCTCCTTGTTTATAACTTGATCAGCATCCTGCAAGATGCATCAGAAAACCGATGACACAACCATCAAAATAATACCACAGGCGCAACTTCGTAAATGCTAAAATGACCATATTGTTACGCACTGCAGCTGGCACCGGGCTGCTGTCTGGTGCTGTATGAGGTGACCCATCTCAACCCTCCCCCAGACGAACGCGCTCGCTGCCTTGTCGCAAACCTCCTCGCTCCGTCCCCCCCTTAATACGAAGCCCGTGATTGATTGACAGCAGTAAGACTGGCTGGCATCTCAGCCCCTCCTCTTCCCCTTTCTGAAGAAGCCCACAGAGGAATTAGGACACTCGGCGCAACTAGGGATTTAGTGACATTTCTGGATGACGGTCTACGACATTATAAATACTTCCGCTGTCCAGCGGCCAGCAGTCTTTGGCGAAGGCTATCTAGCTGAGTTTGGCCGCGAAGTTAAGTTCGGTACGACGGCGGACGAGGTGTTCGTGCGTGGTGTGAATGTACGAGAGGGCGTGAAACCCGACGAGTGAAGCCTACTGTGCGCGAGGATGCTCGGAGAACTCTATAACATTACGGACTGGCGGGAGATGGACTAAACTGAGGTGGGACTGAGTGGACATGTAATACGGATTTTATTGTAAATATTGGAACGGTCAGATATGGACACATAATTTATAAAATAATTGAATGGGTTTTGATACATTGTCTATTGGGACTGATTGTTAATGGATTAATTTCATTGAATTCTTTGAGCTAATTATAAATTGTATTAATTGAAATCACTAATTAAAGCAGTAAAAAAATATCAATTTATTGTTAGATTTATTGTCAGTGCCTAGGCAAAATACTTTCCACCCCCCCCCCTCCCCCAGATTTTCAGTTCGCTTGTCGCACTGAATCTCACTAGAGCTTCGTCAACACCAAATGACACAACAACTTCAAATGAAGGAAAACGGAAAAAAAAAAAAAAAATGGACCAGTGGTTAGCGTCATGACTCGTCGTGCGCATGTTCTAGTATAATTTTAGGTTCGCGGATTCAATCCCACCTACTTCCAAAATATTTTTATATATTTTTTCATTTTACTAACATTGTAACATAACATTCTGATTAATATTATTTAAAACATCAATATTAATAATGCTACTAAAATCACAATTGTTGTACTAAACTTATACACATAGATCAGTCAGATTAAACAAATATAATTATACTACCTAAGTTAGTAAATTATGTTCTGCTATGTTTATAATATAGAAAAAAATTATAGGTATGCTAGTAGTTGAGTTTAACACATAGGTCCTATTCGAGTGATAACTGTAATTGCTGCAAAGAAAAGATCTGTATTGTACCAACACTAGCTGCCATTTCGTGTTGAACTTTACTGAGTTACTTTAATACGTTGTAATTAAATTAATAAAATAAACGATTTATGTTTTAAATATACTAAAATAATATTTAGACCAATCAGATACAAGGATGATTTCCCAGAGTCTCATGTACCCAGTTAGTGATTGGGTACGCCCATGTCAAGAAACCGCCACGTTATTGCACTTCTCTATACTTGCTTGTTCTGTTATGGAATCTCGAGACTTAATCTTACACTGTTTGTGTCTACGACAGTAGAAGAATTGTTTGACAGGTAAGGCATGTATGACCCTAGTTTTACACAGCAAGGTTGCACACTGCGCACATATACTGACGTTCGAAGGAAGCCTAAAATTACGGCACTTATATCAACCATTCTTGGAATGACATTTCTTCTGGTCTCTGCTTTCTCCCTTACCACCTGTTGGTACGTTGGTTCGTGCCGCATTTGACACGCCTACTGGCTGAACAAAATTGATTACTAGCTGACTGTCAGCCAGTGTAGTGTCAAGTTGGTAATCCTTCAATCAAATATCCTTATATATATATAAAAAGTTATACAATTTATATTTTTAATTTTGGCAGCTATAGATAGAACGTTTATTATTTTTATTCGCGTTAATTAGTGCTGATGTGCTGTAAATTTATTTTAATATTTTGGCAAGCATTAACGAAGCTATGAAATTACATACAACACGAGTTTTGCTCTCACTGCTGGGAATTTTTTTTTATTAGTGTAGCCCAAGTTACACTAGTGCATCGTGTTATCATTGTTACGTGTATATCTCGGTCATTTATTTTTCTGTGGATAACGTGATCTGTGAATGTTTCTTAGTTCCGGTTTGCGAACAGTACGGCCACAGAATACATAAGAATACAGAGGTGAAACAAGGGCTTATTCCGCGTACTCCAACCGCACACACCAACAAAATGGCATCACAAGCGAGCAACATTTTGAAACGGCGTTCGCCATTCAGCGCTGGGCAACCTACTTGCCAGTCACGCCTCCCAGCCAACGGGTGTAAACCCCGCAGTATGGAGTGGCCAATCATGCACACGGCCTATGTCGACACGTCTACACTGCGGTGAGGAGTCGGTTCTTGGAGGCCGTACAGGACGGCTGTGTGTCCCGCGTGCGTGGTAATTGCAATATTCACGAGCGATATATGCCGAGCGCACCCAAGCTGTGCGCGATTTTCACGGCACAAACCGAACTACACGCAAATACAAAACAAAAAGGCAGAGATGCACTATTTCAGCAGTCAACTGCGTGGATTCTCGCAACTTTCATTATAGTGTTTCTTTAATGGGCAAAAAAGAGACACATCAAATAGCTGCAGCTTGTGAGTAATGTGTGAGGGTAAACATAATAACTAGAAATCGTTCGTCACTGCTCTCTCGATTTTTGGGGGATCCAAGCAGTGAGATCCGTGTATGTCAAGAATTAAAATTACTGGTCCTGCATGTTTGGCAGCAATGGAGTGGTGGCATGCCAATTTCATAGTTGTCGTTTTGACATTGCCCTTTCATCACAATAAAAGGAGGTACATAATGACCAGCTGCAGTTACACACGCCATAACACTCACAGTCTCGCCTTCTTCACAGTATGTTTGACTGACAACGTCCCTTGTCCCATTCTGTGATATCACTTTTTGTGGTTTGTAAATGAGCTGAAGGCCACTCTCATCACAATTGAAAATGTGAGAGAATTTGTCCCACAGACCCAAGATGTGCAATTTCATTGACAAATTGTCATAAAATTGAGAGATTTTCCCTTTGGAGAGCTCTCTAACTCTAGCGAATGATAGTGCTTCAGATACACTAACACTGAGAGCTTTGTGAAGACTTGGGAAGCCTCGAACCCATTCATTACCCGCCATTTCTTCTTCGTTGTTGAAGGGATGTTTCAATCCATTAGCAAAAGCAAATCGATTAACGAGAGTTTGGAGCTCTTTGAATGTCAGTCCATAACCTAAACTGTCAAGTTTAAGAAGGTGAGTTACAAGTTCTTCATCCACTGTCCTACTAAATGTTGTGTGTTGTCCAAATTCAGGCATCGACACATTTGACAACACACGCCACCATAATGTAGTTCGAGGCACATTAAAGGTTTTTGCAGCTGTAAAGAGGCGAACTTTGTTATCTTCAAATGCCTTCACAGCTCTCACCATAGTTTCTTCGGTCCAACTACATTGGTCTGTAGTGCATTCTTGGTTTCGTACCATAACAATATGAGCTATCTGAAACAAGGATATCAGGTTCTAGCTAGGTTATGTAATGCCCTGATTTATTTTGGAAGCACATGTTTGTAAGTATTTGGAATCCTATTAGTGTGAGTTTACTGAGTACTTTTTATCCCTCTCACTTTTTGCACTGTTACACTCTAAATCGAAAACTGTGTAAATGAGCCAAATAAGTAAAACCAGTGAAAATTGCACCTCTGGATATCAGTAGGTATTTACTGATTACTACAGTGGCTGAGTTTGACTGATTTATTGGTGATTTTCACCGAATCGCAGTGAATAACACTACTACGAAGCATTTGTTTCCACTTAATTCAACTGATTCATCAATGCATAGTAGCTTCTAACTACTAAGTTATTTATTATTACATGGAATGATCTTACTAATTCGGATTTATAGTGTGTCGATCAAAAAATGTATCGTATAATCATGCACCCTCCCAATGGCTTGGGAATGATACCGCATATCCTGTCTAAAACAAGTGTTTTTCATCCATTCACTACCAGCCATAAAATGTATTAGGCATACAAGGTAATATTTCATTAAAATACATGGCAGTTTTAAATAAAGGAAACAAGTATGCAGTTTAAGTAATTTTGATAAATTGCTGATTGATTTGATCGATTTATTTACTTTGGCCCAAAACCACGATGTCCGGTTATCACAACATGTGTCACGCAACACTTATTTCTCCCAAATCCCAACAGGTCGCATCAGCAATCACTCTGGTAGACAAGAGAGGCTCCAAATGAGTGGAAACCGTGCCTTACCACAGCAGAACTTCTCTCACACATAATACAAGCACAAATAATAGTTTTGTAAAAGTTTTTTATTACTATATAATAATGCTGACTAATAATTTATCTTACCTGTTGTCAAGTTTAAAGCTGTGCTGCAGTTGTAATTCCAAACCCGTGGCTTCTGTGTAAACACATAAAACATGCACACTTGAGCAGTACTCTCACTGTAGTCAGATCAGTATTACCAGTTCTAGCCACCGAAATTTACTCCAATTTCTTACTACGTGCCATTTGCCCCCATGTCTATTTGCCCCACCGTTACCATATATATGCTTGTGTGTGTGTGTGTGTGTTATCAGGGTCATGCAGTCAGTTTGACGCGGGAGCCAGAATGGAAGTGAGTGGTTCGCTACCAGTCGTCGAACTATAGCGGTGGAGAACTGCTGACAAGGTCGCCAACGGCTGGCCGGCCGAGTCAGCAGCACTGATGGCCTGGAAACACCGGCAAGCTCTGTGGACGACTAACGTAACGCCTCAGAAAACTTTAGAAATTGAAAGTACAATAATGCAATAGCAATGGAAACGAAACACGATTTAGGCAAGAACAATGCCTATAGGTCTCACTAAAGGGGGAGGAGGATCGAAAAAATGTCGGAGGACCTCCTCTCCTCTGGATGTCGATACAAAGGAGTAGTCAAGTAGTAAGTGCCGCTGTATAACGGTATAAATATAAAGTAGACTATATTCCGGGCAGTGTGGGGAACTGGGTGGATGGCAGGTTAACCATGCCACACCACTTCTCCAGACTATGCGGATGTAGATGCAATGGAATAAAATCAAGAGATGGCAAAACTGTGTCGACCCGAAAGCAACCCACAGACAAAAAGAAAGATAAATAGGGTAGAATTACAGGAAAAGGAAAGGGGAATCTTATACCCCTGCATTACTCAGAAAGGGCACAGGTGCAATGGCGATAAGTAAGCGTGTCCTGCCTTTGCTGGCCATGCAAAAAAAGGAAAATTATTTATATTTCTTAAGTGTTTATCATATAAGTTTATTATTGAATTGTGAAAATGAGTGCAACAGAGTGGTGGTCTCCCTTCATGGAAAAACCTGGAGGAAAATTCCATGGCACGAATCTGAGAGAATTGAAGAGTTAGTCACACTAGTTTTTAAAGAGCCCAAGTCTCTAGGAATATATGTGTTGAGTACAATGATAGATCGAGATAACAATTGGACACAAATTAAAAACCAATAGATAACAAATTTTAATGAATTAATGTGGTCCATCCTCTTATACATGGGCAACCTGCAGAGGAAATCCCGAAGTTTGCCAATACATGTTTTTATGATGGTTCAGAGGATTACGAAAGCATGGGAATTCCAGGAGGTCCAGGCGACAAGATGGAAGAAAAGGATAGAAACAAGACTATGACTGATGCACTAGTTTGAAAGTACCAGATTATTGCACTTTGGAAAATAAAAGGAAAAAAAATGCAAATTTTCTTTTACTAGACAGGACACTGAAAAACTATTCCTTCCTGCAAGAATATGTTAAGGAATTGGAATTCTGTCTGAGAAACAGAGCAAGAACAGAAAAAAAAACCAGTATAGAAAACAAAACCAACCTTTGCCCAAAGTGACAAAGATGGTAAGGAAGATTACCTACATGGGAGGCAAAACCTCCTAGGAAATTGATAATGGCATGTCCGGTGAAAAAAAGGCAAAGCAGTGAAGAAGCAAAATAGAACATCCAAGAAATAGTGAACCCTGTCGAGAATGGCTGGAAGGTGAAGAATTTCCAGAAAGTAAGAGGTGTAGGAGTTCTCATAGAGGCAGGTGACGAAGCCACAATCAATAAAATAGAGACATCTGAAGAATTGAAGTCACTGAGACTTCATTTTGACAAACTCAGGAAAAAGGGCGCGAAAGTAATAGTTTATGATGTCTCAAGGTAAGAAGACAATGAGGAATTGTTAGCAAGAATCTGGAAGTAAATCTTAGGGGAAAAAAATTAAATCAAGAAAGAAATTTTCACAAAGGAAGTGCCAGTCTATGTGCGGACTAGAATGAACAAGGAGAATATATATATATATATATATATATATATATATATATATATATATATATATAGTTTTAGATGGTCCTTAGGCATTCAACAAGATAATGGTCACCCAAGAAACTATTTGTATTGGTTATGCAGTCTGAAAAATCAGAGAATTTCTAGGTTCAATAAGTTGCTAAAAATACCAACAGCCAACAATATGGACATCAGAACAAACTTTGTAAGAGTGCGGAAAGATGATCGAAATATGAAATGGAAGGGCACAACTGATATGATAAAGATAAATGTAAAAGCAATAAAGAAAACCATCTTTCTATAAATTGCCTTCGAGAAAAAAGAACAATCATCGAGGCGATTCTAAGAAATGCCCACAATATGATAAATTATTCTCAATGGAACTAGAAAGGATTGACAATGGAGTGCGATGACTTCTACAATAGAAATCCATGTGGGACAAATGAACCTGCAAAGATCTGCAGTTGAAGTACTGATCATTGCTAATGAAGGAAATCTCGATAACATTCCAATGCAAGAACTTTGTGCCTTATATGGACAAGTAATTGGAATGATAGGAACAGTCGTCACATTTAGTGATAAACCAATGTCAGCATCCTGGATAAAAAAATAATTTTAATATAACAAGAATGGACAATTTTGCAAACAGTCAACCTGTCTATGTTCATTTATAATTGGGAACAGCTAGCATAAGTTTGGCCAACTCCTACATCCATTACTAGAGTGACCTCCCGAGTGCATCTTTAGCAGTGGGATGAATGTATTGGACTACTGGGTTGAGAACACTTGATAATCAGTGCCGATGGTAATGCCAAATCTGTATAGTGGAATCCCCCTGTCACAGACGATCGAGGAATAGTGATTGATCGCTACTTACTGGCAAATGACCTCCATGTCGTCAATGAACTTGGATCCCTCCCCACCAATGTTTTTCCCACTAACAACACAGAATAATCCCTGGACATGACTCTGGCATCAAGAAAGGCAGCAAGAATAGTTATGTATTGGACAGTAACTGATGACTCGTAAAGTTATCATCAGTTAAATATGTACGATATTAAGTATACACGTAGCCCCAAAGAAGATAGAGATATGCAACAGACAAGATACATTCATAAGGGTGGAGATTGAAAGAGATTCGATGATGTATTAATCGATAATCTGCAGAGGTACCAAGTAGAATTTTCGGAAGATCAGCACCAAAGAGCACTACAGTTAACGAAAGTTATCCAACATACATGCAACTGAACACTACGGACTTCCAACCCTGGTGCCCCACTAAACAGATGATGAAATTAAGAACTAGAAGAGATGAGAAGGAAAGTTTTGAAGATAAGAAAATTAAAAAGAAGCAGAGATGAGACTCAGTGTTTAAGTTTGGTTGATGAATACATAAGTTAAAATAGGATATGCACAAGATTGCTAAAGGAAAAGAACAGATATTCTTGGAAAAGTTTTGTAACCGAGGAAGGTAATGAAGATCCAGAAGGGCTAGTATACAAAATACTGGCAAATGTAAAGCTTACCAAAGCCATGAAAGCCTAAGAATCCAGGGAAAAGTGATGATCAGTCATCAGGAAAACACAGAAAGACTCATCTAGACTCTCCTGCCAGAGGACAGCAGAGAAGGTGAAGAATAATTACATCGCATGAAGAGAAAAAAAAATGACACAGTTGCCGGACACTGCGTACTGCCGACTTGACAGAATAGTGAAGGAGCTGAAAAATAAGAAGGTACCTGGTCATGGTGGGATATTTTCAGAAATAGTCAAGATGGTGTACTCCAGGATACGAGAGGACCTACTAGCACTGAAAATGAAAAATGTAATTCTCAAGATCTTATAGAAAGTGTAAATAAAGATGCAACAAACCCAAAATCGTACATGCCCCTTACATTACTGCCAGTGCTGAGAAACTTCTGGAAAATTTAGTAAACAAAAAATTACTAGGTTTTTCTAGAATCAACTGAAGGACTTCATAAGTAACAATACAGTTTCTGTCTGGAAATGTAGGGACACATAAAAAGCTGTACTTGAAGTGGTTCGGAATGTAAAATAATGTCGACAATTTTATGTCCTGAAAGTTTCCCTTGACATAAGTGGAGCCTTCGGTAATGCATGCTGGCCATGAGTACTTTGGAAGTTGAGAGAAAAGGTATGCCTAGATAATATGTATGCGATATTCATGAATTACTGTGCGAAGAGAACTTTTCAGTACAAAGTGAACAACATATGTGTACAGAAGAAAATGTGTGAGGGATGTCCCCAGGGATCGGTCGTAGGCCTGTCTTATAAGACATTCTTTTTGACTCATGACTACATTTTTAGCTTGCATAAGAAAGTGATATCTTCGATGCTGCCAATGATGTCCTTGTGATAATTCCGAGATGGAAACAAGCTGAATTGGAACACAAAGCAGAAGAAATATTATGGCAGATCGAGACATGGGGAAAGAAAGTCAAGTTGTACTTTTCTGTAAAGAAAACCAATGCATTGCTAATAAAGTGAATTTCCAAAGATCGCCAACAATAATACTTAAGGGAAGGCCAGTGAACATAAAGAGCATGGTTAGGTATCTTGGAGTGGTATTGGATAGCAAGCTACACTTACAGGATCACATCAGGTACCTCATGGATAGAGCTGTAAGCCTTTTACAAGGAGGCGAGGTGTGTCTACATAATCGGGGGACTTGGATTTAAAACCCTGATAACGTTGTACAATAGTATCTTCCTGGGAATTGCATTATATGGATATGCAGGGTGGTACAAAAAGCTAGAATAGTGCGTACACATAGACTTCTATTAAAGACAAGGGATCTGCATTGCTTGCGGTCACAAGAGTATACAGAAAATCTACTGATGTATTGCAAGCAAGTTATAACTTGAATAATCCTCCTCGATTTGTTAGTTGAAGAATGAGGAAATTTAATTAATGAAACTGGTGGAAGATCTGCATTAGTGGCTAGGAAGAATATTTAGAAAAGAGATGCTGGACCTCAGGCAGGAGAGATCGGACACCTCGGAGAGGGGAACGACAACATACAGAAAATTCCCTTACATAAGGGGCAGAATCTGCCATTACTGGATCACGGATGATTATCATCTGTCACAGATGTTAACAGGAGATGGAAATTTCAACACAAATCTGTACACATTTAGTTTGGTATTCCACTCTCTGTAATATATGCAACACTGAAGACACAATGCTACATTCTTTGCAAGATGGTCCTTAAAATGACGATTTAAAAACTGAATACTTTAGAAGACTTAATATAGAAGAAATTGAAGTGATTTACATGATATTATGTCCAACAAGAGAAACGCAAAAATATTGGAATGCGTTCTCAATATTTCATACCGAACTGGTCTGAATATGTAAGCAAGAGGGAGTGTGGAAGTTGACGGAACAATACAAAAACATGTGAAATGGGCAAAGAAATCTGTGCAGCATGTACTAAAAGATGGACTAGTTCTACAAGTAGATATACCTAAAAAAAAATAATAAATAAATAAAAGTGTGACAACAAATAACGGGCATGATGCCAGATCGTACAAAGCACATATTGGTACTGTGTTTAGTCATGTTCTGCTTGATAGATTTTCAGTTATTATATGTGTATTATCTTCTAAAATAATTGTTAAGTCGGAATAATTCTTCTAGTATGGCATTAAAACAGCTGAGATGTATGTAGACAAAAATGTATGTATTTCTGGTATCATATGCCGCATATAGTGCAAAAAGTGTTACATCATGGGGCTGTGATTATACACGAGTGCCCTTTTAGCAGCGGAGGAGCTGACGGATGAAACACAAGAGGCTTGCAACAGAGATGTGAGAAATTTTCGGGAAACACACACGTGAATGTCTTCACGCCAAAATAACATAACAGATTTGTTTCTTATACGGATTGATTCACCTGATTACTACTTATCAAGCATGCGTAAACCGATGCAAACGACCTTCAACACCTCTTCCCGAAGATTATGCAGAAAAACAAAATATTATTAAGGACATGAAACTCAATATGTAGGAAATCATGTCTCCAAAGAATTTCTAACGGGTAATGGCGGACTATAAAGATGAAATGCAAAAAAAATATTAAAAATTTTAAAAATCCTAGCATTTCTGAAATGCAGTTCTGAAACATATTTACATACACTTTAATTTGTTAATATTTCATTTCAGACTAACAAACTTTATGTAAATGCTTGTGTTTTGTATTTTAACTATGAATACTGCCAGATTCATGCGATTTAACATATTAATATAATTTTGTTTAAGGCTTGCAAACCACTGTTAAACTGTATTCTCCATTTTAAAGAAAAAATATACCAATCGTGTAAGAAAATTTATTTGAAATCTATATTTCATTTCAACGGAATTAATTAAATTAAAATGTATTGATGCCATTATGGCAACAACAAAACAGAAAAAAAATCAGTTGCCGATAATGTGATTTCTGATATAGTAATCTATTACTCTGTTGCTTACTTGTGATCAATTCTTTCATCGTTGCGTATTTATGCTTTGTATTCGTGTTCATTGGGAATAATTCCCAAGGACTCTAATTGCCCAGCAAGTTATTGTGAGAATTATCAAGGCGCTAAACGTGTGGACTATTCACACTAAGCCCGATTAAAGCACTTGATACACAACTATTGAAAATGTTTTAGGTATTGGACGATAAAACAAGCATAATTACAGTGTCACCTGTTCACTACTGTTTCACAGTATCGTATATAAAAAGCACGCCCCACTGAATTGTACATTCTCAAGCAAAAGTACTTATTTCATTTGTTTTTAATTAACGCAATGGATTGCAAATTATTTGACATTACATAAGCCCACAGTGATTGGGACTCAGTCAACTGGCTGCTCTGTTGGCTAACAGCCAACCAATAACGAAAGCTGTACACTAAAGTGTACAACCCGGTGTCCTGAGGACCAAAAATGAATAGGTGTCTATTCTAATTGGGAACACAGACCAATAGAACTGGGTTGTCTGCAGTGGTGGATACAGGTGACTCATTTTTAGCTTGCCTTGACTGCCTGGAGAACAAGGCGGGTAGTACAAATTGCATAGGACGCAGGAGCGCGACGCTGCATATGTAGTAATTTAGAGTCGCGTGCCTACGACCTATGCAGGTGCTGTAAGCCGCAACTTTGAACATAATAATTTTATACACAATAAGTTTCCGGATACACGTATATACGGCTTTTGTTACTATTGGTAAAAAAAAAAAAACTACGTCTGGATTTTGGACTCTGCGTTTTCGAATATTCTGTATACTGTCCTCAAAACATAGTCTACTTGCAGTTTCTTCATATTTCTTGAATCAACACTTTGAAAAATCACCCCATGTATGACATGTTCGGTTCTTTCCTAAATACGCCACGTATCGAAAGAGTTTTATACTTCTGTTAACATAAATGTATCTTACTTTTAATTACATTGAACTTTTACTTATGTTATCCGCAAATTATAATATTTCGTTTATAGTTGATTTGAATTAAAACTGAGAGAATATAAATGTATCGATAATGCTTAGAGGCCCGAGAATTTCGCGGGGTCATTTCTAGACAAGTTGGAATTCGCACACATGTACGTTCATGTTATACGTTTGCAATTGATCGACGCGTTTCTTGACACCTCCTGGAGATAAATAAGCCAATAACAAACGTGAAATAAATCGTGCGCCCAACCACCGCCTTTTACTACCACAACACGCAACCAATAAACAGTTGATATCTGTATGAGAGCACATCAGACTGTGAAGTTTAGCCTACTGGCCATCGAACTCGCGAATTTCTCAGGTCTCTAGTAATACTTAGTAAGAAATAGTTCTTATGGGAAATAGCATTACACCGAGTGCGCGCGAATGCAGTGCGTTGTTCGTTTTTGTGTGATTCTCTCGACTAGGCTAAGCCTTGTTTGCGTGAGGCGGAGGAATATCGCGGAAGTAGAACCTTAGCAGGGATTCAGAAAAGTTGGAAGTGACCTCGAGTGGCCTATATCAAAGCACTGGCACGCTTGTGAATACAAAACACTGAAATATGACGTTTTACTTCATTTCTTGCCCACTGAAATAGTTTTCTCGACTAGGCTAAGCCTTGTTTGCATGAGGCGGAGGAATATCGCGGAAGTAGAACCTTAGCAGGGATTCAGAAAAGTTGGAAGTGACCTCGAGTGGCCTATATCAAAGCACTGGCACGCTTGTGAATACAAAACACTGAAATATGACGTTTTACTTCATTTCTTGCCCACTGAAATAGTTTTCTCGACTAGGCTAAGCCTTGTTTGCGTGAGGCGGAGGAATATCGCGGAAGTAGAACCTTAGCAGGGATTCAGAAAAGTTGGAAGTGACCTCGAGTGGCCTATATCAAAGCACTGGCACGCTTGTGAATACAAAACACTGAAATATGACGTTTTACTTCATTTCTTGCCCACTGAAATAGTTTTCTCGACTAGGCTAAGCCTTGTTTGCGTGAGGCGGAGGAATATCGCAGAAGTAGAACCTTAGCAGGGATTCAGAAAAGTTGGAAGTGACCTCGAGTGGCCTATATCAAAGCACTGGCACGCTTGTGAATACAAAACACTGAAATATGACGTTTTACTTCATTTCTTGCCCACTGAAATAGTTTTCAGTCCTTTTGTGATTTTTGCTGCGGAACACTGTGCGGCATCGTTAAGGCCGTTCAAGAGGCTAAAAATATTTCCCAAAACTCAACGTTTTACTGCCTTGTTCGTTGCGATATGATAGTGTGACAATGGAGATAATGCCTTTTCAAAAAATAATAAAACAGAAGTAGTAATTTCAAATTCGTACTTTTTTTTCGTACAAATCTCAATATGGGAAAAAAAAAACGTTAGGCCACAGCTGATAATAATTGACGATGTTATTAAATGTAATATAGAATATTTATTGGAAACTAGTTTTGCGGTTCACCCGTATTCCAATTTTTATCTTTTAAGACGAAATTGCCAGACGTTGAACCTTAATCGCAGATGAACCAGGTATAGAATTTCACAAAATAACTGCAAAATGCCACTCCTCCGACTACAGTAAAAACTTGAAATGAAACCAAAATTAGTGTCAAAATAACTTTTTTGAAATTGTTATAAATCGAGATTTTAAGTTGAAATTCTCATGTGGGCTAAAATCCCGATGAATGTTTTTTCTTATGATTTGTTATATTCATAAATTATTAATTCGATATTACGTCACAAAACATAAAACATCCTCAAAATCTATTTTTAAAAATGCTTGAACAGCCTTAAATTTATCCGTATTTCCAGAGTAGTGAGAACTTATGTAAACGTCTGAAAACTTCATGGCTGCTGTTCTCGTAATAAACATAAAGAAAAATTGTTTAAAAAAGTGTTAACTCACGTGTTTCTGGAGCTGAATTACTTGTCACGAGATCACGTTTAGAACAAGTGGCGTTGACTGTACCTGAAAAAAAAAAAAAACAACCATTACTAATTTAGGAAATACATAGACCACTAACAAAAATCTTATCTATGTGAGCTGCCTTTTTGCTTACACACGGACTTATTAGGGGTGTCCGATCTTCCCGAAAAGATAACATGACCAGTTGTTTTTCAAAACACTTTAGCTCAGATACACTTTTTTAATAGGATGGTTTCCGTTTCACGCGTCATAAGGGTAATGGTGCATAAAATCAGTATATTTACCCGATTTTCGATAGATAAAAGTTTTTTTCCAAAGAGCTCATTGAAATTTTTGGCTTGACAAGACGTGAATAATTTTCAACACCTTTTTGCGTTGTTAGATTTTCACTGCCTTCATTATTCTCGGAGCACTGATGGCGGAAATGAAAGGAATTATTTTTATCTCCAATCAGAGCTTCGTGAATAACGAACGCATGGAATTTTTAACCATGTAATAAGATCTTCAAAATTGTTATTTACGTCTTGCCGAACCACAAATTTCGGAAAATCACCTCTAAAACAAATTGTGAGAAAAATTATATAAATATACGATTGTCGTGCACCATTACCCTTAAGTGTCTGCGCACGAATCACATACGTACAGTATTGGAGTTGCCTAACTCTGATTCGCCAGTCAAGTAGGAAAATTTCTTTTCAAAAAGACACGCTTCCAACAAGGAAAAGAAAATTACCGGATCATCCATAGGTAGAGACCTAAAGAATTCGCGAGTCCAATGACCTGCAGGCTAGACTCTACAGTGTTATGTACAAATATGCCGATATCAACTACACATTGGTTGTCTGCTTTCACAGTGGAAGGGCGACGATTGGACACCGTTCTCCAGGAGGTGTCAAACACCGCGTGGGCCAATGGCTAAAGTTATATAAACCAAGTGTTTTGAATTCCAGCTTGTCTCGAAATTAATCGGCGAATTCTTCAGATCTCTATCCATATGGGATGGAAATCTAGCACGTGCGGAAATCTTTTCGCGAAATTCCGGTGGCCCTAGTAGTCGGCAGTTAAGCTCCCTCCAGAATGAGCAGTAGTCTGTCGGAAGTTGGGTGCTGTATGTTAATGTAAGTATATCTGCAAGAGCTACATTGAGTAGTCATGCAGTCAGCTGTTCATTGTTTAGAGTCACTCCAGGTGAGCCCTTACAATATCACCTGGACAAATGGCAAATGGAGCACATACATAGTTAGAGACGTGCAACATTCGCGTTATATTTCGGAGACAGGATAGAATCCACTGTCTTATAAAACTGCGAGTAAGGTCCATAATTTATTTGGCTGCTACACTTAAATTAACGGCACCTGCCTGCTTGATCTCCTCAAAAGAGACTGGCCGGTCCACAGCTGATATTGCCTTATTGGCTCAATGGTTCACCGAGGCGTGGCAGACATATTTCCAGCCAATGGCTGTAGTCGGTCAAACGAACAGTAACTTGGAGTTCTGTCTGGCCTTAAATAATAACGTGACATTTGCAGGTCTCTATCCACGGGCAATAGCTAGAGGCAGTGATATTTCACGAAAAGATTTCAAGACAAGATACAGTTCAAAACCCTGTAGGGTCTTCAATCTTCTTTGATTGGCTAAAAAATGCTCTGGTTTGTGTTAACTGGTTTGCCACGAATCACGAAGGTTTAGTGTCAGAGTTGCGTAATCCTGAGTGGCTGGGTCAAATGCGGACAGAGCATCACCTGCCAATGGAGGTATAAAAACAGCTGAGGTGTATATATAGTATTGGAGTCTACTGTGTGCTCTGATATTTATGCGAAAAGTCACTGACCCTAGCAATAGCACAGAAATTATATACACTTACACACAATTGATGCTACATTTGTCTTAAAAGGACAGTAAAATAGTATATTACAAATACAGTAAGCACCAGTAACCATCAGAAAGTTATATATATATATATATATATATATATATATATATATATATATATATATATATATATATATATATATCTTATATAAGTACGAATTAGTATAGAAAACCAAAAATACATTAGAAAGTAAGAAGAGTTTTAATTTTTTTGTTTGAATAGCCTGGTTTTGCTACAGCATAGGTCTTTCTTCTGCTATGGAGACAGTTAAATGTTTCATATACAATGTAATGTAATATATTCACTAAGTGATTTATTTTTTAGTCTTAACAGCAACACTTTACTGCTGACCGGAAGTATGTGTGCTTAATCAGCCAAGCAGTCGAATAACTGAATGCTGAACTGGAAAGCCTTTCCAGGAAGTAACTCAAGTGTCACTTGGCCAAAGAGTTTTCCCGCACAGAGAACACTTCCAAAGTGATTAAAGTTTCGTCCTTGTTTGTGGGAGCTCTTACTCGTTTGCACCTCACCTAAAGAAGAGTTTGTGAACTTTTCGCAACACGCTTTACCTTCTGCACCATCTCCTGAGGTTCTTAGTAGAGGACTGGGTAAAAAAAAAAAGCGCGGAGAAGTCATTTGCAGCTTGTACGGGCACGGCTTAGAAGAGACGATGGTTTGTAGCTAGGGATAGGAAAATTTCGAGAGTTCAATGACCTGTAGGCTAGACTCCACAGTCCCGAGTGCACTAGAGCCTCAGCTCTTTGTTCATTGGCTGCTGCCCCAGTGTTACCTCGCACCTGGCAGTATGGGATTCGCTACTTGTTTCTTTGCAAGTTTTCTATTGGCTCAGAGGCATCTAGGGCGTGTCTAATGAGCTGTAATCCAATTGTAAATGTTACTTTACTGTATATGTGTTTGCATATGTCTGTATACGTGCCGAAATAAATTCGCGAAATATACCTATTCCTATTTATAGCTAGCACTTCGAATGCTGCCTGCCGACGTAATACTGCGCCGTCTGAATTTAACTGAGTTGTATTGAGTTTGCCGTGATGTTTCGACATCAGCATTCTTCACAGACACGGGCGAGGAAATATTACTTCGCCTGCACTTTACATAAGTTTCTATGCGAAGTAATATTGCGTCAGTAGCACTCTGAATGTAAATAACTGAAATAGAAAGGATGGATTGTACATTATTCTACATAGGATAGAATAATTGATTGGGACACTTTCAACTCGCCATTATATTGACAGAGAGCCAGCCAGTAATGAAAGTTGTTAAGTGTATGTACCAATAGGATGGTTATAAACGAGACTATAGAGAAGAGCAGAGCTGATGGCGATGCAGTCATAAATATAGGACACTCGCTTAGCTTGTCTTGGTTGCCAGTAAATCTGTACCGCACTCAAAGTGCTAGAAAAGTTGACTATGTAATCATTGAACGAATTGTACTCACATCCGACAGGTTTCTTTTGTTATTGTCGGACATGCATGTATGAAGCAGCTATCTTATTTCATTGTGCCATGAGAATTCTGATAGGCCTGCTCTACAGTAGAACGTTTTTGATTGGTCTGCAAAGAACTTAGCCAGACAAAAAAAATTGATCATCCAATAATAAAAAAATTAGCTAGAGTATTATCGAAGATATAATCACACAAGGCCCGTGAACAGGATTTGAAAATGGGAAGTGTTGTTAAGTTGAGAGATTTGAGCGGCTCGTAACAATGAGGTCTTGAGAGCCGATTAGGGTGAAATGAAGACAGAATGGAGCAGCACCGGAATTCAAAGTCGAGGGAAATAGGAGATCCCCGAGAAAACCCTCCGACCAGCAGTATCGTCCGGGACGATTCCTACTTGCGAAAATCCGGGAGTCACCCGGCCGGGGATTGAACCCGGTTATGGGAAGTGTTTTCCTGTTAGGACCATAGCTGTATCAGTTCTGCTGTATGTTTCAAAATGGATATAATTTGCTGGTGCAGCCCAGTTTTGAAAATTTTTAAGGGACTATCAAACATCGCCGCTTTTTTTATCATTAACCCTAATGATATTTTTTTAATGCTATTTATTTGTGTTTTATTTCTTGCAACTTCATGGGAAGTGTTAACTCCCAAAACCCTCCCTTGGGGATGGATAGTTTTGTTTCGCAACAGTTTAGCTCACACTCGAAGATTTCAATTCTATACTCATCTTAAGTGCCTGCTTGAGAATCACAGATGTTCAGTCTCAAGTAACCTCAGTTCTAACTGGCCCAGTCAAGGGATAATTCAAAACGATACATGCTGCTAATAATTAAAGGAAAACTGAACTCTGCACGCAGAATGTTGAAGTCTTAAGCTGTACGGTCAGACATTAGTTTTTTAATTAAAGTGTAGCAATAACATAATTTTGTGGTATGCACTGTATTAGTGTTCGACACTTGTCTTGCAAACATTGAACGACGTGCTCCATGCTCGATGATAATGGCATTGGCCATTTCGTGTCAAAGAGGTGTAGAAAATTCCACAAACCAGATCGGCCACCAGGAACACTGGTCCACTGATGTCTTCCTGTGTATAGCACTGATGTCTTCCTGTGTATAAAACTGATAATAAATATAATCCATGAACCACGTGTCCTTAATAATGTTTTTTTTTTCAGTACACTAATCAAATTCTTTTTGAAGATTGAAGACGGTCGAACTTATGAACCTGGTTTAGATAAATGTGGTTATACATTTGTTTTACATTCATTTACCCTGCAAATAATCTACACTTGAGCAGTGTGCATGTATAAACACAACCCTTTCTGTTTATTGCTCAAAGAAATTCTGATGAAAAAATTTTTTACTTTATGTAAATTACGTGCAAATTCGCTTCATTTTATACATAAAATAGTTTTTCCTCTGAACAGTAAATGTATGAAGCCCCATCTGTAACCAAATAATTGCCATCTGAACAACAATTTTATATATAAATAACAGAAATAATAATAAGAAATTAATTTTCAAGGAAGCAATTGTTACACCCAATTTTCGCGGGGAAAAAAGTTCCAAGAAAGCTGGACTTTAATATCCTACAGTTGTACCTGAAGTTTTTCTTTGGGTTTTGTCCGCTTGTCTTATTTTAGGTAAAAGGTATTGCGGTATTTGATTGGACCATTTAGGATTAGCGACTTCAGTAATGAACGTCTGTGATCCGTGGGCAGTCTTCACAGACCTGTGGCAATTTAAATAGTGAAATCACGAAAATGAGTACAAAATCATGTGCTTTGAAACAGAACTTGTCCTGAATAATTTTTCGCGAAAATCGGGCATCCCTTGCCATTGATTACTGACATATTGTGATTAATTTTCCTACAATCCTATGAAACTTTTCAAATGAAGTACATATTCAAATGAGCACCCATTTCTTGTATATCCGCCCTTCATGTTAAATAATAACCCTTAGATTAATTAGTTTATGCAGTGTGGTTAATTCTCCCTGGTGAAGCGACAATTTTTTGGTAATGGCCTTCACTTAGCATTTACTCATAGTTTTCTAAGACGTAATTTCAAACTTTAAATAATACAAACTTTACAGTGGCTATTATGTTGTTTTAAGTATGCGTCTATTGCGAAAAGCACAACTAACTAAACATGAAAATTTATCAAATTAACTTCAAATTGCGCTGTGATAGTTCAAACCGTAATTTTAGTAATATACGGTTCGAGAATTACTGAGACCAAAGCTAAGACAATAATGTGGATTATAGGCGTCTGCTCAGAAAGTCAAAATTGGAATAGTTGATAATCGTTTAATATAATTTCCGTCGCAGAATCGGTAAGAATGGAGGCATCTTGACGAGTTGGCGAGCTCGGGATTGAGACAGAGTAAGTTTGAGGCCAACTTGCGCCGGTAAACAGACTCTTTCATAACGCCTGCATTCCAAGTCGCTGTCTCTTCATTCGTCGCTTTTTATCGAGAGAAAAAAAGAAGTCTTTTTTTTTAAATGACGATGGTCCCGGCCGCAGCATCGAGCGCCGTAATAACATAATTTTATCACAGATGCCTCACGGTTTGATATTAAAATATTTCAGGTCACCCCAGGGAGAGGGGTCGCGGGGGTGTGGAAGTGTGCGGCTTGGCTGAAAGGCAAATTAATTAATTTCTAGCTGCCAATCATTGTTCAGGTCGGGGCGCGATAGATGTGAGCCGCTCCTGCTCAGGTAAGAGAGAAATCTACCCCGTCCCCTCGCGAAGGGGGAGGGTGTGGAGGTGTGGGCGAGCTCAACCCCCCTCTTTTCCCAACCACCCTCATTCTTCCGTCCCACCTCGCGTTTTAATATAACTTTTTAACTCTGCAATTCCTGCTGAAATATGTTTGGCATTTGCTTTTATAGTAGAAGAATGTGCATTATCCGATTTCGCCCGGCAGGCAGCCCGTGGTAGAAGGGGCCTCTGTGTGTGTGTGTGTTTCGCCTCGCTTGCGCGCACAGACGGCCCAATCAATCCGCCGCATGTGGTTTTGCTACGGCATGAATGACAAAGAGCGGGAGTTTGGTGGGGGGTGGGGTTGCAAGAGGGAGGAGGGTTCGGGACTCAGAGACGAGCAATGCCTGGCCCAGAAAGTTGGGGGCCCGTGGAATGCCGTAGCGAGCGCTGATTCGCCGGCATCTGAGGGTATCCCGGCCCTCAGGTGTGTGTGTGCGCGCAAACATCCCTCTTCCCTCTACTCACAACACACAGAGAGGCGCGCGACCCCACAGCCGCTTGCGGACAAACACACGCCGGTCAAATATGTATCGGGCGGGCGAGCCTCGCTGCTGCAACCGAGACGCGCCAGATATCCTTTTGTCGCTCGCCGCACCGCCATTTCGCACCTCGGTCACCCTCCCAAACTAATATCAAATTAATTTCGCGCCTCTCTTATTTCCGTCCCTCTCCAAATACCGGACCAACTTTCGTCTCTGGCGTTTATCGAAGAGAAGCACCTATGTTCGGAATTATTACCTTATGTCGACACCTTAACATACTAATTAATTTTTCATGCCAGGTGTTTTAGTAAAGAAAGTTTATGGCGTGAACAGTACTTAGGAATTTCTGTATAACAGCTTACAGTTGCTCTATCAAACACGGTTAAAAGTTTAGGAATCATAATTGATAAAAATCTGTCATGGGCCGCTCATGTAGAAAGGTGTATTATCCATTTCATGTAAGTGGGATAAAATCTGACAGATAATGTGACCAACCTACTCTATGTAAACAGTAAATGCTCTCGTTCGTACAGTATTGTATCAGCTGATGAACTACTGCAGGCTCCATTATGTTCAGTTGGCTATTTTGATGATGGCTTTGGAAGAAAATAGTACTCAGAACTAAAAGCTGTAATTTAAAATCTTAATTATACTTACAACATTTATGGTTTAAACTATGTTTTTAATGCAAATATTGCATTTTCTCGGCTATTAGAGACCGGACTTTAAAAACATATTTAGCATTTATGACGGAGTATGTCGACACGTACGAACAGTAAACGTTTCCAGCCAATGGCTAGCTATGTTTATGTTTCCAGTTTACAGACCGATGAACGGCCGTTGTGCGTGTGCTATTTTCTCATCGTTTTTATTATACGAATATCTTGTTGGTGTTGTCCGAATATTTAATCGGTAGTTAATTATTATTTTAGTTGGTTTTTTTTTCGACCGTAGTTGGTTGTAGGTACCGTTGTGCGTTTTCTTGAGTTAAGTCTAATATTAATCGGCACGTGTTTACCGCGTCCCTTCCGCCATTTTTCTTACCTTCTTCCACAATGAAGTGACACGAATATAATTTACGTATCTAAGTTTAAGTTTGTCTGTAACAGGAAAAGTGCTCAGTGTTGATTTCTCTGAATAATTCTGCAAAAAAATTATTTAATGCTAGTGACCAACAAACGTGAGTTTAGTGTGAAGTAATCTTGGCAAGGATTGCCATTAAAAAAAAAAAAAAAACACGTACAAGAGGTTCAAAGTTTTCAAACAGTAAGTTTGCGTGTTTTAAAAATGTATTTGTAAATTGTTAACACAATTATTAAAATGCACGTGGCCTGAAAAAGTCGCACTTTCCACACTTTTGTAGTGAGTAAATAATATTTGTTTATTTGTCTATATCGTAAATTCAACAAGTGTAATGTTAACTTTGGTCAAAATGTGTGGGTGTATATATTGCTGCATCTGTATGAATACGAAAAACGATGTAGATATCGCGTTTTGATTTTTCATTAAAGTTAAAATTTTCGAAGTTAAATAATTTAAATATTATTTCCATACGAGCAAAATTTTCCATTGCTCCATCAAAACAATATGCAACTCAAAATGTCACACTCTCGCAAGAACATCAAAACAATGCCGTCTCACGAAAGACGTTAAACTAAAGTAACCCCCCCCCCCCCTCTTTTTTTTCCATGTGCAAAACATTGTTTCCTTTTATTCCACGAAATAAAGAAACCGAACCCCAACAAATTTAACTCGGTAAGCCTAATTACAAAAATAAAACAAGTTGGAATGCCAACCTAGCTATAATATCCTACATTAATTACTGGACGGAAGTTAGCTACAGTCAGATTTTCAGTGCCTGCCATGACATGGAACACGATGAAGGACGAAAATGCAAGTGTACATTGAACTCAAAACATTTGTTTACAAACGTCTTTTTATTTAGTGACAAAACAGCTGCGGTGGAAGGATACATTGTGGCCGTGCTACTTTTATAGAACTGTCAAAATTGACCCCACTCACATGAAATGGCCAATACCCCTGATTCCATTCTTTAAGTGGCTTAAAATGACTACTGCCTGCTCGCATAAAAACCACTATAGTCCAATCTCTATTAATGCCTGTAATTAGATACCTGAAGAATTCGCGAGGTACAGTGACCTGCAGGCTAGACTCTACATTATTATGTACACATATGCAGATATCAACTACATATTGGTTGTCTGCTGTCACAGTGTAAGGCGACAATTGGACACCGTACTCCAGGAGGTGTCAAACACCGTACGGAGCAATGGCTTAAGTTACATGAACGCAAGTGTTTTGAATTCTAGCTTGTCCCAATATGAATCAGCGAATTCTTCCGGTTTCTACCTATGACTTCTGCGATGTTGTTTACCTGATTGAAAGCCACATAACACGACTGCAGAAACTTCGAAACACGTACGTGAGGCTCGTGTTTATTTTAAAAACACGCGCTACCATTAGCCCCTACCTAAGAAAACTGTCTTGGCTTAAGCTAGATAGAATAAGAGCCACTCATACCCTACTCTTGCTCCATAAAATACTGAATTCTTTCAGTCCTCGTTACTTTCCTACCTGATTGATCGCCACCCAGTTAACGCGCGCTCTATATCCGACAATAGACTGCTAATACCGCTACACAAGACCTAATTCTATTCGAGCTCCTTCACCAATGCCGCATCGAAGGCACGGGACAGCCTGTCGACTGAACACAGAATTATTGAAAGTTTCAGTAAATTTACGAATACAGTAAGTAAGTACTACCTTAGTCACCCCAGTGGATGAGGGGATGAAATTAAGACATTTCGTGAGCTTGTGTTGTGCATGTGTGCTATGCGAATGGCTGAGTAAGAGAATGGGTGTGAGAGAGAGAGGAATTAAATTGTATCTTCGGTTTGTTTACTTTTAATTTACAAAAGGTAAATTATATAATTTTATTGTTTGAATTTACAACAGGTGTAAGTGTATTATGTGATGGGTCCAGTGTAAGATAAGACGACTATGTCTCAACTGCGCCTTTAAGCTGTCAATAAATAAATAAATACACTTTGGAACCTACGGGGGAGTTTTGAGCAGATCCATGGCACAAGACGCAACCAATTGTAACATACTTCGTATGTCAGCAGCAGCCAATAGCATTAAGGCGATGTCTGTATTGCTAATAGTTTCTGGACTTGCAAAGTGTCGACCATAATGTTACCTATTCCTTGAACTACCAGTTTTTTTTTTTTTTTTTTTGCAAAAATGATTTCCAGGCTAGTTGTGTTCAAACGCACATTAGTTCAGAACCACGTTCGTGATTGGATAATTTGCATTGTTACGCGACTTATCTGTCTGGCCGCGAATCACGGACGGTCAGTATCGGAGAAATTTAAATCTGATTGGCTCACCCATGTAAACAGACTGTCTTCGCAAAAAGACAAGTGACCAATAGTCAAGACTGCAAGTGTGCACATAGGACATTGAAGTCTAGCATTAACGTAATTATTTTCTCGAAAAACATGTCGCTTTACATACAAAGTACGAAAATTTCAGGTAAACTTCCTAAACTCCAATGGAAGTTTTTAACCTATACAGTGTATGGAAATACTAGGGGCAGTGGTGGCGCAGTGGGTAGCGCACTCGCCTCCCACCTAGGCGATCAGGGCCCGATCCCCGGCGGGTACACTCCCGGACTTTCGCACGAGGGAATCGTGCTGGACGATGCCGCTTGCCGGCGGGCTCGCTCGTCATACTCCCGCCTCCCCCGCGCTTGCATTCCAGCCCCGCTCCATCCCAGTGTCACATCACGTCATGTTCAGGAACCCAGCTGGAAAGCTCGCCTCGCCCTTGGTCCACATGTCAGTAAATTTACAAATAATTTCTTAGCGTGATTCCACAGTAAGTCAGACGTGAAGGAATATACTCGGGCTAATATGTTAAATATGTCATGGGAAGAGCCACGAGTATTTCGCGAATTCATTCATTTTCAAATTAATTTTTTTTTCATTTAATTATATAATCGTACATGTAGTGCAAAAGTATTTTACACAATACTAAATAGTTAAATTTATTTTAATTCTGTGCTTTTTTAATTTTAATTTTGTTCTGGCAAATAATGTAAATATGAAATAAAACACAATTTTATACATAGACTTTTTTATTCAGTAAGTTTTGTACCCTACAAATACAGTCGCAAATACCCTCCAAAAACACACACACGATGCATATATATATATATATATATATATATATATATATATATATATATATATATGCATCGTGTTTGTAGCGGAGTGTTTTATACATATCGCTATTCACACATGTGTTGTAATTGTGGGAAAATATGTCAATTATTACACAGACGCAATGTTTTATGTAGGTAACTACATGTTTGAGGACATGTACCGAAGTCGCAATGGACATGACTGCAGAAAACCTGTTATTGCGTAACACATGAGAAATGCACTTCACCTTTATAGTCTAATAGCGATTTCTTTACACTTTTTGAATCTAACCTTTGAAAACCACCCCATGAATGAGTACTTTGGTTGTTTCCTAAACATGTCATGTATTACAAGAATGTCACACCTGTGGTAACATGAGAGTATATTGGTTTTGGTCAAAATAAAATTTTAATTACATTTTATTTATAAATTAATATATTTCACTAATAATTAATATGAATATAAACAGTAAGGGAATATGTGTTTTGGTAATGCTTTATGAGAAATAGCTCTTATGCAAAATATTATTACTTTGAGTGCGCACGAATGTGGTGCGTCGTACCTCTGGTGCAATTTTCTAAAAAACAGTTAAGCTTTGTTTGCATGAGGTGGAGGAATAGCCTGAAAGTAGAACTTTAGCAGGTATTCAGAAAAGTGTGAATTCACCATGAATGGACCATACATAGAGACCTGAAGAATTCGCGGATTCATTTTGAGACAAGCTAGAATTCAAGTGCGTTTATATAACTTAAGCCATTGGCAGAGATCTGACGAATTCACGGATTCATTTAGGGACAAGCTAGAATTCAAAACACGGGCGTTTATATGACTTTAGCCATTGGTCCACGCTGTGTTTGACACCTTCTGGAGAACGGTGTCCAATTGTCGCCTTCCACTGTGACAGCAGACAATCGATGTGCAGATAGTTTCGGCATATTTGTACAAAAAACTGTTGAGTCTAGCCCGCAGGTGATTGAACTCGCGAATTTTTCATGTTTCTAACTGTACATGTCTTTGAATGTCTAAGTAAATGGTCGCTACGACTGGACTGCTTACCGCTGACATGCGACAGGGATTCTTAGCTAAATGAAAGCTTTCACGGCGCCGTGCACTGTCACCGAAAGAAAATGTTTTAGCGCAGCGCAAAAGTAACACTAATGTCGGCTTACTGGTTCAGGCAAAGACTCGGATGGACCTGTTGGAGATGTAGATGCTGGAGCTAAAGAAGCAGGTAAAGCCGACAATGGTGTTCTAGGTACAGCAGCCGAAAAGTTCGGAGACTTCATTGAAGATTACGTAGGCGTCACAACCAAAGAAGTCGATGGTACTGTACCATCTGTAGAAGATCTTTCTACACTGGTGGCAGTAAATGCTGGTAGCGATGTAGGTGTCACAGCTGAAGAAGTCGATGGTACTGTACCATCTGTAGAAGGTCGTTCTGCACTGGTGGCAGTAAATGCTGGTAGCGATGTAGGTGTCACAGCTGAAGAAGTCGATGGTACTGTACCATCTGTAGAAGATCTTTCTACACTGGTGGCAGTAAATGCTGGTAGCGATGTAGGTGTCACAGCTGAAGAAGTCGATGGTACTGTACCATCTGTAGAAGATCGTTCTGCACTGGTGGCAGTAAATGCTGGTAGCGATGTAGGTGTCACAGCTGAAGAAGTCGATGGTACTGTACCATCTGTAGAAGGTCGTTCTGCACTGGTGGCAGTAGATGCTGGTAGTGATGTAGGTGTCACAGCTGAAGAAGTCGATGGTACTGTACCATCTGTAGAAGATCTTTCTACACTGGTGGCAGTAAATGCTGGTAGCGATGTAGGTGTCACAGCTGAATAAGTCGATGACACCAAACCAATCTTGAACGATGGCACTGCACAGATGGAAGTAGACGCTGGTGGTGATGTAGGAATCTCAGCTGAAGTAGTCGATGGTGCTGGTAAAACAGGAGACATCTCACTCGAAGAAGAAATCGATTGCGAAAAACAATTGGTCGGCAATATCCACCCCACTTTAACATACCTGGCCATGGTTAACGTGGTGTATAAGCAAGCCCAGACGATCCTCCTCTCACGTCAGCTGCTGTCAAACTAAGTCTCTCAGCTGACCCCTCCCTCCCCCAACTACTTATAATAAGGGCTACCTGTTTTTCGCGATAAGATTTACGCGGAGGCTAGACTTCAAAATGCTATGTACACACTTGCAGTCATCATTTGACTATTGGCCACTCTTTATGTATGAAGAAGTCTGTTAAATGTGTGAGCCAATCAGAATTAAGTTTCACCTATACTGACCGTGCATGATACGCAGGCAGACAGGTAAGGGGCGTAAAAATTCAAATGATCCGATCACGAAAGTGGCTCTGAACTAAAAGGCGTTGGAGCACAACTTGTCCTTAAATCGTTTCACGATAACCAGGTGCCCCTAGTTATAATATACGCTTGTGTAAGCCCTATGAAGTCATGTTGGAACTGAAAGTAGCCTATGATTACACCAATCAGTATCACACGCACCTTAGTCAGCACCTTACATATCACAATCTGCACCACACCCACCATAATAAGCATATATATGCTTATTATATATATTGAAGAATATTGCAATTTTTTTAGGGCATGTGTAATTGTATTTGTAGGCTATAAAATTAATTGAATAAAAATGCATGTTAGTAAAATTGTGTTTCATTTAATGTTTACTTTATTAGCCAGAATAAAATTAAAATTTAAAAGGCATAGATTCAAAATAAAGTAAAATAATTAGTATTGTATGAACTTCTTTTGCACTACAGTACGATTGTACATTTAATGAATAAAAAAATAATTTTTTAAATTGCAGAACTAAAATTTTTAACAAAATAATAGCAATTTAATAAATCATGCAGTTAGTCAAAGGCTTACAACATACCGCTGAATGGAAAATTAACATTTTAAATTCGATAAAAAGTAGATGTTATAGAAATGGAGGTAGTATAAAGCCAATATTAATTCCGACAACTCACCAGGCGGATAAATCGAAAGAATAAGCACACGCCGATAGCTTGCATGGCAGCCAAATAGAGAAATTAGCATCACTTAGAATGTAAAAATAGAATCGAATATTGTGGGCGCAGACAGTACCACCTATACTTTGAAACATAACCAAATATAGCTACCGCCTGGTGGTTAAATCGACAGCTCGCTTGGTTACGAAATCGAACATTAATACGATAGTACTACCTGTACGTAGGGTTACCTGCGAAAAGATTTACGGGGATGCTATAATTCAATATCCTATGTGCACACTCACAGTCTTAATTTGGCAACTGGCCTATTGTATTTGAGTGCATAGTTTATTACATGAGAGAGTCAATCAGAATTAATTTTATCCGATACTGACCGTCCGTGATTCGCGGGCAGACAGATAAGTTGCGTGACAATTCAAATCATCCACTCACGAAAATGGTTATAAACTAAAGTTGTTTTGGAACACAACTTGTCATAATATATTTCCGCAAAAAATAGGTGCCCCTACCTATAAGTTTTAAATAGAATCGAATATGGCTGCTGCGCAGTGACTTAATTGATAAATAATACAGTAGTACCACCTATGCTTTAAAGTTAGATCCGAGATTGCCATCTACAGAGATGCAAAAAAAATGACAAACGAAAGGACAAGATGGCTGTCGAACGAAGGCGAGAGCCAAACTCTAGCAATGCAAGCAAATGGCAAACGAGAAAAAACAAGATGGCATGTCGAACATAGGCGAGAGAGAAAGGCAGCTCCTCTGGCGGTGAAATCGATAATTAATACACTAGCATCGCCTAGGTGATACAAAATTAAGCATATAAAATCTAAGATGGTGAGTCGAGCATAGGCGAGAGACAAACTACAGAGTTGTAATCAAAGGATAAACTAAAAAATTAATATGGCGGGTGGAGTGCAGACGATGGAATAAATGATGGCGAGGGGGTAGGGAAGGGGGTAGGTAGTTAAGACATTGTGATTGATTAGAAGGGGAGCGGTAATATCAGTCGTCGGCTGGATACTAGGGGAGCCTCCGGAAATAAAAGTTTTCTAAATAATCTCATTCATTATATTTTTATAAATGCTTATTATATATATAGTTTATATTCTAACGGATTTCTTGAATTTTTCAAATTTTTCATTCATATTAAATATTAATGGGATCAAGGTCAAGGTATCAACATGCAACATGGCGGCCAAGATGGCATGCAGAATCGAGATGGTGGACGGTCAGATCTGACTTCGGTCCCTGGACCCTATGTATCGATTTGGCATATTTATTTGTCTATAATATCAATATGGCCGTTTCTGCAAATGGGAGGCACAGTTTTTTTTTTTTTTTTTAGGGTAAAACGCGACATTTTGAAGGCAATGTTGGAAATTTAATGGGAAGAAGGGAAATTTGAGGGAAACGTGGTATATTTTGAGGGGAAAACGGAAAATTTTGAGGTGAAATTGCATCTTTAGGACTGGAATGACAGAGCAAGGATAGCTTCGGACCTCCGGTACTAGGTCCCATTGCCCAAAATCGCCACAATAATTCCTCTTAATGCATTCCTGCGCACTAATTTTAATAATATTTTGCATGATAATAGTTTCTTCTAGTATATTCGCGGTTTGTTCACACTTTCCTGAAGCCCTGCTTAAGTTCTAATTCCAGAATATTCCTACGCCTCATGTAAACAAAGCTTAAGCGAGTTTGGATAATTACACCAATGAGACCACACACTGCTTACATGTGCGCTCAGTTTAATAATATTTTGCATAAGAACTATTTCTTACTAGGCATTACACACAAATCTTTTATTTCTCGGCACATATTAATTTTTATCATAAACGAAATGACATGTTATAGATAATAGTTCAATTAAAACCAAAAATAAATTACTTTTATCTCAACACAAGTATAACACGCTTGCAATATATTAATAATCAAGGGAACAACCAAACACCCCATGCATTCAAATTTTGATTTAAAAAGGGTGTAGTCAACCGGAAATTTTTTTCGAGATTTTCTTAATTATTAGGTAAATTTCTGGCGTATCAAATTACAAGACCCTTGGGTCTAAGGCCTGGCAGAAACTTCAATTGGAAATGCCAACATGTTACCAAATACAACTGAGATTTACTCTAGGCTTAGAGTTGTACCAAAGTAGTAGAGTTGCTTAGTTCCAATATAGACTTGACGAAACCTGAGAATAAAATCTATTACTTGTTAGCTAGAATCGATCTTCACAAAATTGATTAGCTTTGCTTAAACCTTAGCTTAACAGACTCCACCAAAACGAGCATACGTTGCAGTCATAAAGATCCTACAAAGGACTCACGTCATAAAAATTACAAATTAAAATTTGTTACATTGAAATGACGCATAAACTTGCGCGATGGCACCCAACGTAAAATTTAAGAAAACCAACTTAATTTATTATAGGGTCACTTAGGGCGCGGTGTAATAAAATTAACAGACGATCACAATTAAAAAATATTAATATCCTGACACTTCTCGACCCGCGGAGCTTGGACAGCCGACAACTTGGTAACAACAGAGCATTGGCCCAAGCAACTGTGGTAGTGGCAGCCAAGCCAAGTTACTCATTACATGTGAAAACCCAATACAAAACTGGTCAAACATCATGTACCAATTTCGAACGTGCCTACCAAACAGAAATACCAATCAGAGACTTATACAATTATGGCCGCAAACCATAGTAACTAAGAACTCAAAATCTACAAACCGTGACAAACAAATAAGGCCCGAAACATTAAAACGAACTGCCCAAACTCACATCCGAGTATTCTCATCTCAGATAAACTTTCACACTAAAAACATATGATCACAAAATATAGTATCACCCATGTTTTAGTTAGTGCTCTGAACAATATTGCATTTTGACTCGTAGCTCAGCTGACAATAATAATATCCCAGGCTCTCATCACTGACAATTTCTGAAAATGCTGCCAACATCGCCTGTGCTGTGGTGGAAGTGACAATCGGGTGATGAAGACACAGAGCTCAGAGTATAACTGACCCGCTCTGCTCAGTATTTAGTGGCGTGGGTGGAGGTGCAAGGTGTAGAGGGAAGGTACAAGGAACTAGGAAGGCGAACCAAGTTGTCCAAGGAAGACGACTCTGAGAGCTAGTGTCTGTGGCGGTCGCGAGAACTACAATAAAAAGCGAAAAACTGCTGCAGTATATATATATATATATATATATATATATATATATATATATATATATATATACATATATACACATACATACGCCTTAATTTTCTCGTACTTGCATACTTACGCTGAATTTTTAAAAAAGTCCGTTTCGTGGTAATATTATTGGAAGCATGTTTGATCTGTGCGAATTGTGTTGGTCTTTTTTTTCGCGGAACTTTTTTAGTTAGTCTTTAATCATTTCCACTCAGAGATTTCAGCTACCTATGTTTCTGGCGATATTTGCTAAGGAAAATATATTTTTTGAAGCCTCTATTAATTTTCTTAAACTCGCAGTACACGTTATTTTCTGGATTTTAAATGTGGAGACAGATTTGACAGGGAAAAAATTCGACACAAAGCATAAAAAATAGTTCGCGGGCACTTGTGTCGTTTCCTGCCTCCTTCAACGTCGCTTCGATTTATTTTCCTTCCCTTTACGCGCGTGTAACTTTTCGTCGTGTTCGCCACAAAGGGTTTTGTTCTATTGCATTTTTCATTGCTGCAGTTTTTTTTTCCCAGCTATGCGAACTAGTAGGGAGTTAACGTAACACGCTGTACGCTATCACAAAATACTCTCGCATTTAAAAACACCAGCAAGTTGAACATACAAACTCTGTTTGCGAGCTCGTTGCGAGTTAAACCTACACCGATAGTTTAGTGTCGCTACTGAACAACATTCTCACAAAACCACTGTGCTCTCATAGAACCGACATTTTGTAACACTTTTTTCAAGTACCTTTAATCTGTTTGGAAATTAAAAAAAACTCTGGAACGGAAAAAAAACCAATGCAGTAAAACCTTTCGTGAGCCACAAAATCAACTGGATTTGTATGGCACGGAAGCGGTTCGCAGAAGTTTGCCTAGCAAAAGAGGAATTCACGAAACCGTACTTTTTTGGTACAACAGAAAAAATTCCCCACTGCGATGTTTAGTTAAAAGTACGGAATAAAACTAGAAGTTCGTTTGATAACGGTTTTCGTAAGCGTATTGTGAACGGCATTTGATAGCATGCTGTCGACTGAAATTCACTGCAGTATAGAACTTCAGTACGAACAACATTTAAACTGAAGTGAGATTACAGACTTCAGTCTTGTAACTTTATGTATGTTTACGGAAAACTTTACGGAAATGTAAGATAGTTAGGGACCCGAGAAATTCGCGAGTTCGATATGACCTGTAGGCTAGACTAGACAGTCTTATGTACTCTCATACAGTTATATACTGTTTGTTGGTTGATTGTTGTGGTAATAAAAGGCGGTGGTTGGGCGCACAATTTGCTGCATGTTTGTTATTGGCTCATTTATCTCCAGGAGGTGTCAAACAACACGTGGACCAAATAAAAACGTAACCCGAATATACACGTGTGTGAATTCCAACTTGTCTAGAAATTAACCAGCGGAATTCTCGGGTGTCTAATGATAATGCACGAAAACGCTATCCGTAGGCATGAAACAGTCTTTGTATTTCGTAGACGGTGTTATTGTTCGTACGGTTGCGGAATTATTGTTACGGAAGCATACAGTAGATGTACGGAAACGGTAGTCCGTAAAGACGGAAAGCGGAGTTGAGTTCCGTAAATACAAAATAAGGAAAGTCTCCGGGTTTCGCAGGCGCGCACTGCCGAGTATACCGGAAGCTTTCTTCCCCGCAGTTGATCCTACCTGCCGCGGTCAGAACATCCACACGCCACTTAGCCGTACTTATTCACACATTAAAGAGTAGCATATAGAGATAGTGAGTGGTTAATCGCGGGAAAAGTAGACTGCACACATGTGAGACAGTTTTCTTTCCTTATGGCTAGAGCTAGTAATTTCTCACGATAAAGTGGGAGTACACGATAGACTTCAATACTATAAGCACCCAACAGCCGTTTGTTTATTGCCGTCTGCTTGAGAAGGCGTTTTCATATTTGACCGGGCCACTCAGAATACTGCAACGTCAGCACGGCTCCTGCGTGATTCGTGGGCCGACAGTTAACAAGTTTAAAAAAGTAGTTCGGCCAATCGAGATAGGTAAACGACCCTGCAGTGTTTTGAAACATAACGTGTCTTTAAATCGTTGCGCGAAATTTCACTACCTCTACATATGGCTGTCATGCATGTATGAAGTTTCCACCTCATTTCACTGGGCCAATGATGATTCTGATACTATAAGGATGAACGTTCGTGATTGGTCTGCAAACAAATTAACCGAATCAAAACTTCGTCCATTCAAACATGAAAGAAGTATCAGAAGGGGTAGTGAAATTTCGCGAAAAAATTCCAAGCCATGTTGTACTTCAAAATACTGCAAGGTCGTTTACCTATCTTGACTGGCTAAATCACATTCTGGCAAGTGTTAACTGCCTGCACAAGATCACGTAGGAGCCATGCCGATGATGCCACATTCCGAGTGGCCAAGGCAAATATGAAAACACATCAGGCAGACAGCAACCAATGGCAAACGACAAACTGACGTTGGTTGCTTATAGTGTTCAAGTTCGCTGTGTACTCATTTTTTTTTTTTTTCGCGAAATATCACTAGCTTTACCAATAGTGTACATACATTTATAGGCTGTTCACGGTAAAATGAGCACTTTTGAAAGCCCTGCTTGAGATCTACTTGTATGCACGTTGTGTATTCTCGCGTCTTATGTAAAATGAAGATTGTTATGGTCATCACAACTTTATTCATGCGTCAGTTAAGTGAAACTGTGAAATTGTTATGATAGTAAATATTTTACAAAATTTACTCATTTTTGCATTTCGCATTATTAAGAACAACAGAAAGCGAAATAAATTATTTAAAATATCACAAATGGTTACCTAACACTTTTTATTCGACGCTAAGATACGGAACTGCTTTCCTTTATCTTTGCCAACTTTACTGGGCGCATGCCACTCAGTGCACCCGTTAAAATATATGTAGATACTAGCAGTGATTTTTTTCTAAGGTCGGGTTCAAAAGTGCTCGCTTATCGTGAACAGCCTTCAACACTCAAGTGTGTGTATTCGGCGTGGGCGAGAGCCGAACTGTAGAAGTTACTCGGACCGTGGCAGCGCAATAACCCCTGCTCGAGTAAACAGAGTATTATGAAGTCTATCCTGGAGTACTTTATAATACGAAACAATATTGTATCTAGGTTGAGACCCGAGTATCTCGGGAATTGATGTGGCCTCTGGTTAGACTCCTGCCACCGTACTGCCTTTGTACCGTATTGCTCAAGTTTCAGTTACAGTATTGCTAGATGTGCCTGTTTTTCTCGAAACGATTTAAGGACAAGTTCTGTTCCAACGACTTTTAGTTCAGAACCACTTTCGTGATTGGATCATTTGAATTGTTGCGCGCCTTATCTGTCTGCCTGCGTATCATGGACGGTCAGTATCGTAAAAACTTAGTTCTGATTGGCTCACACTTTTGACAGACTGTCTTCACACATATTAGAGTGGCCAATAGTCAAATGAAATCTGCAAGTGTGTAAACAAAATGTTGAAGTCTAGCCTCCGCCTAAATGTTTTCGCGAAAAACAGGTGGCCCTAGTTATCACTAGGGATAGGAACTTTTCGCGAGTTCATTTCAGGACAAGATAGGCGTCAAACACGTGTAACCTGAAGTTGACTTCTCAATTGGATCGCAGTGTATCAGACACGCCCTGGACGACTCTGATCCAATAGCAGACTTGCAAGGAAACAATTAGCGAGTGCCGTACTGCCAGGTGTGAAGTAACACTGGCTACTCTATCGGGCAGCAGCCAATGAACAAACGTCTGAGGCTCGAGTATACACGTGACTGTGGAGTCTAGCCTACAGGTCATTGAACTCGCGAATTTTTCCTGTCCCTGGTTATCACACTTTTTATTCGACGTTTAGATATAGCACTGTTTACCATCCATCGTTACCAACTTTACTGAGCAAATGTCACTCAGTGCGACCATTAAAATATATGCGTTCAGGGGCAGTGACTTTTTTCTACGGTTCATTTCAATAGTGCTCACTTTAACGTGAACAGTTTTTAACAGTATTGTATTGCCACACAGAACTGGAGACTACCAAGGTGAAATAGCCACTTATTGCACGAACTCCAACAACACGCGCCACCAAAATGGCGTCACTAACCAGGACGGAGTGCCGTTCGCCAATCAGTGCATGTTAACCTATTTGTCGACCGGCACTTTAACCAGTAGAGATATAATATCTCGCAGTACGCAGTGGCCAATGAGACTTTAGATCCGTCCCCAGATCCTCGCGCAGCGAATCAGAGTGCGGGTACGCGCACATCAAAGGAGCCGCCACGCAATTTCGTAGTCAGATCAACCTGATTTCCGCACGCTAAATTTCAATATCCTACTAGCACCCATGCAGTTTTGTTCTCGTTGCTGACCGTGTGTATACGCCAGGTGACTTTTTTTTTTACTTGGCATCTTAAGCAACTTAGAAGTTAAAACCATCCAATCGCGATAGTGGATCTGAATTTGAGGTTTTTAAATACAGACAGCAATTCTTTTCGCTGATATAGAGTGTTCTTACTTATACGCAGAGATAGGAAAATTTCGCGTGTTCAATGGCCTGTAGGTTAGACTCCACAGTCTTGTGTACACTCGAGCCTCAGTTGTTTGTTCATTGGCTGCTGCCCCAGACTGTAGCCAGTGTTACTCCACACCTGGCAGTATGAGACTCGCTACTTGTTTCCTTGCAAGTCTGCTATTGGCTCTACAGTCGTCCAGGGCGGGTCTAGGCAATTGTAATCCAACTGCAAATGTATCTCCAGTGTACGCCTTTTAGACATCTATCTTGTCCTGAAATAAATTCGCGACATTTTCCTATCTCTACTTATACGTAGAGACCTGGTATATTCGCGAGTGCAATGACCTGTAGGCTAGACTTCACAGTCTTATATACTCTCATACAGTTACCAACTGTTTATTGGTTGATTGTTGTGGTAGTAAAGGTGGTAGTTGGGCGCACAATTTACTGCATGTTTGTTATTAGCGCATTCATCTCCACGAGGTGTCAAACAACACGTCGACCAATTAGTGAACGTACAAGTGTGTGAATTCCAACTTATCTAGAAATGAACCCGCGAAGTTCTCGGGGTCTCTACTAATGCGTTAAGTAATTCACGCACTCGCACACAAACTTGGTAATATTTCTCTTGTATGCTGGCAGTTACACATTTGTGGGATCACACTCAGAAGTTAAATAACGTAATTAATTGGGGAAATCGTGGTTCGCGTCCTTTGGCAGCGAGGTCTTCGGCCTCATGTACACGCGGAAATTCCGTGCCACACGTGACGACGCGAAACAAATATACAGCTACGTAATTTCGCTTTGTTACAACCGAAACTCGAGGAGACGAAACAAAGCTACAGAAACGCCGGGGTTTATTATTTTTAAAGCGCAGCTAACAAGCTTCCTGGATTAATTAACACTAGAGTATCCATAAACGCAAGGCCGGCCCAATTAACTCGCTGGTTGCAATGAAATCGCTCGAGCGGAGAGTTTATGGCGCGTCGCTATGCGATCTGCCGGAGGCTTTCGAAAGTTTAACCCTTCGGGATGGCATATATTTACCTGTCTGAGGACAAGGGCGAAGTGAGCTACCTATATTCTCCACTACATACAGAAATATCAGTAGGGGCACACGAATTTCGAGAAAATATTTCACGACATGTTGTATTTCTAAACGCTAGCTCAGATCCACTTTTGTGATTGGGTGATCTAGTTGTTACGCGTGTTAAATGTCTGTCCCCGAATCAGAGACGTGCAGTTTCGGAGTAACTTAATTCTTATTGGCCAGTCAACTAAGAAAATGCTTCTCACAGACACACGCCGCCAATAAGCAAAAGGAAACTGCTGGCACGCTAGTAGGGTATTGAAATATAGCATGAGCGGAAATCTTTTCGCGAAATTCGTGTATCCCTAAATATCATTTATCTTGGTCTCTATTTTCCACTTATTATCGTCCTATTGGTCCTAGGTGCACCAGACAAGCTTACAGTAATCCGCAACGTTTATTATTGGCTGGCCTCAGCCAATGAAGTCGCGCGTTGACTGTGTACCAATTAATATGTCGCGACAGATGTGATAACTCCAGCGAAGTAGTAAAACTGTAAAATTGTAAGGTATGTTTGCAAGATCAAAGAAATTCCAATGTAAACGTAGACCCGAGTATATACGTGCATAATTAGGGCCACCTGTATTTCGCGAATCGATTTACGCAACTGCTAGACTTCAATGTCCTTTGGCATATATGGAGTTTTATTTTGGTTATTGGCCAGGTGTCTTTGTCAGGAGATAATTTCTTACCTGACTGGGCCAATCAGAATTGTGTAATTCTGACACCGAGTGTCCGTGATTCACGAGCTGGCACCTACAACGCGCGACAGCTAAAATCGTCCAATCACGAAAGTAGAACTGAGCTCTAGTGTTTTGGAATACGAGTAGTCCTTGAGTATTTTCGCGGAAAACAGACGGCCCTATCCATAATCCTCAAAGTTTAAACAAGTGGCCACAGGCGCGCAAACGCGCTTGATATAACGACGGATAAAGAGTGCGCGGCTCCGCGATTCTGCAGTACAAGCGACATTCCTCGCTACACTCGGAGAACAGCCAACCAAATGTAAGTCTGTACGGGGCCGTAAAATACATTTACTTGCCGTAACAGAATATTTGGTCGAGCAAACAAATCTCGAAAAGCAACGAAATTTGTTTTGTTCATCTAACTATATAAACGCTTGAATTTACAAACCCTCTGGGTTGGGCCAAAATAAATTAGATTGTCGGCAAAATATTCAGTTGGATCAACTGTTTGGCCACTCATTCGATTGTTTTCGTTCGAAAATACAGTTCGAGAGATTGTTCGTTTATTTTGTGACAATTAGAATAGTAGCAGTGTCTGTGCATTTATCGATGCTTGATAATTAGAGACCTGAAAAATTCGCGAGTTCAATAATCTGCAGGTTAGACTTTAAAATCTTATGTACGCGTATGCAGATATCAACAGCACATTGGTTGTCTGCTGTCACTGTGAAAGGCGACAATTGGACACCGTTCTCCAGGAGGTGTCAAACACCGTGCGGACGAATGACTCTAGGGCGCAACTAAAACTGCTTTTCGCGAACAGATTTCGGGACAAGTTGTGTTCCAAAACACTTTAGTTCAGAACCACTTTCGTGATTGGGTCATTTGAATTGTTGCCTGCCCGCGAATCACGGACGGTTATTATGGGAGAAACTTATTTATGATTGGCACACTCACGTAACAGACTGTCTTCACAGTGAGACAAGCGTCCAATAGCCAAATGTATACTACAAGTGTGCGCATAGGTTATTGACGTCTTAGACTCGGAGTAAATATTTTCGCGAAATAAACAGGTGGCTCCACCAATGACTAAAGTTATATAAACGCACGTTCTTTTGATTCTAGATTGTCCCAAAATTAATCGTACCTAAAAAGAAATCTTCATGTAAGTAACAGATCTACGTGCCTAAAGCCGCTGTCACACTGAAAAAATGTTCGCCTTCAAAAACTTATTTGACAATAAAATTTGGAGACGAAATGTGATCAATAAATTTTTGTATTCAACTCAAATAATCTTGAGTGTATTTGAAAATGTGTCACACTGTCATTTTTTTTTTTACTTGGAGTATCTATAGACTGAAATTTAATTAAAAATTCATTTTCAAAGTGAGATAGTGCTTTTGTGTTTCCGTGCAGTCCCCTACAGGAAGAAACGTATCAAATGTTGTGATTTAATTTCGCTTCTTTACTACATTAAAATTTTATTCATCGAAGATATTTCATTGCTCGATGAAATTTAATGCCTCTGAAAATTTTAACTATTAGTGCGAATTAATCACTTCAAATAGCACCCATGCTCAAAGATATCCTATATGAAATAATTATCTTCAAAACCCTATTTAGTTTCCTCAATTGTTCACCATTTTAAAGTTTCGTGATGTCGGAAACGGCCATTTTTGTCATGCACTTTTCTGATTGGTTGAGCCCATCAAACTTCAAAAGAAATTTTTGAACCCTTCCAATTTGCAAAATGTTTAATGGAAACTAGAACATTCCAACTTCTTCATAAAAAATATGGCGGCGATGATGACTTTTCGGTGATGGCACAAACTTGTAACTTCATTTGACCAAAGTGATTGGAAGTAGTTTGACGGGATTATTTGACAGTGTGACAGGGGCATGACAATTCCACCATTTCACTTTCGTCGCGCATGAATAAAGTGATGAGGTCCATGGCAACGTTTAATTTACGTATGGTGTAAGGATAGAATGTAATCAGAAAGTAGATCCTCGGCAGGGATTTCAAAAGTTCTCAGTTTACCGTGAACAGTCTAAAGCAAAGCTTCCTGTCCTTATTTCAATGCCGATTATTTACTGCCTTGGAATCGACACGTGAGCGTCAAATAAAATGCGATACAACTGGAAATGTAGCTCAGATATATACACTGTAACATTGTAATGTATTTTTAAAACTACAAGCGAATTAAAGAAAGTTTTAAGAAATGTTATGAGGCGTGTGTTAAATCAATGATGTATTTTGACACCCGAATATTGCAGACTGCAAGTTCATTACAAACATGGAGCTACATCAAATTTTTTTCTGCCTACTTCAATACATTCACTCAGATCCACTTTCACGATTGGATGGTTTCAACTGCTGCTCACCCTCCGTGCCTAACCGCGAATCACCGAAGTTCGGTACAGGAGTAACTTAATTCTCATTGGTCCAGACAAATACCACTCGGTCTTCCTACGAAGACACGTGGCCAGTAACGGAAGGAGAACTTGCAAAAGTGCAGGGACGATATTGAAATCTAGCCCCCGTGGGATTATTTTTATAAAACAATGTGTTATAAACATACAACACTCCGGTTGTATAGTAATTCGATTTTTTTACTGCACATGCTTTGAAGTCTTAGCCTGCACTAGAATTAATTACATTTTCATGCCCCTAATTAATAGAGGTTTTACGTAAGGTTCTATATTCTTCAGCAATTGACTTGCCCATGGCAGTTTTTTGAGTAGTTAATCGTACCAACTGCACACAAAGCCAATTACGTCGAGGCTTACTTGGAGGCCTGTCAAGTGCGTAGACTTTTGAGAGCTCTTAAGAAAGACGTGTGTGGTGTGTGTGTTTGTGTGTGTGCACATGTGTGGGCAGTGGTGTAATACCGTTAAAATGTTGTGTATTTAGCGGCTACGCATTTCAATACCTTTGATGTAGAAGGCGGGCATCTTCCAATAGAACACTGCACCTGTTAGTTCAACAGACAGAACTCCTTGACAAATAGCACACACGCTACAGAAATACTTAGAAAAGTCAATTGATGTTGCTCTGAAAGAAGAATGACGGGTCCGCCGTGGCTGAGCGGTTAGACTGCTCGCCTCCCACCAAGGCGAACGGGGTTCAATCCTCGGTCCGGTCACTCCCGGATTTTCTCAAGTGGTAATCGTGCAGGACGTGCTGGTCGGCGGGTTTTCTCAGGGATCTCCCGTTTCCCCCTCCCGTGCATTCCGACGCTGCTCCAAACTCTCCTCGCTGCTAAGAGCCGCCCAAATATATCCACTCAGAAGCACACGCCACCAAAATGGCGGTGCTAACCAGCAACATCTCGGAATACCGTTCGCCAATGGCAACTTATTCGTAAAGCCCCGAGTATTTCGCGGATTGAGTTGGCAGCAAGCTAGGCTGCACAGATCTCTGTACACTCGAGTCATTATTGTTTGCTATTGATTGCTGTGATCAAGTGAGGTCTCTGTACAGGACTGTTAAACACTCACTCGCATTACTGCTCCCTGCTTGTTATTGGCTCACAGTATAACGGAGCGTGTCTAATGAACTGTCGTCCAATCACAACCGTAGGAGAAAACAAAAATTGTTTGGAGTCTGCTTCGCCTCCGAATGAATTCGCGAAATACTCGTGGCTCTACTTATTTGTAGAGATGATGGAAAATTGCGAAAAATTTTTGAGCCAACATGTCTTCTATAACACTCTAACTAGTTTAATCCTTCCTGAGTGGATGGAGAAAGTTTTGACTCGGCTAACTTTCTGCAGACCAATCACGAACGTTCTGCCTTATAGAATCGGAATCGTCATTGGCCCAGTGAAATGGGGTAGTAACTTCATACCTGCATGACAGCCAGTGAGGAAAGTAAACTGTCGGAGATGTGTAGAGTACGTTGGATCCTAGCAGACAGTCAACTATTCCCGCGATAAACCACTATGTCTACCCACGGGTTACTTGCTAACAGGCATTCGCAGCACGCAATAGCCAATCAGACTCAAGATTCGTTCCCAGATGCTCACGCAGGCAATCAAAGGATGGGTAGGCGGACATCTAAAGTACCACCACACCTCCTCTAAGTGCATGTTTACTAAGTGTCAGTGATGTGTATAGCAAGATGGGAAGTGAACTCGTAAAATCTACGGGCCCTGAGCTATAAAGCTTTCCGAGCACCTCTTAACCAAGGAAGAACGCATTTTTTCCCCCCCCCCGCTGTTAATATTGGACGCAAATATTTATGGACCTAATAAAACAGTGTCAAAGAGCAGATGGCGAAAGGACTTCCTTTAGATGGAAGCTGGCATCGTGTGTGTAGTTCAGATCAATGACCCGCTGCTTGTTTAATCCGCTCGCTTACACATTAGTTTCTGAATTGAAGTGACGCAATCACGTTATTTTTCGGATGGTGCTGCATTTGTGTTTAGCAATTTCTTACAACCAGTGGAGAACTTGCTGCTTGTTCAATGGCGTTGGCATCAACAATTAATGTCAAAGAGGTGTAGGAAATCAGATTCGCCACACGGAGTAGCCTTGTAGCACTGGTAACTGATACCGTGCTGATTACAGCAACGGCGAGTGAACGGGTTAGAATGTCGCTTGTACTTTCGGTTGCCAAACGTACGGGAAAGAATCGTATCGCGTGGACATGGCCCAGAACGTCGTAGAAACCTGCACTTCAGACTTCTTTGTAAGTGGAATGACTGTTACTAAACAGTGTCAGTATGTTGGGGTGACCAGACGTCGTGCTATCCGCAATACAAGCGAGTGAGGGAAGAGATCTTGGGTGGCTCTTGACATCGAGATCGTGAGGGTCGATAAGGGTGAAGCGAGGTGAGTATGGAGCTGCGCCTGAATGAAAGGGCGGGGGAAACGGGAGATCCCCGACAAAACCCGCCGATCAGCTGCATCGTCCAACCACAGCGATAAGCCGGGCACATATCAATACTACTGTGGTACCTAATATAAGTACAACCTTAATATACTATAGAATATGCCGGGAAATAGTACAGATGGGCTTATCTTATTAAAGACATATAGGTAGTGGGGTGGAAGTGTCACGGATTTTTATACAGATGCCCAGTGGGGCAGAATTGTCTGGAGACCACAGGGTATGCAAGTGCGAAAAAATAAAGCTAGTTAAGGTACTCGCATACATGGGCGCCTGCAGACATGATGCTCCAAAAAGTCCACAAATAAAGTGGATTTAGTGCAACAACACAACAATGCCATTAAATCACGGATTCGACAACCAGTGGTTAGAAGTTTAGAACTTACAATCTAGAGTACGTCACAACACCAGTCAGGGCCAACAGTTCTGTACTGAAGCACGCAAGACTTCGTTGAACTTCTGTGTTCTTAAGCACTCTGTGACCAAACGTGATATATATATATCCGAAAATACCTGCTTTTCACACATCAACAACGACTGAAATTTTCTATTATTTACAAATGCATTTATAACTTGGTTTTAGAAAACAACACTTTTCTGCGTGCCATTCATTCAAATGAAAAATATATTTCAAAACAATATAAATCTTAAAGTGTGTTACCAGTGTTTGTTAACTTACAATTAATTTGGGATATTTTTTATTTACACCCAGATATTTATTGGGCGTATTATTTTCAATTTTCTAACAGTATTTTATATCGTGCTTACAGTGCCCTCATTCCTGGAGTATTGCTGCAGTTCTTTTGTTATAAATCGCATGTATTATGACTAATGAGCTGCTTCGTGCATTGAGAATTATTGTCTCCATAGAGTAGCCAACCACTCCCGCGATCGCAGGCGCATCTAACGTGATGATCGTATCCAACCCAATGACGCAGACAGGTAGTTACAAATGACGCCGACAGGTGGCAAATTTGATCAAATGCGTTCGTGGGATTAGCGATAGCCGAAATGTGTACTGTGCATTTTCTTTCAGTGTCTTGTGCGTTGTAAATTGTTTTAAATCCGATGGAATCACACTGATTTATGACTATATCTGGAACTAATATTTGCTTCTTGTATATGTTCAGAGAAACTATGAAACTTGGTTAACAGTTGAAAGTTTAACAGTAACCACAGAACATGGGTCGTGTGCATGAAAGTTCTCGACACAGCGTAAAAAGGAAAAGGTCGTATTTCATTTCTTATGCCGGCGGATAGGGCCACTGCCAAACCAGAGCAGAGTATAAAATGTTCGACAAAGTAGTTTATTTAAAAATTAATTGTAAAAAACCAAGCTTTTGTTTGTAATTGAACTAAACAGATAAAAACAATTATAAAAGTATTTAAAGAATTTGTAGATCTTGTAGGTCGTGGTTGAACAGCCGTATTAAACTTTACTACAAATTAATATTTTTGTATCAATTTATATTTAGTAAATAAAAGCTTGGGGCAATATAGAATGTATACCTCATTTCCGTAAGCGTAGTAAGCACATATCTGGCATAAGGCTCTCAACTTTTCGCAATATGAAAATTCTACGTCGCCTACAAAGCCACCCGCACACACATTTTGATACAATGACTTCGGAAGGTGCTCGCGAAATTGTGAAATTATGGTACATGTATACACTTTTTATATTTTGTCGGGTCTCATGTTGGTATGACAGTAATGTGCCATAGGTATTCGGAATGCTCGGGAGTAGTTGAGTAAATTATGGTACGCATTTCGGAATTATGGTACACAAAATGTGCCAGCGTGACTATGCGCCATAATTATGGTACAGATTATGGTATGCACATATGATTGGGGGGGGGGGGGGGAGTTACCCGAATCGCCTAACCTCTGTTGGGGGTTATAGAGGGCATAAAAAGAAACCCACGCGTACATTTACAAGTGAGTACGATACAAAATGAGCCGTAAGGTACTTTTCGAAGTCGAAAAAGGGGGGAAATTTGGTGGGGGGGGGGGATGACGGTTCGAAGGGCCTAACTTTCCATTGGGTGAGGGTGGGGCAGAAAGACACCATCCAGCGAAACCGCAAGTAAATTCGATGAAACTGGGGCCATTCAGAAATTTCGGAAAATGTCAAACGTACCCCCCCGTGTCTGGCTATCTCCTCCCAGGGAGGGGTGGAGGGGCATTTTTTGGGGGGAGGGGTGGCAACCTTACACGACCATATGTAAACAGTTGTGCTTCAGGAAGGAAGAAATGTTGTAAGGTATAAATTTAGAGGAAAGAACAGGTGACAGCTTACTGGCAAAAAAATTAAAAGGTTATCCACATATTTACGATCGCAGAAGCAAAAGATTTTGAATCACATAAAAAATGTCCAATATTTTAAATTACTGCCCATTTTCAACACAATATCACGATCTGTTGCGAAAATCCAATTATTTACCAACACTGCAAAATGACTTCAGAGTCATAGCAAATTTTCATTAGCTAAAAAGAATCCTTAAGAATTCAATTTTGATTCAATTTCGCAGAAGGTTTCTCGTAGAGGCCTGCGAGCCTGGGATTTTCAGTTCGAGCCGAGGAGAGCCCGAGAGAATACTGAACATTTCCCCAGCTTCAAGCTCGAGCTCAAGCTATTTTATTGCATACAAAAAATTACTTTTACAATACAGATAATGTTAGCATTTTTAAGTTAATCTGTGTTCGCTTCTGTAATTTTAAAGACTAATTTTAGCAGAACATGCATATACCTTTTAAAACATTATTTGGTTTGTGAATAAATACAAACTCATATTGTCTGCGGAACTGTTTGTATATCTTCAGTTCAGGTGAGGTAATTCTGGTACGTTTATTCACGACTTTTTATCAAATTTCATCAAACATTTCTTTTAACTTTAAAATGTAATACAATATCACAAACAATAAAGTATGTGGTCAATTGTTTTTCGTTCAGCAAAATATTACATTTAAGTGCTTGATTTTATGTACTAACTATGTTATTCAAATGACTGAATTTTTTAAAGTAAAAAGAAAATAAATTACCAGTCTATGTATACAGTAAATGAGTGTCAAATTAAACAGAGAGCTGATATGGATGTACCAATAAAACTTTGTTTTTATGTCGCTTCGAGTACGTAACCTGTTGGTTAAGAGAAGAAAAAACAAGATTCCACTAAATAATTTGATTCTTTTTATTCGCGTTTTCAGCCAATTCATCATTGTAGACCTCGGCTTTTTCCGCCGATAGCATTGAGGTTACACATATGCTCTTTGTATTTATATTGTGATACTTGCACAATCTTAACGTTAACATTATGAAAAATGTAAAATTCCCCCGTTTTAACTTGGGGCGTTGGGGGGGGGGGGGGGGTGTTGCGGTGGCTGAGCGGTTAGCCTGTCGCCTGCCGCCTCCCACCACGGCGAACCGGGCTCAAACCCCGGCCGGCTCACTCCCGTTTCTCCCACCCCTGCATTCCAGCGCTGCTCCTTACTCACCCTACTCCACCCTCGCCGGCTCTCAAAACATCGATGTTAAGAGCCGTCCAGATCTCTTTACTTCACTTTAATATTGAAACTTTGAACTGCATATGCTCACATTTACAGTACCACGACTATAGGCTGTTTACTGTAGACGGAGCACTTTTGAAAGCCCTGCTTAAGATATTCTAGTACGCACGTCGTGTATTATTCCGCCATATGTCCTATGAACGTCGCCATGGGCCTCATCACTTCAGTCGTGTATTGGTGAAGTGAAACTGTGAAATTATGACAAAAGTAAATAATTTACAGATAAATATACAGGTTCAGTATCACAAATATTTACGCCAACACTTTTAATAAAACATTAAGTAATGGAACTATTTTATATCCTTTACTACTAACGTTACCGGACGCATGCCAGTCAGAGCCCCGTTAAAATATATGCAGATAGGGAGTGTAGCGTTTTTCAAATAATGATTTCAAAAGTGCTTAGTTTACCGCGAAAAGCGGTTATGATCTTTCCTAACAGCAACTAACTCACGAAATTCTATGGTTTATAGTTGCAGGTTTTTATTATGCGTGTTTGCAGGACGCACCATTATAAGAGTATATTAAACTCTTACCGTATCAGGTGTCGACTTACGTAATTTTATGGAGAAGGGTTGGGGGAGGGGGAAGAGGTAAGGGGGCGACGTTCATTTGTTTCGGTTTAATGCAAAATATATAATACGGTTGGGCGTGGCGACTGACGTCGCAATTAGTTAAACAAATATGATTTATGAAACACAAATAATCGTTATTTATAATGTGAAATATATGATTCTTCAAACACTAATTTAAACACGCAAGCAGTGTCAGTTTCTGTTCGACCAAACTTATGTTTAAATCTTTATGTTCGGAGATAATTCGTTTTCTTCCATCCAGCAAGGTGGCATGTGGTCTGTTACTTGTAATAAGGTCATTTTTGTAAAAAAAAAAAAAAATGGTGTGTTTAAAAATATTTGTTGTTTCCAATGTACTAACACTAAGTTCTCTCCAGTTTGTGTCCTGATTACTCATGCATTTTATCTGCCAATGCAAAAATGACAGGAAGTAAGAACTTTTAACTCGTGTTATTAAGGTGGCCGCCTGGCTGAAGGAATTTTGCACGTCTGAGGCCTAAAAGCGCGGGAGCTCTAGGGGCGACCGAGATATGCGCATCAACTCTTCTCATCGCCTCTACGCGCAAAAAAAAAAAACGGAACTGGCGTCCAGTATTGCCGTCGTTAACGCACCTCTGTGAGACCTTTAGTGGAGACCCTGCCATTTTACGACGTGATAATAAAAACAAAGGTTTGATGCTCGTCCCTATTCCTTTTTTAGTGTTTTGTACCGGAATGATCATACCTGGAAATGATCGCGAAAACACCCGTTTGAGCCGTTATCGCCATCCCAAAAACTTGATCTACAGAAAAATGGAGAAACTGAAAAACGTTTACTGACCTCATTCAGACACGTTGAGCGAGTTTTTAACAAACGTTATCTGCCGGAGTTCTGCACACCGTTCGGCATCTTTCTCATTATAGGTTGTTAGTTCCAGTTAATTACTTTTTTGTGTTGACAATTATTGCGGGTTGAAGAAAGAGATAGAAAAAGAAAGGAGGGGGGGGGGAGTACACTCGGGTGCTCTACAGTCAGCGCCTATGCTTATTACAGTTATTTCAAGTGCGGCACGGCCTTGGCAGGAATGCGATGTCGATCGACGTGGTAAAGGCTGTTCACGATAAAGTGAGCACTTTTTAAGGCCCCCGCCACAGGCATTAACAGCTAATAAATATATCTTATTGCAGCCACGGGCATTACATTTTGATGGTGGTGAAACGTGTACACTGTGTTTATTGGTCGCAATGCAATGTTTACATTAAGAAGTAGCAGGAAGATAAATTGGATGAAAGGAAAAATTTATGAGCCTTAAAACGAGCTCACTTTATCGTGAACAGCCTATAACGATAAAGTGAGCACTTTAGAAATTAACATTAAAAAATGTCACTGCCCTGGCATGCACATATTCTAATGGACGCTAAAGTTGGTAACGATAGCTGAAAGTAGTGCCGTATCTCAAAGTCGAATAAAAAGTGTTAGGTAACCATTTGTGATACCGTACATTTATTTATTTATTAATTTTTCTGTTCTTTTAACGCATCGAAATGTAAAAATAAGCATATATGTAAAGTATTTACTTTCTTAATAACTCCACAGTTTCATTTGACTGTCGACGCATGAATAAAGTGATGAGACCTATGGCAATGTTAATTTTACATACGGCGGAAGATTATACGACGTGTATACCCGTAGATCTTAAGCAGGGCTTTTAAAAGTGTTTATTTTACCGTGAACAGCCTATAACACTGTGATTCGCGTGCGGTCTCAGCTGTCGTCGCCAACTGTTCTCGTGGTCCGCAATGCCGCATAGGCGCCTCGAGGGAACGACGCCGCGTGCGAGGTAGTTCCTATGCTGGCCGCGAGGTAGCACCACCACGCGAGACGACGCGGCGACGCGCGCGCTCCTAACGCCAGCCTGCCTAACTGCACGCCGATTAGTCCACCGTTGTGGGACACAGATAGAGGCAGCGGTACGTCGCGTCGTACAAGTGTGTCGCGTCAAGGGTTGCAAATACTGAGGTTGGTGAGAAGAATAAGGGTGGCGAGAGTCATTTCTTTTATGATATACACGAGCTTACTCTTAGATGTGTATATAGGACAATATATACACATGCGTGTGTAAGCTTACATGGAGGGTTCAGAGCACAAGTGCAGTAAATCATACCAGTTTTTTTTTTATAATTACTGGTCAAATGCAAAATTCATTACGCAGATATTTCTGACAGAAATTTATATACAGGTGATTATAAATTTCAGATGCATAAAATTACTACAATAGGTACTATGTTTATTGGGCCGTGGTAGTGTAGTTGTACTCGCCTCCCACTTAGGCGAACCGGGTTCGATTCCCGGCGGGGAGTCTTTCACGGCTCGGACGATGCCAATCTGACTCAAGACGCGTTCCGAGATGCTCGCGCAGCCAATGAGAGAACAGATAACCGCAACGCCATTTCGCCTCTGTGTACTTGTCTACATTGTCTCTACGTACCCATAGGGTTGACTTGAGAGATTTGGGCGGCTCTTAACAACGAGGTGTTAAGAGCAGATGTGGGTGAAATGAGGTGAGAATGGAGCAGCACCGGAATGCAAGGAGATATCCCCAAGGAAAGACCCGCCGACCAACGGCATCGTCCAGCACTATTGCCACTTGCTAAAATCCGGGAGCGACACGGCCTTGGTGGGAGGCGAGCAGTCTAACCATTCAGCCACGCACCCATATGCGTTGACTCTTAGGTGCATCAAGTGTTCTGAACCTCCCCCCACTAATATGCCGACAGGATATCTTGAAAAAAGTCATCAACCGGCACAAACTGTATGATGGGAAATATTACAGAGATTTTAGGTAAATAGTGCGAGCTAACGGCTGTAATACCTCTTTCATATTTGGCATTAAATCGAAAATAATGACACCCCACTCCCCTTTTCCCATCCTTCTAACCGGACCCTTAATAATTTACTTACGTCGTCGCCTATGCACTTAACACGTATTATATAAAACGATTTCATTTGCCAGTATTTTTAGTAATTTTTCAGTAATGCACTTTTAAGTAGACGTTAATGAAGATAACTATTTTGCATTGTCCTTTCGCCAACATTAAGGGAAAAGGTCCACGAAAACCGTGTATTTACATATTTTTGGTCATAACTTATTTCACAGAGGATTTTTCAAAATTTTTGACTCGACAAGACGTAAATAACAGTTTTGAAAATCGTCTTGCATCGTTACGAATTCACTGCGTTCGTTATTCTCGGAGCATTGATTGATGATAAGAAAAATAAATAAATTTTCTTTCATCAGTGGTCCGGGAATAATGAAGGCGGTGAAAATATAGCAACGTAAGAAGGCGGTGAAAATAATGATTTACATCTTGTCGAGCCAAAAATTTCGATAAACCCTTTGTAAAACGACTTACGTCGAAGATGGTGTAAATACGCTGCTTTCGTGCACCGTTCCCCTTAAGAGCGCTGCCTGCAGCTGTTCTGCGTGTTTGAGGCAGGGAGGCGCGGGAGTGATAAGGCGATATTGACAGGCACGCCTAGTGCCCCATCGCTCCTATCCGCAAGGCTCTGGGAAAGCGGCCGGTGTTCTCGTGCCGTATGCGCCTATGGGAGTGATAAGGCGATATTGACAGGCACGCCTAGTGCCCCATCGCTCCTATCCGCAAGGCTCTGGGAAAGCGGCCGGTGTTCTCGTGCCGTATGCGCCTATGGGAGTGATAAGGCGATATTGACAGGCACGCCTAGTGCCCCATCGCTCCTATCCGCAAGGCTCTGGGAAAGCGGCCGGTGTTCTCGTGCCGTATGCGCCTATGGGAGTGATAAGGCGATATTGACAGGCACGCCTAGTGCCCCATCGCTCCTATCCGCAAGGCTCTGGGAAAGCGGCCGGTGTTCTCGTGCCGTATGCGCCTATGGGAGTGATAAGGCGATATTGACAGGCACTCCTAGTGCCCCATCGCTCCTATCCGCAAGGCTCTGGGAAAGCGGCCGGTGTTCTCGTGCCGTATGCGCCTATGGGAGTGATAAGGCGATATTGACAGGCACGCCTAGTGCCCCATCGCTCCTATCCGCAAGGCTCTGGGAAAGCGGCCGGTGTTCTCGTGCCGTATGCGCCTATGGGAGTGATAAGGCGATATTGACAGGCACGCCTAGTGCCCCATCGCTCCTATCCGCAAGGCTCTGGGAAAGCGGCCGGTGTTCTCGTGCCGTATGCGCCTATGGGAGTGATAAGGCGATATTGACAGGCACGCCTAGTGCCCCATCGCTCCTATCCGCAAGGCTCTGGGAAAGCGGCCGGTGTTCTCGTGCCGTATGCGCCTATGGGAGTGATAAGGCGATATTGACAGGCACGCCTAGTGCCCCATCGCTCCTATCCGCAAGGCTCTGGGAAAGCGGCCGGTGTTCTCGTGCCGTATGCGCCTATGGGAGTGATAAGGCGATATTGACAGGCACGCCTAGTGCCCCATCGCTCCTATCCGCAAGGCTCTGGGAAAGCGGCCGGTGTTCTCTTGCCGTATGCGCCTATGGGAGTGATAAGGCGATATTGACAGGCACGCCTAGTGCCCCATCGCTCCTATCCGCAAGGCTCTGGGAAAGCGGCCGGTGTTCTCTTGCCGTATGCGCCTATGGGAGTGATAAGGCGATATTGACAGGCACGCCTAGTGCCCCATCGCTCCTATCCGCAAGGCTCTGGGAAAGCGGCCGGTGTTCTCGTGCCGTATGCGCCTATGGGAGTTTAAGCGGCGAACCTACGATTTTATTTGTCGGGAAGTCTGCGGTAATTTTCAGTGCAGGGCCCCTTAAACAGTTTTGCATATTTTCAACTGTATATATTTTAAATACAGCAGAGTGAAATAGACGTTTTCAGCCATATTGGGAGGGGGGGGGGGGCTCGGAAATAGTATATCTGATGTGCGAGATATCCTTATTGTGTTATTCGTCCGTCTAATGTGTGTGTTCTTTTCGTGCATTGACATAATAATTGAGTAACTTTTAAGGGGTTTCGTAAAAAAATTGTGGTTTTCATACACGCAATTCAAGCGACAGCTCGATGGCGCCCTTAGATGCAGCTACCTGTCAGACATGCCATAGTAACTGTAAACTCTATGTATAGGCTTTTCTCTATAAACTGAGCACTTTTGAAAGTCCTGTAGAAGATGTACTTGTAGGCACGTCGTGTATTATTCCACCATATGTAAAATCAACTTTGCCATGTGCCTGATAATTTGATTCATGCGTCAGTCAAGTGCTACTGTGAAATTTTCAGCAAAAATATAATAATTTCAAATTTGATTATTGTTAAACCTTCATGTATAAAAAAATCTACAGCAAAATAAATAATTTCAGTATTCACAAATGTTTACCTGGTGCTTATAATTCAGCGCCAAGACATGGGACTACTTTCTTTCTGTCGTTACCAACCTGACAGGGCGCAAACCAGTTAAAATACATGCAGGTATAGGCTGTTCACTCTAAAGTGAGCAATTTTTAAGGCCCTGCTGAATTTCTCCTTTCAATTAATTTCTATCTATCTTTCCGACACTTTTTTAATATAAACAATACAATATGCCTAACAGACATAGTGTGCATATTTGATCACTCTCAAAAACTATTGTCTGAGGCTGCAATAAAATATATTTATTAGGGGTTAATACCTTTTGGTAGGGCCTTAGAAAGTGCTCACTTTACTGTGAATAGCCTATAGGGGCAGTGACGTTTTTCTTAGGTTTATTTCGAAAGTGCGCAGTTTGCCGCGAACAGCCTTTAGCTACCGGTAAGTTTTTTAATATATAATACAAAATGTCTTAATTAACAGCGAGACCTAAACCAACAGCAGTTTGTGATTATAGGATACACCATGGGACGGGCCCGCGGAATCCGCAGGCTAGGCCACGACGGGTGAATCAGGTAATTGTGGTATGTACCGGATGTACGATAACTACTCGAGTTGCTCGCTCCCGCCTATCGGCGCTCACTCGCAACTCTCGACCCGCTTTTATCGTACTCGAGGTACTCGCATCTGTGTGATTACTATATTAACCATGAAATATAGTATATTATGGTACACTGGTATCATAAACTTTAGTAACTTTTGAACCGTTCGTCCGATCTAGACACGCGACGGCTTTTTGGAAAGATAGCGGCGAGCTTCGGTATACTCACAACCAGCGGAAATAATTATGGTACTCATGAAAAAGTTTATGTTAATAGCTCGCGAACCGTTGGGCCTAGGTAAAATTCTATGAGCGCGTTGGCATGACTATGGCAGGCGTGGACATTTTGTTAAATAATTGTACACTTCGTTAAATTATCGTACAGAATCCGAAAATTAGTGTACGTTCGTGCCATGATTATGGTACATCACAAATCGTATATGGGCTTGTGTACGTTAATTATGGCACCTCTCATAACCCAATTTTTATGGTAAACACGAACCTTAACTGTGGGGCACAAATTCTCATCCCCGGAAGTGGGGGAGGCGGTTGGCAGCCATAACTTGCACCTCCCCCCCCCCCCCCCGGGGGTACTATCGATCTCTCCTAGCCACCCCCCTCCTCTCGAATTCGCGTAAAGCGTTTAATGGCGCAAACTTTCGTTCTTGAATACAGAGTAGATACTGTTGCAAGCTGGCGGGCTACCTTATCCTTGCCCTTCCAGCCGCCTGCAAGGATTGAAGCCGTCTCCGAAATGGCATATTTTGTACACACAAATGGTGACGTATTTGGCAATTTCGTATTTCGTATCTGGTGCCTAATGGATGTTAGCAAAATACAAGATGACGAAATCAGCGCCACGTTGGATTTGACTTTCAAAACACATACGCAAATGCATAACTAAAATATTTTCTTTCAAACAAATAACAGTCCGCGAACTACATTAGGCATGTTTTAAAAAGCAATCAAGTACTGTGCGTTGTTTATACATCCTGCAACAATTTTTTAAAAGTCGTTATTTCATAATTTATTATTTTCTAATTTATTGACTCATTAGCAGCATTTCTTTGATCATTGTACAATTATTAAGTCCATAAAAAGTATTAAATTTAGATTTTCAAAAATTCACTGTTAATCTAAAAATGTGTTGCTGCAAGTGCTAAACAAGTAACTGCCGACCACGTCCGGAGTGAACCTTACGAAATGACAAATTATAAAATAACGAACTTGTCATTTCGGACATGGCCTGAGTCTATCCTTGGATGACGTAATGCGGAGTGTGGGGAGGACAGATATGACGTCCCTGTGATTGACGTCTCGCACCTGGCGGAGACAAGAAACTTCTAGAACGTCGGAGACTGCCTTCGTCGATCGAGAAACCTCTCGAAACTGAATGTGGTCGTCTGGGGCAGGCGTATTGTAGCGTATGGCTACATTTCGCCTTGTAAAAATTATTATTATTTTCCTTTCATAACAGCATCCATGTGATGGACTTTACTGTGTATGACGTCTAGTGTAAATTTATGTTTGTTGGTGATTGTTAATGCAAATTGATTAACATAATTATTTTTACCACTGCTGGAAATGTCATAATTTTATGACGTGAACAGATTTGTAATTGTTTGAACCTGATACTTTCTTTATGGTTAGCATAGTAACCGAATGTTGAATATACGCAGCCCTACTCTATCTATGCGGAAAAGCACAATTATTCGATGAGTTAAGGTTTAAAAATAAATAATGTTTTTCGCCACCTTGTTCCAATGGTTACAGGGCAGCTGATGTAATGAAATAATTGACTAGTTTCTCACATTACCAAGGTCAAGTGGTTTCGAAGTTACGCAACCATCAAAATACGTCAGAAATACTTTCTTGTTCGGGGTACATACGCACTAGTATTCAGGAGATATGTCTACATGACTAATTATCGCTATTCCACTTACGTTAAGATGCCGATAGAATGTAATCATCATCCGAAGCCCTGAGTGCCACTGTTAAGGAAGATTGCGAGAGACCGACAAGAACAAAGAGCAGTGCAGCTACATCGAAAGTTCTCGAGCTCTTAAGTTTTTATTTATGTGACATAAGAGCTAATTACAACAATAGAAGGAAATAGAGAAGTTTGGCGCAACGGGATCTGGGATCGGAGATCGGGGCTGTTCATGCTCTGTCATTCCGATCCCCTGGTGGCCATTCTTCCTTAAAAATTCCCCTTTACCCCTCAAAATCAACCATTTTCCCCTCAAAATTTCCCTTTTTCAATAAAATTTCCCTTCCCACGTCAAAATTTCCCTTTATTTCCTTAAAATGTCCCGTTTTTCCTCAAAAACCACCAGTCCATCCAGTTGCAAAAACGATCCCCAGAAAGGCACTTTTCGATCCATCGGAAGGATTTGAGGGGTGATCGCTTTCGAGGGCAGAGTAGTTGCAACCATATTGGTTTTATAGGCCAAATGCCAAATGGATACCTTACAATCAACCACCTTGGTTCAGTCAGCCATTTTAACCACCATGTTGGATGTCGGTGATCTTCACCTTGACCCTGGTGACCCTTGACCTTAAACACAAAAAATCTCAAAAATTCTCAAATATCCCCAACTATATATAAAACGTTATTTTAAAATTTACTTACAGAAATTAAATATTCGGGCTTATAGGGGACGAGCGACTGCAACCAACCAGCCACCATGTTATGATGTCATCCAGTTGCCATGTTCGACCCAAGTGACCTTGAGCTTGACCCATGACCTTGACTCAAAACCATCAGTTCGTCGCGTAATTTAAAATATGCATGGGCTCTGTGAAATTAAATATACAGGTAACAAATTTTCTAAGCACTTTTTATATGAACAGTGTGATAATAGTTCAAAGCATACGAGTTTGACAGGTATCTACATGGTAACAAAGTTTCTTATAAATTTCCTAAACTGCAATCGAAAATTTTAACCTATGCAGTATCTGGAAATAGTGCTATATATTAGGATGAAGGTATATTATTATTAAGCCTCGCTGCTATACCCACTACGCATTTGACACTTTCCTGAGAAAATGTAAGAACGCTACTATCGATGTTTGTAAAAAATAAAACTTTACATCTCGCTTCCTCTCTCACTCTAAAGGCTACCTTTACATTGATATGGTAAATTCGTGAATAATTTCGTCGAGTAGAGATGAAAAATTTCCATTGAACACTGCGACTGAGGATTTGGGTAACTTGAAACGCAGCAGCCGCCGATTCGTACCCAAGTGCCATTTAAAACAGTTTGTATAGAAAATGAACATAAAGAAAAAATTGAAATACCAATTTTTTTAATTATTGCATTTTTTTTTTTTAAAGAACATTCAAAATTTGTAAAGCAATTTAGTGGCTGAAAATATTTGAATTTTTCAAAGTCAATGTACATATTGGTTTTTGTGAAACATAAGACAGATGACGATACTAGCTGATGTTATGAATATTAGGAGGTGAATTTTGTTTTGCTTGCTAAGAGAACTTCACTGCTTGATCGTTTACCAAAATTACACGCAAAAAAGACGTTATACTGAAGCCTGCTTAAATTTATCGTGAAATCCAGTATTTTGAGTCTGTAGCGCTGTTACATCTGTTGTTTATTTCGTAAAAGTGTAATTGACGACATAAGATTATGCAGAAAGTTGCAGTTATACGCTCGTATAACTTCCGTCACTCGCTAGACATCCATGACTGCGTGCCTGGTCTGAATACAGTTACATTGAGTTTGACGTGCTGTAACGACATCTGAATTCCTTGAAAACTTTGACGACATAAGATTATGCAGAAAGTTGCAGTTATACGCTCGTATAACTTCCGTCACTCGCTAGACATCCATGACTGCGTGCCTGGTCTGAATACAGTTACATTGAGTTTGACGTGCTGTAACGACATCTGAATTCCTTGAAAACTTTGACGACATAAGATTATGCAGAAAGTTGCAGTTATACGCTCGTATAACTTCCGTCACTCGCTAGACATCCATGACTGCGTGCCTGGTCTGAATACAGTTACATTGAGTTTGACGTGCTGTAACGACATCTGAATTCCTTGAAAATTTTGACGACATAAGATTATGCAGAAAGTTGCAGTTATACGCTCGTATAACTCCCGTCACTCGCTAGACATCCATGACTGCGTGCCTGGTCTGAATACAGTTACATTGAGTTTGACGTGCTGTAACGACATCTGAATTCCTTGAAAACTCTGGCGACGTAATTACCTACCTCTGCAGCAGTTTCCACGACGTTTACTTGCCGACTCAAAAGTGTAAATTACTCAATTGAACACGATCGATTATATACTATGTTACTTAGGAGACAACATTTCATCGCGAAATTGAAAAATTCTCATGATTCGCTGACGTGACAGTAATGAATGTCGCACAAAACAGTGCAGCGTACGGTGTATTATTGACCAAGGGGACGATGATAAGTGAGAATACATATATAGTCCATTCGCGGTAAATTCCAACTTTTCTTAAGCGCTGGTAAAGCTATACTTCCAGAATATTCCTCCGCCTCATGCAAACAAAGCTTAACCGAGTTTAGAAAATTACACCAAAGGGACAACGCACCACATTTGTGTGCACTTAAGTGCAGCAATATTTTTTCCATGATAACTATTTCTTACTAGGCGTTACCAACACACCTATTTTCACCCTGTTTTTAATTATAATATTTTATAAAAGGAATGATATAATTTATATATTAAATATAAGTAAATCGTCAATTCAACAAACAGTAAGAAATTTTTATGTCAAAGGCTGTTCACTATAACGTGAGCACTTTCGAAATGATCCTTAGAAAAAAGTCACTGCTTCCTACCTGCATATATTTTAACGGGCGCACTGAGTGACGTGCACCCAGTAAAGTTGGTAACGATGGAGGGAAATTAGTTCCATACCTTAACGTCAAATAAAAAGTGTAAGGTAACCATTTGTATAGCTTAAATAATTTCTTTCGCTTCCTATTTTCTTTTAATTCATCGAAGTGTAAAATTGAACATATTTGTAAAATATTTACTTTTTATAATAATTTAACAGTTCCACTTGACCGAAGCATGAATAAAGTTGCGAGGCCCATGGTAATGTTAATTTTACATAACGCGGAACAATACACAACGTGCATACAAATAGATTAAGCAGGGCTTTCAAAAGTGCTCTTTTTACAGTGAACAACCTATAACAGAAGTATAAAACGCTTTTCTGTTCACGGTAAAATGAGCAATTTTGAAAGCCCTGCTTAAGATCTACTTATATACACGTTGTGTATTCTTCCGCCTTATGTAAAATTAACATTACCATGGGCCTCGCCACTTTATTCGTGCGTCGGTCAAATGTAACTGTAAAATTATTAATAAAGTAAATACCTTTCAAATCTGCTCATTTTTACACTTCGATGCATTTAAAAACCATAACGCGAAAGAAATAATTTTAAGTTATCAAAAATGGTTGCCTAGCACTTATTATTCGACTATAATATATGGAACTACTTTCCATCCATCGTTACCAACTTTACTGGGCGAATGTCACTCAGTGCGCCCGTTAAAATATATTCATGCAGTGGCAGTGACTTTTTTCTGAGGTTAGTTTCTAAAGTGTTCACATGCTTTAACAACCAAACACGTAAAGCATGGTGTGAGTGTTCATAGGTTCGATTCAAAAAGCGTGAATTTACCGCGAATAGACTCTACCATCAAAACTAGTGGATGTAAGCGACTTCCCTCTGTCTTCGCTTGAATGTGTTCGAATTAAGTCCGCGCTCGAAGGGGTTAACCGCACCTGCCTTTGCTTCAAATCCAGTCTGGATGGGCGAAGACCGGCTGCTATCAGTCCCTGCCATGCCCGGCAAAAAAATTTTGATCGCAAGGCAAGCGGCGGGACATACGCGCGTAGATCAAGGCCAGGCTTCACCATGCATGGCCGTATATGGAATTTAATGCTAGATTTGTAAACCTTCCAAATTTTAATTTTTTAAATTTTAAATGCAGTTATTTATTTTATAAAATTGTCACATTTGAAAAATAATAATCTAAAGTAAATGCTAAAATAAAAAAATTAACATTTGGAAAGTTTACTAATCTAAATGCTTTCACTCTCTAACAAAAATCTTTAGTTTAAAATACTACCACAATAGACGACTGTGAGATCCTTGTCCGATTTTAGCATTTAAATACCTATACGCCCATGTATGGTGAAGCCTGGCCTTAACCTGTGAGCGGCATTGCATTTAGATATTTGCAGTGTTTCCTGAGCCATTGCCTGAAGTAAGGGGCAACTGTTTTCAGCGAAAAGATTTCAGGACAAGCTGTGTTCCAAATCACTTTAGTTCGGAACCACTTTCGTGATTGGATCATTTGAATTGTTAACGCGTCGTATATGTGTGCCCGCGAATCACGGACGATCAGTATCGGAGAAGCTTAATTCTGATTGGCTTGCTTATGTAACAGGCTCTTTTCACGCAAAGACACGCAGCCAATAGACAAAGGAAGGCTGCAAGTGTGCACATAGGATACTGAAGTCTAGCCTCCGCGTAAATCGTTTCTCGAAAAACAGGCAGCCCCACGTGAAGTATATCAAGGCCTAGGGAGTACATTTATTTATTCTATTTCAATGTGAAAGATAAAAAAAAATAATTGGAAATCGTATTTAAGGTATGAAATCGCCAGTAAAGTATATTCGAATAGTACAGAAGTGAGGTACAAACAGCAGCAGACACGAGTTAACTTACACCTAATATGATCTCTTAGCCCAGAAATCAAAACATATAGTTCTCATTCTGAAAAATACACTATACTTTTTTTTTTTAAACCGAGCAAAACATATCTTGCAACTTACGTTTCCGAACAAATGTCAGAAAATTTTTCAGGCAACACAAATAAATATTGGAAGCAAAGATGATTCAAAACGTTATAAAGAGCCTTCGGATCCCTTGTCGGTAATATTGATATATATTATGCTTTCCTGGGATAAACATTTTCTGATGAGGTTTAGCGTCATAATTCAAAGGTTATTACTAGTGACCTGCAAAAATCGCGTTATTATTTGAGGACACGTTACATTTCAAACAAGTGTACCTTGGCAATACGTTTGTTATTGGGCCGTACTTTATTTGGCACGTGCTGGGTAACTCTGCGCCAATAAATAAGCACTCCCCAATTGTGTGCCCCAATTGCACTCAGTTCAGTCATAAAGGGCGTGGCTTCACATCCATGCAGCAGCCATTGAGAAAACGACACCGTCTCCGGCATAAACAGTACTGCGAAGTCCAGCCTGATCCCAAGTAATAACCCGAAATTTTGCATATATCTAGTTATTACGACTCCAGTACAAATCCACGCAATGGAAATTTTGGAAAATATACATTTTTTTTGTATCAAGTTTTTAATTTCATAGGCCTGCGTGTAAGAACATGACATAACTGATTTACGGTTAGATACCTGAACAATGTTCGGATTCATTTCGGGGCACACTACAATTTAAAACACGTGCGTTTATATAACTTAAGCCATTGGTCTTGACACCTCCTGGAGAACGGTGTCCAATTGTCGCCTTCCACTGTGACAGCAGACAACCAATGTGCAGTTGATATCGGCATATTTGTACGTAAGACTTTGGAGTCTAGCCTACAGGTCATTGGACTCGAGAATTTCTCAGGTCTCTGTTTAAGGTTACACGTGGTTTTCGCGAGTAGACTCCACAAAGAGTTATAATTCAAATCACTTTAGTTAAGATCTACTTTGTGGTTTAATTATTATGCTTCATAGGTGTACTCATGCTCGTAAGTCCTGGACGTTTAGCATTGCAGTAACTACGCAAGAAAAATATATAGATCCTGATGAAAATAAATTTATTTGAAAAATATCTGTTTTACCAACAATATTTTGCTCAGTTTACTAATCTGCTCTTAATCCAAACATCTTAGTTCGATCCATTGAGCCAAATAAATAGAGAACTGAAGGACTCGCAAGTTCAATGACCTGCAGGCTAGACTCTACATTCTTATGTACAAATATGCCGATATCAACTGCACATTGGTTGTCTGCTGTCATAGCGGAAGGCGACAATTGGGCACCGTGCTCCAGGAGTTGTCAAACACCGCGTGGACCAATGGCTTAAACGCACGTGTTTTGAATTCTGGCTTCTCCCAAAATGAATTCGCGAATTCCTCAGGTCTCTACAAATAAACAAATTGTAAATATTTGTGGTTGAGCAGAACACTTAGTTAGTTCTTCCAGAATCATCATCTGCTTGTATCTGGTACACGCAGCTATGTTAAATTTACGTATAACTCATCAGTTTGGTTTCCGTAAACATTATACATATCAGTATAAAGTCAAAATGAGGATATGTTTGGAGTGAATTATAAGGATTTTATTCGCTTAAACAGTCGTAAACTTTTACTATTACAGATTTTGTATTGGAAACAAAATAATTCCGGTCCACTACTGGAATTTATTTGGTTGACTTGAGGGAAATCGAGTCACTTGTTTGCCTTCGTTCAAATTTACAGATCGATACTTTGTTTATAGTTTTTTTTTGACCGGATAGTAACAGTGTTCGTTATTGCAAGTTTAAAAAAAAAAAAAAAAAAAAAACTGAGATTAAAAAGGCGAGGTTTGAAAAAATTTTTCATAGATGTCGTTAAGAGATATGTATTGACATTTCGCCGGTAGGCGAGGCAGTTGACCAGGATGAAACCATCAAGGTTGAAACTGCAGTTGAGCTTTCATTTTTGAAAAATAGCTGAAAGCGTGTCGTGTATGTAGATCTATACAAATCTTCGGCTGCGCCAAAGAAATCTTCCAGGTTTGAGGCAACCAAACGAGAACAAAAAAAAAAAATTTGATTTCAGCAACGAAATATTTCATAGCCACTACATAAAAAAGTTTATTTTGTTCTGCCAAACAAGCTTCGTTTTGCTCAACGAAACATTTTTTTTCTCGTCGTTAATTACGAATGGCACAGTCAAAGAAGTAACAATGTTTCCACAGAAACAAGCGACCAATAAACAAAGCTCAGATGGAGGTGTACATGCAGACGAATGGATTCTAGCCTGCGCGTCTAGATTTTTCTTTCGTCGAAAAAAAAAAACCGTGACTTTAAAGAAAGCGCAACACAGAATACTTAAGGCTGTGGCTTTGTATGAAAAGAGTGAACATTTGGTGTAAAGAAATATATGTTAATTGAACTCGATTTCTGACGTTCCTGGTAATGATAGATTATGTACCACCAGGGACTTTTTTGAGCAGAAAAATAGTGCTTCTTTGATATCGAAGGCTCTTGTCATGTTAATGTATAGCCTGTTTCCTGGAAAGATCAGAAAATTTAATTATTAAATTTTAAAAATCCTGAAAAACGAATGGTTGTATTTGCTTCAATACAGAGCTTAACAGTGCCGTTTCTCACACCTAGGTTTTTGTTTCAAGTTTATCTCTTCGAAATAGCCTTCAAAAAGTCGAATTTCACAAACATGTATTTCCCTATGCTAAGTTCTCACAGACTGATTACAAACCCGGAAGCAGCCTTAAGGGCGTAAGTGAAACGGCCTCTTCTACTACGAACCACAGTCGCACACTTTGAACAAATGGCGCCACTGGCTAGGAACATGTCGCGAATCAGCGCCTCGTATCCTACTTGCAAGCGGGCAGCCCGGCCAACAGAGAGTCTTCCGCGAGGCGCAGTAGCCAATCAGACACCAGGTCGGCTCCCCAATCCTCGCCCAGCCAATCACTCACTCGACACACCCTCCACATCGAAGGAACTTACACGTCATTAGGGGGCCATGGGGGCTGAGCGGTTAGCCTGCTCGCCTCGCGATCCGGGTTCAATCCCTGGCCGGGTCACCGTATCTTCGCAAGTGGGAATCGTGCCGGACGATGCCGCTGGTCGGCGGGTTTTCTCGGGGATCTCCCGTTCCCCCCGCCCCTTCATTTTGGCACCGCTCCATCTTCCCCTCAATCGCCCTCATCGGCTCTCAAGACCTCGCTTTTAAGAGCCACCCAAATCTCTTCACTCGCTCACATCTGTATAATTATCTTATCTGTAACCACTACTTACGTTGTCATCCTACCGTCTACAGGAAAAAAATTCAAGCTATTCACGTTTTCAATGCATCCGGAGCGCAGAACTATAGCGACGAATATCGCACTTATAGAGGGTATAACGAGATCACAATTAAATTGAATGTTCCAGTGAAACGTGAATGTTGTGTGTTGTGTGTGTCTGCATGTACAAGAAGTTTTTGAATAGCATATCGTAATGAAAACCGAAGCATCTATGGCCTAATAGAAACAACACATCCGAGTATAGTATACCCGCTGTTTTTTCACACCATTTCTGTCTAAATTTTTAAAAATCACGCCAAGGAAGACGTGTTTGGTTATTTCCCAAATATGCCTTCATGTATCACAAGCGTTTTATACTCGTGTTAACACAAAAAAGTACCTTGTTTGTGGTTTAACAGAACTTTTACTTCTATTTCATATATAAGTAATATTTAATATATGATTAATATAAATAACAATAAGTGGGAAAACAGGTGTGTTATTAATAACTAATAAGAAATAAGTTTTTTTATATTACTACCCAGAGTGCGCAGGAATTTGGTGCGATTTCTTTCGGTGCAATATTCTGGACTCGGTCAAGCTTTGTTTGCACGAGGCGTAGGAAAACACTGGAAGAAGAACTTTAGCAGTCTTCAGAAAAGTTGGAAGTAACCATGAATGGATTATAAAACAAGGGGCCGGCAAAGTTGGCGTTATTTTCTGGGTGCAGACTAAACTGCAAGACATTGTATGCTGGGTGGACTTCTGCCATTGGTCGACAACTTGAGTGGCACGTTGTGATGACACTTTCAGCCAATAGTTAAAGCCGAACGGATGTACAGCCAATCTACAGTGAAGCGATCACACTGCATAATGACGGCGATACAGATGCCAGTAGCCAATGAAATCACTAATTACTCTCAGTCAGTTAAAGGTAGGTGAATTCTAACATGCCTCGAAATAATAACGTGAATTTCGCAGGTCTAAAATTATAACAAAATTTTTTGAAACGGTCATCTAGTAATTCAAAATTTAATTTGCAAAACAAAGCAGGAAGTCCGCAGCTTTACGTACCTGCGTGCACGACAAATTTCATATCACAAAGGCAAACGGAACAGGCGCACCATGTGGAGAGAGCCGGCACAAAGCAGAACATAAATGGGTAGAGCCCTGAAAAATTCGCGAATTCACTGACCTGCAGGCTAGACTCTACAATATTACGTACAAATATGCCGATATCAACTGCATATTGGTTGTCTGCTGTCACAGTGGAAGGCGACAATTGGACACCGTTCTCCAGGAGGTGTCAAACACCGTGTGGACCAATGGCTAAAGTTAAATAGACGCACGTGTTTTGATTTCTAGCTTGTCCCAAAATGAATCTGCGAATTCTTCAGGTGTTTATAAATGGGGGATTAGCTATTGAGTAGTCAAGGCTGCCCGAAGTTTTATTTACAACACACAGACAGCAGGGTGTTCACGTGTTTTCACGGTGGCCTATATACAGGCGGTCGCCGTATGACGCGCCACTTTCGGTCGCCTTCGTGAACGGGCCCCTCATTGGCTACCCGTGTACTGCGAAACGTACCCTATCGTATGGACTGCCTAATGGCGAGTAGGATATCAGGCCCTGATTGTCGAACGGGGTTCCATTATTTTGCTGGCTATTGACGCCATTTTGGCGGCGTGTGCGACTGGAGTTAGCGGCATCCGATGTTTCGCCTCTGTATCTTCTCGTACTATTCACGAATGAAAGTTTGCACCGTTAAACGCTTTACGTCCAAATGAGCGATAGTGCCCCGGGGGGAGAGAGGTGAGATACGTTTGCCGACACCCTCCCCCCACTCCCGGGAAAGGTTTTTTGTCCCACAATTAAGATTTGTGTTTACCATAAAAGTTGGGTTCGTATGTACCATAATTATAGTATGGCGTACCATAATTCGCGACATTCCAACTATAATTCAGAAAAGCGTGCCATAATTGTATCTGCGTGCTTCGGGCATTCCAATACACCCACAAAATTTGACCTAGCTTGAACAGTCCCGCTATATTAACACACCAACTTTTAACTGCGTACAATAATTATACCTGCTGTTCTCAACCATTCCGAAGCTTCACACAAGCATTCCAAAAAGACTTCGAGGGGGCAGATCAGACAAACGGTTCTCAATTTACTACGTTTTAAAGGTACCAGTGTGCCATAATATACAATATTCTATTGTTAACATTATATTCATGCTGCTTCAGGCGTCGAGTAGTGCGAACGAGCGCCGATAGACTCAAGCGAGCAGCTTGAGTAATTATTGTACCGGTGCATACCACAATTATCTGATTTGCCCGTGGTGGCATAGCCCGCGGATTCGGGCTCATCCCATGGTTCTTAACTGATCTCTAATATGACAAAGCTTTAATACCTATACCACTACATTCCAAAACAATATATCTGCTCGTTACGACGCCTAACAACGATATGTTTATATGAGACTGAGAGGGTTACTGATATAATTGCTATGTGAAAGACTGGTTTACAGGTGATATAGGCCTATTGTTATTGAAGGAGGTTGCTTATGATGAAGACTGAGTTATGGGCGAGAATCGTTCAAAGCGTTTATAAATCTACTCCTGCTTGTAAAGCTAAAACTACTTGTAAATAAATTAAAAAATTAATTTAATTAATATGAAATAACAATACTTTATTACACTTCCCGTATATTTCAAAATAACCCATTTTGTCATTACACTTAAACTGTTTTCCATAAAATAATACCCCGACAAGCAAAATGTTTCTAGTTATGCAACGCTATGGGAAACAGAATTTAATTTGAGTGAGTAAATAGATTTGGGCGGCTATTAAGAGCGATATTTTGAGAGCCGATAAGGGTGATTGAGTTGAGTCTGGAGCAATGAGAGAATGAAGGGGAGGGGGGAAACGGGAGATCCCGAGAAAGCCAACCGACCAGTGGCATCGTTCGGCACGATTCCCGCATGCGAAAATCCAGGAGCGACCCGGCCGGGGATTGAACCCGGCTCGCCTTGCTGGGCGGCGAGCAGGCTAACCGATCAGCCACCGCGTTCTGCGTGTTCGCATAATATTGTGTAAGGTCTAATAAGAGGAAAAAAATCTTCTCTTGCGTTCGAAATATTTGAATCGATTTTTACTTTCCACAACAAATTGTCAATAACGTTTAGCTGTATTTGTATTTCCCGGTATTGTCGACTGGAAATGTTGTTTCCGCATAAGAACTTCATGAATATTTTACGTGTGCTGTTATTCTGTTCCGTTTCCCGTAGAAGCCTCGTATTCAACGGCTCAGGAGGTAATTTCACGCGCCGAGATTGGCAACACTGACTCGTCACTTACCGTCGATAAACTTCCTCCGGCGGTTTTTTCCCTCCTTAATGGGCCGTGTTCAACTTCCGTCCGGCTGCCAGCTACCCCTTATCAACCATCAAACCTCAACACAACCACATCCACACGCAAGCTCAACACTGCTTAAGCTGCGTTCATAAGCTAAATTATTTCAATGAGCGAAGTGGATGAAGAGATGTGGGCGGCAAAGAGTTATTTGGACCTGCACGTTTTTTTTTTTGCGAAATAGTTGTTTGCGCAAATACGCGTATCTCGGTAAATAAATGTTCTGCAAATACGAATTTTTATAAGTAAAGACAAAAAACAATTATCTATGTCCCTATTATTTTACTTTTGTAATATTTAGTATATTCTCGGAGAAAAAAATTCGTGAAAATGGTCAAATGCCGCATTTCTGAAGCTTGTGTATGCAGTTTCCTTAATCGGCGAGAGAAGAGTACAAATACACGGACGAAGTTTGATCCGCGGGCTTTCATCGCGTGCAATAAAGTTCCGCTGTTACATAATTATCTAATTCGTACAGAACAGCGTCACGGCGGAAACACTGCACGGCTTGCGCGTAGGAGCGATGAGGCGCTAGGCCTGCGCGTTAGTGTCGCCCGTATCGCTCCCTCGCTTCTTGACCGTGGACACGTGGTTCCGTCCCACTCTTGACATCGAGGTCTTGGGAGCTGACGAGGTTGAAGCGAGGTGAGTGCGGAGCAGCGCCGGAATGCGAGAGCGGGGGTAGACCGGAGTACCCCGATAAAACCCGCCGGCCAGCGACATCGTCGTGCACGATTCCCACGGACGCAAATCCGTGAGCGACCCCGCCAGGAATCGAACCCGGTTCGACTACGTTAGAGGCGAATAGTCTGACCACCACACCACTGCTGACCCCTCAAAATATTTAAACACAGAGCATAGAACATTGCAGTATAACATTCATACGACCTGAATTTTTGTGCGAAATTGAATCACAATTTAAAACATACGTATTATTTTTCGCCAATGAGAATTTGATAAAGGCTGTTCACGATAAAGTGAGCACTTTTGAAATCAACCTTAGAAAAAAGTCACTGCCCATGGCTGCATATATTTAAACGGGCACACTGAGTGACATACGCTCAGCAAAGTTGGTAACAACGGGTGGAAAATAGTTCGATATCTTAACGTCGAATAAAAAATGTCAGGTAACCATTTGTGATAAGTTAAATTATTTCTTTCCTTTTCTGTTTTTTTATGCATCGTATAAAATTAGCAGATTTGTAAAATATTTACTATCATAATAATTTCACAGTTTCGCTTGACCAAAGGCATGGACAAACTGATGAGGCGCATGACAATGTAAATTTTACATAATGCGGAAGAATACACAACGTGCACACAAGTAGATCTTAAGTAGAGCTTTCAAAAGTGCTCATTTTACCGTGGACATCCTATACAAACCTGACGTAATTTGGTAGTACTGGTGAATTATGGATTTCGTAACAAATTGTGATATACGATGGAAATTGACAGTGATTTAAAATTCTTAGAACTGTTTCTTGTTTATAAAAGCCTTGTTTTTTTTTTTTATAGTAAACATTTCAAAAATATCTTCTAGTAAACTGTCACCTCTTCTATTCTTTAAATATATATCTTGCCACATTTCTTCGTTTCGGCAGGATAACTGTTCTTCGATTTTAAATTAATTTAACAACTTCGTTGACAATTTTATGCTCCGCTCTGATTTGGCTGTTGCCCTATGCACCTGCACAAGAAATGAAATATAACCATTTCCTTTGCGTACTGGGGCCACGGTGGCTGAGCGGTTAGAATACTCGCCTCCCAACAAAGCGAACCGGTTTCAATCCCCGGGCCGGGTCACTCCGGATTTTCGCAAGCGGGGATCGTGCCGGACGATGCCGCTGGTCGGCGAGTTTCCTCGGGGATCTCCCGTTTCGCCCCCGCCATTTAATTCCGGCACTGCTCCATACTCGCCTCACTCCAACCTCGTCAGCTCTCGAGACCGCGATGTTTAAGAGCCACCCAGACCTTTTCACTCACTCACGCTTTGTGTACTGTGTAAGGAACTCTCACGCACGTGATCTGTTGTGCGCCGTTGTGTATTAGTATGCTCGAAATCAGGGCCGTCAGTTCTTGTGCACGCTAGCCATGTTCTGCGTATACGGTTACGCGTCAATTGCGAAACAAACTAAACGGGTCGTATGTACCTCAAGCTGCTGTGCGCGCTTCAAGGTCCAGTAGCGAGGGAAAGATAAAGCGACGCTAACATTGGCGCCCAACGCCCCATCGCTAAGGCCATTTTTTTTCGCGGAAATATTTATGTGGAGGGTAGGCTTCAATATCCTACTTGCACACTCGCGGCTTTTTTTTTTTTTTTTTCGTGGCCAGACAAGTCCGGTCACGCATTTTTCTTGTCACCCCTGTACCTGTGCCCTTTCTGGGTAATAAAGGGGTATGGGATGTTCCTTTTTTATTTGTTTTATTTTCATGTGATACTTTATTTTCCCATTACAGCCTTTATGGATTACAATTTTATATAATAATCTACACCAAGTTGCCTGGAAGGTGAGAGTGGCGCTGTTTTCCTGCATTCCGCTCTGACTCCCCCAGCAGCTTGGGGGTCGATTTCTTGACATTCTATTCTATTGATGATTATATTATGCCTATATTGCGGCACTAAACTACTACTACTTAGAATATATATATATATATTTCAATTACAACAATCAGTTTTGGAACTGCCTGTGGAGAGGGGGTCCTGTGGAATCCTTTTCGATCCCCCTCGCCCATAGTCCGGTCCTTTAGTCTGGAACCTTGACATACCATAACTCTTTCTCCTTATACATTTCCTAAATCTTCAGCAACCTGATTCGTTTCCTATTCACTTGTCTTGGTCATTCCTATTCCGATTTCACATGTCCTTTGTTCGTTGCTTTGATCTTCATGATATCTTTCAGGGTTTTTCTCGAGTGGGAGGCAAGGCCTCCCAACTCATCAGTTGCTTTCTGATGTTTCCTTTCAAAGTTCTAGTCTATGTGCATTGGGAACACCCAAACTGAGTGGTGGGGGCTGCTCCCACCACAGTGTTTTATAGAGGTTTTACAGTGTCAGTTCTAGTATAACTATTTTTTCTTTCTTTCTTTCTTTCTTTAGCTACTGGCCACCTGTCTTTGCGCGAAGACCGACATGAGTGAGCCAATCAGAATGAAGTCTGCCCGATTACTGACTATTCGTGATTCGCGGGCAGACAGACAAAGCGTGTAACAGTTCAAATCCAATCTTGAAAGTGGCTCTGGACTGAAGTGTTTTGAAACGCAACTCGACCTCAAATATTTTCGTTAAAAACAGGAAACCCCAGCCAGCGCCCTTACGTGCGCGAAAGACGAGGAAATTGCTTGCAGAGCTTCCGTATTTGCGCCGCATCAAGCGCATTAGATATGCAACAGCGGGAATTCACTACACGCGACGATAGCCCGCAGATTTAACTGCAGTCTATTTGCCGTATATTCACACTTTTTTTTTAAAACCCGTTCGGTCACATCAATTTCTTATTTCAAGTGTCGCAATCGCGTATTTTTGTTTGGTAAGTGCTGTACTTGTGTTCGGCCATCGTCTCGCGGGCAACGAACCACGTGCAGAATGCTCGGTGATTTTGGAGTAAACCATTCATATCAAAGAGGTTTAGAATATTCCACAAATCAGATTAGCCACTAGGAAGGCTGGTCACTTGCCTTGCTGTGTACAACACCCGCCATAAGTACAATTCACACGCAACACGTCCACAATCGTGGACACAATAACTGAAAGGGTTGATCAAACCTTTGAAAAAACACTTCATGCATGATATGTTTGATAATTTCCTTAGTAAGCCATGATTCCTAAGCGTTCTATACTTCTCTTAACATGGAAGTATATTATTTCCAGTCAAATTGAATTCAAACTTATATTTCAACTATAAATTATAATACTAGCTCCATAATTGATACGGATAAAACCAGAGAGAAAATATGTGCGCTGGAAACGCCTAGTAAGAAACAGTTCTCATGCAAAATATTATTACGGTGAGTGCACACGAATGCAGTGTGTTGTCCCTTTGGTGTAATTTCCTAGACTTGGTTTGGTTTTGTTTGCATGATACGGTGGAATAGCATGGAAGCAGGAATTGTCCAGGGCTTCGGGAAGTTGGTAGTAACCACGACTCGACTATATGAACATATAGTTGCACTTTTCTCCTATATGTATGAAGGAAACTGAGGCAGGCAGGCTCTAAAATGCAATATTTTAGTTTTAACATTTCACGGCTTTTTTTCCTTGGCTATACATAGAGACCTGAAGAATTCGCGTATTCATTTTGGGACAAGCTAAAATTCAAACAGGTGCGTTTATATAACTTAAGCCATTGGTCCACGCGGTGTTTGACACCTCCTGGAGAACGGTGTCCAATTGTCTCCTTCCACTGTGACAGCGGACAACCAATGTGCTGTTGATATCGGCATATTTGTACATAAGACTGCAGAGTCTAGCCTGCAGGTCATTGAACTCAGGAATTTTTTCATGTCTCTGGCTATACATACTCTCAATGCTAAAAGTAAAAAATCATGGCATTAGACTATTCATTTTTTGGTAAGAAGTCGTCCCTCCGCGTCTACGCGTGTATGCGCGTACAACGATTTCACAGAAAATATTTCAGTACGTAGTCCTCGTAAGGATCCTGCTTTACTGGTACTTGAACTGCGTTCCAGTGCGTCTGGAACACGCGTTTCGCCAAGAAACTATTAAACAAACGTGCGTCCAGTGTGCTAATGGACGGAAAGAACCAACACTTCAGATAAGGCCTGAAGAGTTGACGTCACTGACAGTAGAAACACCACCATTTCAGAGCACACCTAAATAGCTAAAAGCTACTTTTTCAAAGCGCTCTCGATGGCCGCGGTGGTATAGTGACAAGACTACTCGCCTATCCCCTAGATGAACCGGGTTCGATTCCCGGCGGCGTCGCTCCCGGATTTTTCGGGTGTGAAAATCGTGCTGGTTGGTGTGTTTCCTCGGGGATCTTCCGTTTCGCCCGTCCTTCGCATTCCGGTGCTGCTCCATACACACCTTGATTATTTCGCGAATTCATTTGGAGGCGAGGTAGACTCCAAACACTTGTTCTTCTCTCCTACTGTTGTGATTGGACGACAGTTGTTCAGACACGTCTCGTTGAACTGTGAGCCAGTAGTAAGCAGGAAGCTGTCGTGTGAGTGAGTGTTTAACAGTCCTGTACAGAGGCCTCACTTGATCACAGTAACCAATAAGCAAACAATAATGTCTCGAGTGTATAGAGGGTTGTCCAGCATAGCTTGCTGCCAACTCAATCCGCGAAATACACGGGCCTCTCTCTACTTGTAGGTAATTTTTGATATGTACTGCACACTACGAAACTCGATGACCAATGATCTTACCTTGAGTAAATGATTTTCAAACCTTGTTACTAGTCTAGGCTGTAATTCGTTCATATTACTGTAGCTGAACATATAGCCTATCGTTCATTGGCTGCGATAACGAAGCAAGTGTTGTGTCGAGTACAGCACAAATAATAAAGATTTTTGTTTGCAACACATAAAACCTTAAATCTAAGTGGGCCTGAAAGCGCCAAGGGCCGCCCAAATCTCTGAACTCAAACTTAACAACCTTTCGAACAAAATGCTCTACTCTCAAGCGGCCGTTCATCGCACCTTTCATTTTATTGATTATTACCTACATTTCATATTTTATAAATAAACAAGTTTACATGTGTAAATTTTGTCGTTAAATATATAATTTACAACCAAAGGAATGATAAGTATTTAATGCGTTTTTTATAAAATAAAAATATTATAGGGTGAGTCATCAGCTCTGAGACAAACGGCGAGAGGACGTTCCTTGCAAAATTTCAGTTAGAAAATGTCTGACAACGAACGCCAGGAAACCACTCCTAAAGGCAGGAGATCCTTGTGAAGATGGGGTTGCAATTATGAACTTTATTTAATTACACTGAAACCATGTGATATTAAGGGATGAATTTAAGTAGGCATGCCAAACAATTCACTCACTGTAACATGCAAGTACCCATGTTGACCTACCAGATACCCTACATAGTAAAATGGGGGTTACCACCCCACTGGAAAAGGGTTTGTTGTATATCGTTACGTAAATTATGATCACGGCTATGAATTACCATTGCAAGACGTAAAAACAAGTCCTCTTGGCAAGAAAATCTCCGACAAATGGTTTGTGAGAAAATAAGCCCCCGAGATATTAAATGTCACGTAGTGCTTATGACGCATTTAATATGTTGGATGTCTGTTTTCTCGCAAACCTGGTGTTCGTTGTCAGAAATTTTCTAACTGAAATTTTGCAAGGAACGTCCTCTCAACGTTTGTCGCAGAGCTGATGACTCACCCTATATACGATAAGTTTTACATTAAATATGCGTAATGATGTAGCCGGTATAGTATACAACAGGAAACAACGTAAAATGAGTAAAGAAGATAGTTTACAGCGGGAAAGCTAAATGTTTGCTAGAACTAAAAGTCTTTGAGCTAAACCAGGTTCGTTAAGAGATAAAAGGTTTCAGTTAAATAAGATTTAATTATAATTTCGTAATTTCATATATAATAGCTACAAACAAATCTCTCTCTACCGAAATACTCACAACAAACTTATATCACTTGCTGTTTACAATTAATCAACCAATTACTATAATTTGCAATAATCTCCAAGAAATTGATGTAGTTTACTGAATAAAAATTAGTCCCATTAGACAGTGTATCAAAACTTTTCAATTATTTTATATATTATGTCCATAATTGCCAGTGCCAATATTTACAATAAAATCCGTATCATATGTTTATTCATTCCCACGTGAGTTTAATCCAGGTCCAGGTCCCGAGCGCCCTTACGAACAGCAGCCTGCACTCGTCGGACATCACGTCCGCTCATCCATTCACACCTCAAAACTATGTCCGCCGTCACCTCGTAATCTCCCGTCGTCGTCTGTCCTCTTCACCGATGTCTCTCACAGCAATCGTCTTCGCCTGGATACCACTCTCAGACACTTAGTGTCCACAGGAAAACTGCCAACAGTCCAGCGGTGGCTTGTATTTATAGGGTCGTAGGCCATTGCCATAAAATTTCTCTAAAAGCCGTATTGCGCCGAGCGACTTTAGTTTCCCGAATATTCTTGCGCGTGCTCTAAATTCACTGGCTTGTCCAGCAGGTGGGAAGAGAAGGGGCTGTGACGCCAGCTACGTCTCCGCTGTAAATGAAATACCCTGTGGGCCAGGGGGCGGTGGAGAGCACGAGGATGTGAGCAGGCCTGCCCGGGGGCAGGGAGGGTGAAGGTGGGGGACCCTCAACAGAGCCAAACAGGCTCTTCAACATCTGGACCTTGGAAGAGAGCCAGTCCGTCAATGTGTAAACTTTAGACTTCTCTTTTAAGGAGTCCCGGTGACAGATCTGTAAGGAAGTGTCACTTACACGATTCAAAATTTGGTACGGGCCTTCCCAAAATCCTTGGCACTGACATGTGTTGCCTTGAATGTATTTTGTTTTATACAACCACACTAGCTGTCCTCCCTTGAATGCGTAGTCTGCAACTCTCGGACCACATCGAGTGTTACTCTTGATGCCACTAGACACTGCGATATGCTCGTCTCCTGTCCCCTGGCTGTCTTCCTTCTTCTGAAGATGCTTATATGCAGCCCCGTCTGAACACTTGACTTCTCTCGTTTCCTCACCTGCATTAACTGTGGGGTGACTTCTTAAGCGGTCTGACCTTAGTATCTTTGTTCTTCTTAATACCATATAGCTATATTCCTTCGTTCCCTTAGGTAGGACGTTACCAGTAGTTTCGATTTGACTGTGACTTGGATAGACATTACTGTGACTGCCAGTTCCAATTGTTCGTGCAGTTGTTCTTTACTCGGTTCCTGGATGACTAGTCTCGGGTGGCACACCTGAACACCAGGCTCATAAGTGTCCCTCCTTTCCACAGTTCCAGCATTCTTGGCGCCTCCGTCGACGAGGGATAGGTGTCGAAGCCTCTACGGAGTTCAGAAGTTCCTCTATCGCCGTCTCCAGTCTTCTTAACAAGCTCTCTGTCGTACTCACGTCTGACTGCCGGGTCTTGCATCTCTTTTGCGGGCCTTGGGTTCTCAAGTGTCCTGTGCGAATACACTTCCAACATTCGCGACGCTTAGATGGACAAAAACTGGATTTCCTAGCACAGACTCTGGCAGGAATGTATTTCATTGTGTCCTTCAACTTCCTCAATACGTCCAGGATGCTATCTCCACCGTCGTCAATGCACGGGATAGCTACCTTTACTGGATGCCAGAACATCGGTTCCTGCTTCACTGATTCCACCTCCAATGCTCGGGACAGGGCATCCTACATGCTGTGTGGTGATGCCAGGCGTACAGCTCGGCGCACAACTGTATCAGTAATAGCATCCACGAAAATGTCGACTTCGATGACGTCTCGTGCCTCCTCAGAGCACCCCTCTAGAGACAGGTGGGACAGCCTCACGATGTCCTGCCACAGTTCCTGTAGTGTTTCCCTTGGTCGTAGATGCGACTTCGCTGTTGGGCATGGTGGGCGTGTCGCAGGTATCGCTCGCCAAATCGCAGCTCCAAGGCCGAAACCCATGTGATGTATTCTATTCAGTCCAGCCATTCAGGGCGGCCACAATCTCGAACTGGTGCCGGTATTGGCGCCAAATTGTCTGTACATCTTACATGACGGGTTTTATTGTGACACCTTTACCCACCCCTGACTGAGGTGTATCCATACTGCAGAGCTGCCGGTCCTCTCCTGCGATGGATGTATTGGCTGCGACCTCTACCTTCTTCTCGCTTCCCACATTCACCGGCTCGGTGGGTTCTATCTCAACTTCTCCTCAGACTTGGCATGTCTTCTCCCCTGCTGCTGCAGCAATTCCTGCCATACCCTTATTGAGGGCGCTAACCTCCAGGTCCACCTTTCTCTGGACACTTACAAATCCCATAACATCACTGACATGACTATTTACACTATCAATTTTTCTATTTATTTGGTCACTCAGAATATCGATCAAAGAGCAGAGATTTTTTGTCTGCCAATATTTTCCAAGTCCTATTACTATTACTATAATTATATTTACACAATTATCATAGAAGTTAATATCCTACTTTATTCTTAATACAATATTTCTTTCTTAAATAAAGTGTCTCCATCCCACTTCTGTCACCAGTGTTACAATTTTCTCAACAGTAAGTGGTCTAAACCAGGTACGTTAAAGGGATGGAGGTATTTATTAAATAAAAGAGTTAATTATAATTTCCTAATTTTAATTACAATAACCACAAAAAAAGTCTCTCGACACAAATCCTTACAATAGATGGATATCGTTTGCTGTTATCAATTAATGTATGCAATCACTATAATTTACAATAACCTCCAAGAAATAAATGTATTTTATTTAATAAATATTAGTTCCAATAGAGAGTGTATCAAAACCTATTCACTTATTTGATAAATTATGTACATAATTGACAGTGGAAATATTTACAATAACATCCGTATCACGTGTTAATTCAGTCCCACCTCAGTTAAGGCCAGGTCCCACCATTCCGCCATGTTCTAGAGTTCTCCGAGCGCCCGCATGCTCAGTAGCCTTCACTCGTCGGACATTACGCCTTCACGACTATTCACGCCACAAACACCTCGTCCGCCGTCGCCTCGTAATCACCCGTCATGATCTGCCCTCTTCACCGATATCCCTCGCAGCAGTCGTTTTGGCCTAGATACCGCATTCAGCCACTTAGCGTCCACAGAAAATCTGCCGTCAGTCCAGCTGTGACTTGTATTCATAGGGCCGTAGTCCATCGCCCAGAAATTTCTGTAAATCCCGCATTGCGCCGAGGGTCCTAGTTACCCGAATATTGTTGCGCGTCCTCTAAACTCCACGGCGTCTCCAACAGGGAGGAGGAGGAGGGGCTGTGACGCCAACTACGTCACTGCTGTCAACCATTACCCTTCAACCCGAGTGGGTGGAAGGGGAGGGGAGGGGGCCGAGGCAGCTATTGGGTCTGCTTGCGCGGGGAGGATCAAGGTGGGTCACCCCCCTCAGAGCCGGACCACGCATAATGGGAGCTCGAGGCGTCTGCGAGTTTCAGCGCCTAACCGATTGTGCGAATGGTCGACATATTTCTTTCCTCATTGGCTGTCGTGCATGTATGGAGCTACAATGGGAAAATTATTCTGGTACTGTAAAGCAAAACATGTGTAATTGTTAAAGACCTGCAAAATTCGCGTTATTATTTAAGGCCAGGCTGAACTGTACGTTTGTCCGACCTCAGCTACTGGCCGGAAATATATCTGCAACGCTTCGGAGAACCCTTGATCTAATAAGATAATATAATCTGTGGACTGGCCAATCTCTTTTAATGAGAAAAGTGCAGCAGCTAAACAATGTTACAGTAACATTAATAGATTGACATTATATTTCGTTAACAGCAATATTTGTTACCGACAGCTCACAGATAATTAATTAATGTTATAGTAACATTAATACTATCGGAACAACATTAGAATTTATTTTTTGCAGTATCCACAAATGTTTACCTAACACGTTTCGTTCAATGATAAGTACGGCCACCTATTTTTAGCGTAAATATTTACACACGGAGGCTATGCTTCTATAGCCTACTGTAACGTGAAACAATTCAAATTATCCAGTAACGAAAGTGCTTGGGAACTAAAGTGTTTTGGAACACAACTTGTCCTAAAATCTTATCGCTAGGGGCACCTGGTTTTCGCGAAACGATTTCAGGACAAGTTGTGTTCCAACACCTTTTAGTTCAGAGCCACTTTCGTGATTGGATCATTTGAATTATTACGTGTCTTTTCTACCCGCCTACGTATCACGGACGGTCAAATTAGAGAATCTTAATTCTGATTGGCTCACACAATGTAACCGACTGTCTTTACACATATTGAGTGGCCAATAGTCAAATGAAGCCTGCAAGTGTGCACATAGAATGTTGAAGTCTAGCCTCCGCGTAAATTTTTTTCGCGAAAAACTGGTGGCCCTAATTATCGCGGGAAACAGATACCCCTAATGATAAATAGAGACAGGCAACATTCGCGTTATTATTTCAAGGCAGTCTAGACTTCAAACACTTGTGATTGAGACGGCTTTAGGCCAATAGGTAGAAACCTGAAGAATTCGGGGATTCATTTTCGGACCAGTTAGAAATCAAAACACGTGTGTTTACATAACTTCAGCCATTGGTCCATACGGTGTTTGACACCTCCTGGAGAACGGTGTCCTATTGTCGCCTTCCACTGTGACAGCAGACCACCAATGTGCAGTTGATGTCGGCCTATTTGTACTTAAGACTGTAGAGTCTCGCTTACAGGCCATTGAGCTCGCGAATATTTCAGGTCTCTACCAATAGGAAACCGCTAACAGGAGTCTGGCCCAATCACATTCGAACACGTCGAAAGGGAAAACATATCCTCACTGCTGCATAAGCCAATAAACAAATGGCACCGTCTCGAAAATGTATGTGAAAATTTAAGTGAGCGCTATTGAAAGCCCTCTCATTTGGAATAATAGTCAATTGATATAATTGATTTTAGCCTTAGACGTTAAATTCTGTGTGCGATGGAATATACATACAGTGTCTATTACTCATATGACAATATTGATTTAAAAAAGACGGTTTAAGGGATAAAAATAGGCTGAAAGGGGAAAGTAACTAGGGTATCGACAGTGCTCACTTTACCGTAAACAGCCTATAGTAGCCAGCAACACGTGGGGAACACCCGTTCGCCAATCAGCGCCTGGTATCCTACTTGCCAGCAGGCAGCCCAGCCAATAGGGAAACTTTCGCAGGATGCTGTAGCTAAGCAGTCACAAGGCCTGATCCCAGTTCGTCGCGCAGCCAATCAGTGAATAGATACGTCCACATCAAAGGAACCGCCACTGAATGTCGTCTCCGTGTACTTATCTAATCTGTGACGTCACTGGACACGCAAGTTTCACCGTTCTCTCGTACACCCGAGTTGGCGCTCGTGTTGGACCTCAGTTAGTTAAGACACGCCCCCGGAATACTTTCGACCAATTACGGACCTGCAAGGAAAGCAAGGACCTGTTCTGGAGTTAAACTTGGACATGGAGCAACAACTTACTGATGCTCGAATGCACAAAGAACTTGTGGAGCTCGTTGCCAAACGACGAATCCACTCGAATTTTGGTTCTCTATGAGTAGGGATAGGAAAAATTCGCGAGTTCAATGACCTGTATGCTAGACTCCACAGTCATGTGTATACTCGAGCCTCAGACGTTTGTTCATTGGCTGCTGCCCCATAGAGTAGCCAGTGTTACTTCACACCTGGCAGTATGACATTCACTACTTGTTTCCTTGCAAGTCTCCTATTGGCTCAGAGTCATCCAGGGCGTGTCTAATAAACTGCGATCCAATTGCAAAGTCAACTTCAGTGTACAAGTGTTTGACGTCTATCTTGTCGTGAAATGAACTCGCGAAATGTTCCTATCACTAATCTATATGTTGAAATTTTCATCCTCCAATAGATAAGTCTGGTCCCCTCCCCCCACCAAACTAACGTTGAATAATTTCCGCTAAGTTTAAAAGTTTCGTAGGGAAAGCTGTTTGACAATAGAAGTTTTTCGTCTGCGAAAGCGACTTCATTAAACCGGACAAAGTTCGAAGTTTGCAGTTCGAAACCCGGGAGGGGAGAGGCGAACCTGTGAATGGCGCGGGTGTATGCAAACGAAGTTACGTTCGAATCGATGCCCACGCGACTGCACTTCCCTGCCTTGTGGGCGGGCAGGGAAGTGCAGTCGCGTGGGCAGAACAAAACAAGCGCGCAACCGAGTTTACGTTCCTCCTTTGGCAACTCGCTTCTCTTTCCGGAATCTAGTCGGCGAGTGGTGGGGGGAGGGGGGGGGGGGAGTGGAAATGAAAACCGCTGTTTTTGAAAACGTTTCCACGTGACGCAGTGGCGTAACTCGGCAGGTGGTGGCGAGTGAATGAAGAGGTTTGGGCGGCACGTAACAGCGAGGTTTTGAGAGCCGATGAGGGTGACTGCGATCAGTATGGAGCAGCGCCGGAATGATGGGGCGGGGGAAAAGGAAGATTACCGAGAAAACCCGCTGACAAGTAGCATCATCCAGCACGATTTCCACGTGCGGGAATTCGGTGAACCGGCCGGGGATTGAACCCTGTTCGCCTTGGTGGGAGGCGAGCAGGCTAACCGCTCAGCCCCCACGGCTCCCAAGAAGTCGTGGTGATCAATCAGTGTGCAGCGAAGAGTCAGTGGCCATACTCAGTGGCACTCACTGGTCATTACCGGCGGGGAAAAAATAACATTTATCTGTAATGGAAATATTTACCTAAATGGACCCTACATAGAGAAGATGGTTAGATATGATGGTTTATCGCGGGAAAAGTTGACTGTTTGCTAGGATTCAACGTACTGTAGATATTTCAGACAGTTTTTTTTTCTTATTGGCAGAGATCTGAAAAATTCTTGGATTCACTTTGGGACAAGCAAGAATACAAAACACGTGCGTTTATACAACTTCAGTCATTGGTTTATACGGTGTTTAACAACTCCTGGAGAACGGTGTCCAATTGATGCCTTACACTACGACAGCAGACAACCAATGTGCTGTTGATATCGGCATATTTGTACATAAGACTGTACGAGAGTCTAGCCTGAAGGTCATTAAACTCGCGAATTTTTCAGGTCTCTAGATATTACTTTAAAATGCACACACGCTTGTGCTAAAATCACCAACCTGCTGATCCTGTGAGCTCTGGAGTGCAGAAAATCATTCTGTAAAATATTTGCCTAGGTGAATTCTAGAGCTATCTGTAAGAATTGTCTAAACAAAAAAACAAGTAACTTTGATGTGTGACCAAAAATACAAGGGTAAATTTTCTGTAAGATTAAAGGAAATATCAATATTATTAAATATAATCAAACATATAAAATATTTTATATATGCGCTTCTATACTCCAATTTAAGAGGTGCCTAGCTTTTTTTCATGCATGTGTGTTGAAGGAGAGAAAATAATACATTTCGTATATTGATATCAGAAAGAATAAAAAAAATATAGATGTGCAATAAACAAAGGTACAAAGTTTTCATGTGTTTTGCTGTTGGGATTTTGGAGTATGCTCTTTACACCTTGCTTTGGAAAGGTTTTGGATTTTTGCATTTTTTTCTATTGGTCTGTTTTGTGATGTTGGGCTGGTTTATGTGCCCCTTTCGCCACGCTCTATAGCCAGAGCGTCCCAAACGGTTGAGCGACCGATCTCCAGTAAAGCGGCCACACAGGTAAATGACGTCGTTTAGTCACCAGTAGCCAATGAAATCACCTATTGCACTCGTGCAAGTTTAGAACAGTTAAGTCTAGCATGGTACCAAAGAATAACGCGAATTTTGCAGGTCTCTACTAACGACTTGCCGTAATGTTACGAATTTGTGTTCAACTAAATTTTTTTGCAAAAATCTTTTTATTCATGTTTACGTCTTTGCAGTCGGTGGCTATTCGTGTAACCATCTTCTGCCATCCTGGTCAAATGGTTATCCCGATGGGTCTACGTTCGGTTCCTGGCGGAGTCGCTGCCGATTTTTCCAACGTTGGAAACGCAGCAGACGTTACCTTTGACCAGCGGCTTTCCTCGGGGTACTCCCGCTTAACCTGCAGTTGCATTCCGGCGCCCAATACCCTCCACAACTATTTTAATTCCTCCGGCTGACTCATTCTACCACCTGCATTTGAACACAAGAACCCAATTTGAGTAAGGGGCTCGACCTAGAATTTCATCTTTTGCAGGTACGAGTTGAAGTCGCTATGCCGGGATTAAAGACAGGACATTATTTCTGGAAGGTGAACGAAGAGGTCATTTTAAGCAGTTAAGTTCATAGACATACTTGCCTATGTCAAATGGTTCCCGGCGTAGAACTGTACACGTGTTCTGAAATTGGCGCGCAATACTTTCAATTTCTCCCAGCCATAGTTACGTCACTCTCTTCCGCCATGATGTCTGTTGAGTGTTGTGTCATGCAGACGTGATACAGTCGCCTAGTTAGAACGCGCAATTGTTTGCTAAAAATGCGATATAGGTAGAGACCTGAAGAATTCGCTTATTCATTTCGGGACAAGCTATAATTCAAAACACGTGCGTTTATCTAATTTTAGCCATTGGTCCACGCGGTGTTTGACACCTCCTGGAGAACGGTGTCCAATTGTCGCCTTCCACTGTGAAAGCAGACAACCAATATGCAGTTGATATCGGCATATTTGTACATAAGACTGTAGAGTCTAGCCTGAAGGTAATTGAAATCGCGAATTTTTTAGGTTTCTAGATATAGGCTGTTCTCGGTAAAGTGAGGCCCTAGATACTTTATCCATTCAGCAATTTTTTTTATCCTTTAACCACATTTTAAAACAAATATTGCCATGTAAGTAATAAACACAGTGGGTGTACTCCAGCGAATTCGTAAGTTAACCTCTAAAGCTACAATAAAATATATTTGTTGACTATTATTCTAAATGAGAGAGCTTTAAAAACTGCTCACTTTACCGTGAATAGCCTATACTTTAATTCGCACGTGGAAAACTCAGATATGTTGCATTTTTACGGCTTCTGCGATGGTACTGCGCCTGCTGCTGCTGAAGTATAACGTCGGCGCATTCCAACACGTCGGGTTCCAGGTCGTAGAGAGTTTTCCAGAGTGTACGATACATTAAACGAAAATGGCAAGCTCTCCAGGTGCTTATTCGGTATCAGAACGAGGACATAAACGCGATACGTAGCCCGACGAACACATTATTGCGTAGTTCAGCGTAGCCGCACAACTGGCTGGCTACACGTGTTCCATGAACTCGTGCATGGAAAACACTGCACGTTGGGGGTTTGCACCTGTTTCACCTGTGCTGCCTGTGCAACAGCTTCACAGAGAGGACAGTGCTGTTCGCCTCGAATTATGCCATTGATTGTCTGGTAATCGTGTAGAGCTGCGTATATTTATAGTCATTGACGAAGCCATATTTACCTGGATAGGGTCTACGGAACGCGTCACGGTCGTTTATTGTTGCAAGAGAATCACCATGCTAAAATAGAAACAAATTTCCAAATACGTTTCTCCATCAATCTGTTGTGCGGTGTGATGAATGACACATTGATTGGAGCCGTTATTTTAGATCACCGATTAGCATGACACAGTTATCTGATATTTTTACTGCAAACATTACTGGACAAATTACATATGGCATTCCTTTAGTCACATGGAAGGCATTTTACTATTAAGATGAAGGAATTCCTCCACGTAGCGAACCAATGCCTCGGCCGTATGTTCCATAATCCTTCGATTTGCCTCGGTGGTTCCATTAACTAGCCACCACGATCTACAGACCTAACGCTGCTAGACTTTTGTTCATGGAGTTTTATGAAAAATTAAGTTAACAAAAGAAATTTATATATATATATATATATATATATATATATATATATATATATATATATATATATATATATATATATATATATATATATATATATATATGTGTGTGTGTGCGTGTGTGTGTGTGTGTGTGTGCGATGAACCTCTAACTCACATTACGGATGCTCTCACCTGATATAAGAAATGTACAGATTCACTCCGACAAGCAAGACACGCAGTTTTTAAGATAGCAGGACCTCAGTGCAATGCAGTGGAAGGAATATATGTTCGAAATTTTACTTTTAACTGCTACACACTCGTCAATGTAAATGGTAATCAGTAGGGATAGGAATATTTCGCGAGTTCATTTCACGACAAGATAGACGTCAAACACGTGTACATTGAAGTTGACTTTGCAATTGGATTGCAGTTTATTAGACACGCCCTGGACGACACTGAGCCAATAGCAGACTTGCAAGGAAACAAGTAGCGAGTGACATTGTGCCGGGTGTGAAGTAACAACTGGCTACTCTGTGGGGCAGCAGCCAATGAACAAACGTCTGAGGCTCGAGTATACACATGACTGTGGAGTCTAGCCTACATGTCATTGAACTTGCGAATTTTTCTCATCTCTAGTAATCAGTAAAGTATCTCCACACTGGAGACCATTTGTGATAGCACACACATTTATATGATCTTTTTGCTTTAAATGACCTCTCCTTTCACCTCTTGGAATAATGTCATTTCTTCTTGGGACAACCCGTATATTGAACGCCACACAGCAAGTCCCTCATGTGTATGAGACATAATTTCTTGTTGAGGTTATATTACTCAGTCTCGTAAGAAGCTACTGCCAATGGCATCATCCAGAAACACGCTTATATTGATCCTGTCCTGACAGACGTTGATAATGATATTTGTTATGTTATAAACAAAAAAATTTGTTCTTTGCAACGCCTAATATAATATATTTATTTGTGATGGAAAGAGTTAAATGGGAAATCCATTATTAGATTGGTACAGTCTACTAACTTGGATTGTGTGCTTGCTGATCAAGGTTACTGGCTAGGAAGGTGGTTACAGCTCCTCGCACAACCCCACGGCATCTGTGATGAAGGAAGGCTCGTTGGTCAAAGGCTGCCATGTCACAGCACAGGAACGGGTTATGGGCGCTTGCGACATGAGTTTAACCGACTGTTTATGAGTGTAGCTGAACAATAATTTGCAGCTGAAATGGCAATTAGAAATTCGTACAATGTTTCCCGAGAACGTGGTCTACATTACCTTTTGTCCCTACCTAGGTTGGAGAGTATAACATCTTAGGATTAGATACATAAAGTAGTACTCCTAGAATGTGGCCAATACTAGGAAGGGTGATGACGAGCCCAGGGTAACATTTCTTCATGTCACCTCACTGAGAGAAAAGCCAACAAAATATTTGTTGTATATGGCCAAAAAATATATATTTAGTTGCCCCAAAAAATATTTTGTTTAGTACACAAAACTTGAAGAACAAATTTATTTATTTCCTCTAACAAGATACACGATTGAGTTAACAAAACCTCTGTGTGTTGGACCGAACGAAATTATACTGTCAACAAACTATTTGGTTGAATCACCTGTGTTTATATATATATGTGTGTGTGTGTGTGTGTGTTTGGTTTCTCTTTTTTTTTTTAACAGTTTACGGAAACGGATTCCGTAGCGATGAAAAACGGAGGCGAGTTCCGTAAATACAATATAAGGAAAGTATATATATATATATATATATATATATATATATATATATATATATATATATATATATATATATATATATATATATACTATAATAGGTTCGGGTTTCGGGAGCGAGAAAATGCCGTGTATACGCGAAGGTATTTTTTTTTTTCTCCACTGAAACCGGAAAATCATAGTTTCTGCTGCAGTTAGGATATCCGCACCTCGTAGAACTATCTCTTGAAAGGTCTAAATGTAACAACACGTGTCTGTAACAGTTAGAGACATTTAGAGCACACAGACTTGACTAAGGCCGTGTAGCAATGTAAAGAATACTCTCGAGAGAGAGAGCACTCTTTCGCACAACCTGGCTAGAGCACTGCTTCGCGCTCTCTCACTCTCTCGCTCTGTGGAATGGGACAACCACTCTCTCGTTTCTCTCCGACGTCAGGCAAACAGCTGTTGCCAACAGGCGGGGAATCATGTTAAGCTAAAATCGCGGTGATTGCTATTGTAATTAATTTATGTGTGTTCAAAATAATTCACTAATAAATACAACACAACCAGAATAATCATTAGCGCATAAAATACTATTATCATTATTTTATATTTTATCGTCATGTTACAGTAAAGTGACAAAAAAACGAGACGTAGCTAGAAATCCGTATTTATAGTTTTATAAATACACCTTGCGTATGTCATTTCGCTGTTTAAAACAGTTGGAATTATTTATTCCCTTACAGTTAAAAATGCAACGTTGTTTTGGCCCAGAAAGCTGCTATAAACTAATTCAAACACAAAAATAATGCAAACAAATATGGCGCCTGCCAGAGAGCGCCAGCGAGTATACAACTTCGTTCTCTCTCTGTGCTCTCGCTCTTTCGCGCTCTCTCCGACGAATTGAGACGACCGTACAGCGTTCTCTCTGACGTCATAATGACGTCATCGCGAGAGCGAGAGCACTCTCTGCCCCAGTTGAGACGTGGCCAAAGAACTGTAAAAGTAGCTTATGTGAATCTACTAGAAATATCAATGTTATACAGCGTATAATCATAAGAAAGCCGTACGAGTGAGAGAGCAGTCCTGCGTGACGCAGAAGTCCTAAGTTCAAGTCCTGGTCAATGCATGGGTTGTAGGTTTGTATACATCCATCTAAGTCACCCTTAGAGGAGAAAAGTCAACGAACATGTTCACGTGTCAAATGTATCTGTCAATAAACTACAATATTAATTAAAAATATAATGCTTGCAGTCACCAAATACGAAACTTTTGATTCGGATTCAAATGCCACTCCAGTATAAAATATTTTACCTTCTCAAAAAACCTTTTTTATACGTAGTAGAACACCCGCTAAACAATAATTAAATATTTTTTGTTATTTATTTTTTTTAAACTTGTAGTGCAGAAATACAAACGAGCAAATTTACGTAGAGATTTTGGGAATCGACGAAACGTTTTGTGAAATTTACGAAAGTCCGTTCAAGAAAACAATGTGTCCGTCAATTTATGGACAGTTCTGAAGGAATTTTTACCAGGACTCTCCGTAAAACGTAGGAACACACATTTTTTTTTTAAAAACAACATACGTAGTTTGTTTTGCACGTCTACAAAATTCCGCGAACTCATTTCAGGGCAGATTTTCTCCGGAGGACACGGAATCTATGACAGACCTGAAAAACAAGAGCTGAGGTCGTGTTCGAATTATTGACAATCTAGTATATTAGTGTTTCATTATTTAGTCAATTTCAATTCGGACGACGTCGACAGTCACTTGTTCAAAGACGGTTGCTATTTGGTAATGTGTTTTTGTAAGTTCCGTTACATACTAAAACTAAATACTAAGATACCAAATACATTTATAGTCTATTTGTGATTTTTTCACACTTTTTGAATCAAAGCTTTGAAAAAACTGTGAATTGTTAGGTTGTTTTATACTTGAGTTAATATAAAAAAAGTGCCGTTTAAAAAAAAAGTTGCATTTTACTTATAATCTATCTATAAATTATACTATTTAATATGTGTTATTATGAATTAAAACCTAGAGAAAAAAAAGGCGTGATGCTAACGTCTAGTAAGAAATAGTTCTTATGAAAAATATTGTTACACTGAGTGCCCACTAATGCTGTGTGCTGGTTCTTTGGTGTCATTTTCTAAACCACTTAAGGGTCCTGCAGTGAAACTTCCTAAGATTTTCCACCAATAAAACAATAGCGTCACCACTCAAAGTCCCAAAATAAACGCAGTGGGACTAGAACACGGGGGCCGCGGTGGTTGAGCGGTTAACGCGCTCGCCTCCCATCATGGCGAACCGGGTTAAATCCCCGGCCGGGTCACGACCGGATTCTCGCAAGTGGGAATCGTGCCGGGCGATGCCGCTGGTTGGCGGGGGTTTTTTTTCTCGGGGATCTCCCGTTTACCCCCGCCCCTTCATTCCGGCGCCGCCCTGTACCCACCTCGCTTCGCCCTCATCGACTCTCAAGGTCTCGCTGTTACGAGCCGACCGTATCGCTCTGCTAGAACACCGCACGCCAGTTTGAGAGGCTTGCACTTAGGGGCTAAGACGCACTTACTGTGCGTGGCAGTCTCGCCCTAATCTTTTCCGCGCTTCTCGCTCTCAAACGCGGAAAGAAGCTGTAGAAATAGGCTGTTCACGGTAAAGTGAGCACTTTTGTAATCAACCTTAGAAAAAAGTCACTGCTCGTATCTGCATGTATCTTAACGGGCGCACTGAACGACACGCGTCCAGTAAAGTTGGTAACGACGGAGGGAAAATATTTCCACGTATTAACGTCAACTAAAAAGTGTTAGGGAACCATGTGTGATAATTTAAATAATTTCTTTCGTTTTTTGGTTTTTTAAATGCATCGAGCTGTAAAAATATCAGATTTGTAAAGTATTTACTTTTATAATATTTCCCCGTTGTCAATTGACCACTGACGCATGAATGAAGTGATCAGGCCCTCGGCAATGTTAATTTTACGTAAGGCAGAAGACTACACAACATGCCTACAAGTAGATCTAAAGCAGAGTTTCCAAAAGTGCTCATTTTACCGTGAACACCTTATAGGAAGGTTCGATGCAGGGCCCTTGGGTAGTTTTGTATGGATCTGACTTGCATACTCTGCGTTACAGCGCTTTTAAAAAACCGTTCTGTATTGCTCAAAAAATGGTGTTTCTAACGTACGTGACATTTTGAAAGTTCTCCATAGCCCTCGCCTGAAGCGCGTGTTCCTTTCGTGGATCAGCAGTTTGGACGCACGTTTTAAAAGTGTCGTGGGCGAACGCGTGTTTGAAACGTGCCAATCCGAACACTGTCTGAATATCGCGCTGTGCCGTTCGCGATCAAACCAGGGCAGCGACCAAGGAACCAACCGCCGGGGATCTCTCAGAGATACAGAGAGAGAGAGAGAGAGAGACTAAAACGTACTATTCCATCTGTTGCGATTGAAAAGGCTAGTAAATAAAAATAAGCTCTGTCATTTTTTTTTCCCGTGTGTGAGCAGGGGTATTTGGAAATGACCTGTCCAGTAGGCGACCGCGAGCACCGGGGAATGAGTACACGTCCCACCTTCATTCCAGGCATAAAAGATGTTTCATTAGTAATTCACGTGATGACAGAGCTGTTTGATGGAACATGTCGAGCGCGATGGTCGCGGGGAGTGAGCGTTGAGGGGAGAAGGACAGATTTGCAGCGAAGGGCGGAGCAAAGCGGGGCCGGGTACAAAACGAGCCGAGGGCGGCAGAGGACGGTGGCCATTCGCAACGGGACGGGGGATCGGTGATCGGAACCGGACTTTTGCATCGTCTCTTTGTTGTTTTGGCGCGCCGGCTTAGCAAACCACAATTCACAAATAGTATCTGGATCGCGCGGGGGGAGCCGAACCCCTTTTGCCTTCGGCTCTCGCTGACCCGTTTAGTGGTCGCCCAGCTACGCCGGCCCGATCCGGATTTTACCCTGCGTAGGTATTTCATGCGCCGGATCAAAATCCTTCCCTCGCGTCCGTCGGGACTATCGTACTCTCATCAACTGCGCAGATTAAAAAAAAAAAACCTGTGTCTTCCGCTTTGATTTTTTTCGGGCGTGTGCATGGAGACTAAATACATTAACTCCTTATCATTAAGTCCCGAGTGTATAAATATTAAATAAGGATGCTTCAAAACAATATAGTTTCCACCAAGTACAGATGTTTATAGATGGAGAAAATATTTCATCCAATCACTGGAGACGTTTGACGGCCAGGCTAAACTCAACAGTTGTTTTGAGATCTCAGGCTCTGTCATTTGTGCATAGCCCGTTGTCTCGATGGTGAGCACTTCGCCTTGTGTATGGGCTGTTCACGGTAAACTGAGCACTTTCGAAATGAACATTTGGAAACGAAGTCACTTCCCGTAACTATATAAAGGCTGTTCCGAAACTTTGTGCCTAAACTTCAGACATAGTATCATTGGAGCAATAGTAACACAACAGTCCTAGACACTGAAAACCGGTAACATGTGTTATATCTATACATAGTATAAAACAAGAGTCGCCCGGCGCGAGTGGCTGTGCATTCGGCTAATGCTTCTAAACTACTTGATGGATTTTGATGCGGTCTTCACCGTCATTTAAAGAATTTCTGGAGGAAGGTTTAGGCATGTAATACGTTAGTATTTAATGTATGGGTAGCAGAGAAATATCGACGTTTTATAATAAAGTTTGAAAAAGCCGCTTTTCGGGCGCTTACATGGCTTACGCTGATGGCACCCGAGGTTGGCCGGTGTGTGTCGCTAGTAAAAAAAAATAGGGTTTAGTTGTGTTGGGGACACGGCCGTTTGTTTTGCGTGAATACGTCTACGTTGACGCGCTCGGACGCATTGAAGTTTATTTTACGTTCCCGGCACCGCTTCACTCGATCATATGGACTTTTATAGGTATCACTGGATTGCTTTTGAGATGCTCTTTCCAACTGTATACGATTTCTGTATTTCGACTTGGCTTTTTGACGAGTATGGGCCGTAATTGTGTTAAGTTTTCTTAATTTTTTACATTAAACGCATACAATTTCACCATAACCCACGTCACACATATGTTTTTATACACGCAATCGATTGATCTTGATGAGTGCTGTCGAATGAAACTTAAACGAGAGTCGTAGCTTCTCCTAGTCGAAAGTTATACTACGCGGAAGTTATGAGACGCGGCGAAACGAACTCAAAATTGAAACCCCCGCGCGATGCTTCACAGTCCTCACTCAACGTAACATATTCTTTGTTCCTTTGTCAATCGAGTGGTGTAAATTAAATTTGAATGCAGACGACAGATTCGGAGCTGCAATGCTAAACTCTATCCCCAATTTTGTCATCATCGGATATTCGGAATTGCCTCCCACTACGGTTGCAAATTTAAAGACGTGTTCAAGTGAAATAATAAAAGTGTGTTCAATGTTATGGTGTACAATGTCTGCTGAAACAAGGTGGTGCAATCACGTGTGCAGGACTAGTTGCATAGGTCGCAGGCGCGCGGAACTAAGTTATTACACACGCTACATCGCGCGTATAGGACTGTTGTGTCAGTATTGGCCGATAGAAAACACATCTGGAACGTTTGCACTCAGTTACAGGACATTCTGTATGTGTTATAGTTCACAGTAACACGCATGCTGCCAATTAAGTCGGCAGTGAAGAAGTAAAAATTTGTTCTAAGACTCGACGTTTTATTGCGAGAGTAATATTCAAATTTATCTCAAGTGAGGTTTCTTTTCCATATTTATTCATATTATAGAAAGAATTTTCATATAAGTAGAGACCTGAAAATTTCGCGAGTTCAGCATGTTTTTCCCTGCGGAGTGTTGCAGAGATCTTGAACAAAAATACAGCAAAAATGGTATATTTTGCATATTTTCATTCCATCATGTGCTATGGTATAACTTTTTGGGGTAGTTCCAATGACAGCAAAAAAGTGTTTCACATGCAAAAGAGAGCTGTAAGTATAATCACTGGCAAAAGAAAGTAAGACTCATGTTGACCTCTTTTCAAGAGCTCAGAGATTTTAACATTGGCATGTGAGTACATGTTCTCAGTACTTATATTCGTGTCCAAAAACAGTCATTTATTTCAGAAAAACGTGTCTTTTCATAAGCATGGCACTAGAATAAAAAAACACACGTGGCTTCAGTTAACTTAAAACTTGTCCAGAAAGGGCCATCCTACCTTGGTAGCCAACTTTTCAATCAGTTAACACAACACCTTCAAGAAATTTGCTTCTCTAACCAAAAACTCTTTAAAAAACTGCTGAAAGAATTTTTTTTCTAAACTAACATTTTATAGTATAGATGTATTTCTAAGATACAAAAATTAAGAAATTATTGCACAACATATGTTTGTATGAATTTCTTATTCCACTTTTTCTCGTTTCCTTTTTCTTCTGTTTCAACAAAACGACGATGCCCTCCAGCATGTTGGAGGAGGATTGGCCAAATTATGAGGAAAATATGTGATGCGTGTATGTGTAGTCTGATATATATATGTATATATATATATATATATATATATATATATATATATATATATATATATATATATATATATATATATATATATGTGTGTGTGTGTGTGTGTGTGTGTGTGTGTGTGCGTGTTTACTATGTCCAGTGTATAAATTTTGTATACTGTAATTTGACTTGTCCAATACCTGTGTACAGTTATGTATTGAAAAAAGATCTTACGGATGCAATAAAACATAAAAACCAAACAAAAAAAACATGACATAAATTTTCGTGGTTGTGATACACTGCTCTCAAGACCTTGATGTTAAGAGCCGATGAGGATGAAGCGAGGTGAGAATGCAGCAGAGCTGGAATGCAAGGGCGAGGGGAAGCGGGAGAACCATGAGAAACCACGCCGGCAAGCGCGGCACGATTCCCACATGCAAAAATCCGGGGGAGCGACCCAGCCGGGAATGGAGCCTGGTTCGCCTTGGTGGGAGGCGAGATGTCTAACCACTACACCACCGCGGCCCCTCCACTCCACTAGTGTACACGAGCCGAACAAGATTTTCAGTTCTGACTGTGGCGGCAGCTAATAAGTAAAATATATCTGCTAGTCTGGTGCAGCTTTATTACGCGAAATGTTGGGCTCTCTACACACAAGGTAATAACAGATCCTCCATTTCACGTATAGGCTGTTCACGGTAAAGTGCGTACTTTTGAGACCATGGTTAATTTTTCTTCCGGCCATTTCTTTATTCTTTATCCAACTTTTTAAATAAATATTACCATGTAAGTTATGAACACAATGTATACTTTCCACCGTACCGGGAAGTTAACGTCTAAAGCTGTAATAAAATATATTTACTGACTATCCAAACAGGATGGCTTTCCAAAGTTACGGTGAATAGCCTATATGTTTATTGATTAAAGGCTGTTCACGATAAAGTGAGCACTTTTGAAAGCAACCTTAGAAAACAGTCACTGTCCCTACCGGCATATAATTTTAACGGGCACCCTGAGTGGCATGCGCCCAATAAAGTTGGTAACGATGGATGGTTAAGTAGTTCCGTATCTTAACATCGAATGAAACGTGTTAGGTAATCATTTCGGATCATTTAAATTATATATTTCGCTTTCTGTTTTCTAATGCATCGAAGTGTAAAAATGAGCACATTTGTAAAATATTTACTTTTCGAATAATTTCACAGTTTCACTTGACCGACTCATGAATAAAGTAGTGAGGCCCATGACAATGTTAAACTTGCATAAGGCGGAAAAAATACACAACGTGCATACAAGTAGATCTTAAGCAGGGCTCTCAAAAGTGTTAATTTTACCGTGAACAGCCTATATTTATTCTGTGCACGAGGGGTGTAAATAATAAAATCATCGAATCGCTTGGACATGGAAAATTTCGCACATCAGTTGCATGGAGAATGTACTCCACTATGCATCCTCGGCACTCAGCTGTTTGTGCATCGGCTGCTGACCCGGATAGTGGCCAATTAGCCTACAGTCTGGTACAAAAATCCTGTACCAAAACTGTTCAAATTCGCTATTACACAGCTAACAGCAGTGCTGTACACTGCGTCATTGTTCCATACAACAGCCATTAACTTCATCAGTGCGTGTTTATCAGGATGGCCACAAATGCTAATTACATCATTTGCCATGAACTTATAACAATATAAACACATCATCAATGGAACAATTTTCATGTTTGTTGGCTTGTTCTCGTTTACATCCTCCGGCACTTCAAAACAGTATGACATAACTTATTTATTACAAAGATTCAACGCCGTATTTCAGACCAAGCACAACTTACAATATGGGTCAAATATCCACCAAACAAACCGAGTATAGTGTGTTCCATGGTTTCTTCGCACTTTCTAAATCACAACTTAGGAAAATCATCCCATTTATGACATGCTTGGTTGTTTCATAAATATATCTCGAATAACAAGGGTTTTTACTTGATTTAATATAAATGTAACTTATTTGTGGTTAATTTGAATTTTTACTTATGTTTTATCTACAAATTAGAATACCTGTTTTTATTTCAAATGTATATGAATAAAAACAGGGAGAAAATAGCTGTGTTGGTATTACCTAGTAAGAAGCAGATCTTGTGCACACATTATTACACTGAGTTCGCACACGTACGATGCGTTGTCCCTTTGTCGTAATTTTCAAGACGCGGTTAAGCTTCGTTTACATGAAGCGGAGGAATATCCTGGAAGTTGAACTTTAGCGGGACTTCAGAAAAGATGGAAGTAACGGCGGATGGACTACAGCACAGGAGTCGGTGTCTGTTTTATTGCAAGTTCAGGGTCAGTCAGGGAGTGTCAGAAATATTGTGATCCAGTTGATAGAGAGGCGGGCAATTCGCGACTTCATTTGACGGCCAGGCTATACTCGACACGGGCTTAAGTGTTTTTTTTTTTTTTTTTTGGCTGATGCCTTCATGGTGAAGTTTTTGTCCTATGCGGCGTAGGCGTAATGAAATATTTCGTCGTTGAAAAGAAATTATTTTGTTGTTCTTACTTGGTTGCCTCCACTATGGTTTCATTGGTGAGACTGAAATAACTTTTATATAGCTTACCTGAAAACGAATTAGGACAACACCTTTCAGTTAGCTATCATTGCTATGTTTCCTGCAAATAGTTTGGTTTATTTAATTTATCCATACAAATAAGTTTCGATTTTGACTTCGGCATGTTATTATGCAAAACCCATGCGATATAAAAAAAATTTATCTCAGGGGAAAGTAGTCACAGATATTGTCTACAATTTGGACAGTCTGTGGAAAAAATGTTAATTCACAAATTTTTCCGCGCCCCACGCCCTTAGTTAAAGTGACTGCACATCGAGTTGGAACGTTTTTAAATACATACATTTCAAATACTGGACAACGTGGGCAAATAAATATTTAAAATTTTTCTGCTTTACTTTTTAGTTTCCTGTTGATTTTTTCTTTTTAGGGGATGTTTGTACTATTATTAAGCATTAACAAATGCACAGACAAACACTTTTACTATCCTAATTGTAACAAAAAATACGAACAAATTCTCGAGCTGTATTTTCGAACGAAGGAAATCAAATGAGACAGATGAACCAACAATATATTTTGTTAACAGTCTGATTTATTTTGGCCCAACACAAATATTTCGTCAATTCAAGCTCGTATTTTGTAATTGTGCTGTATTTCAAGCTTTGTTTGCTCAACAAGATATTTTGTTGGGACAACTTAATTTATTCTCAGTCGTATGCGAACAAATATTTTGTTTGGCTGTTCTCCCAGTATAACTCATGCTCCCGAACACACTCGTAACGAGTGAAATGATGGAGGACAGGTGAAATCAAGGTCGGCTGTGTGCACGCTCAGCAGCTAGCAGCAATACGGTCATTGCTCTTCCTTGGACAATACTACTGCTTGCATCTCTCTCATCATTGCCGAAGATCAGAGCTGTGGGTGTGCTCGGGCCCTTATACCACCCATACGGTTGCAGCAGTTGTATCTCTCTGCGGGCTGAGGAAGTTTCCCTCAACAGACCGCAAAGAACACATGGCCCAGAGGTCAGGACGCCCTGCCCGTCCCGGCGCAACTCAGACAGCCCGCCAGTCAGACCAGCAAAGCCGCGGTATACTACTGCTTGCATCTCACACACCTGTTGTTTTATATTGGTTGCTTCTTGTGCCATGGATATACTGACACATTTCTCATATGCTCCAAAGTGCCAATTGTTCTAGGAAATCCATGAGTGCTGCAACACTTGTAACTTTGATAGTATGATAATTATGATTGGTTTTGGAATTGAGTCTCATCTTTACGAAATAAAAAACGTTTGAATAATTTTTGCATACAATTAGCTTAATATGTAATAATAATTTATTTGTTTTCTGCAGTTGTGTTGTATGTGAATTAAGTTTGTCGGCATTATTACGGTCAACGTTTTGTTTTCATACCAGAGAGGTATATTTTATTGTCATAAATATCTAAAATAATCTTATTTTCTCTTAGAAAATGAAGTTTGTCAACCTCTTGTTTATATAATATCAGGCGACACTAGCTAGCCGATGGAAAATTTTAATTTTTAAAGTAATAATGTTGAAAATTTTGGATTTATTCTGGAAGTTTTGTTTGAACGTAACAAATGAAAAAAAATCGAAGGAGATGAATTTTCCGCTAGTGCTGAGGCAAGTCATAGTCGACTGCTCAGATAGGATTTTACTATAAACCAGGCTCGAACGAAGTACGAAGGCGTGTATGTTCATCTCAAGCATGGAAGAGGTCTTGGTCGACAACTTCGTGCAGTTAGAATTCGCCTCCCGTGTATGTATGATGTTAATGTGTGCACGGACTGCAGAGGCACACGCCAAAGCCCGTGAGATTTAGTCGAGGAAAGATCAGGAATAGACGAGGACTTGCTACAGCTACGGAGATTTACCTGTGTTCGACTTCGAGGTGCAGCCTTCACTACTAATCGTCACTTAACAGATTTCAGATAAGTTGAAGTAAATTTCTAACAGCGCTCAGCTCTTGTCATCGATCAACTGCCACGCGCGCAGTAGTAGAGAATTAATGTTAAATGACTAGCTGGTATCGGCCTGCACATTTATTAAAAATAGCAATTTTACTTGTCGCTGGTTTGTTCTGAGATTTATGGTTGTTGTGTTCTGAACCTACAAAACTTAATGTGATTTATGCTATCCTTTTCAACTTAATCATCATTGAACTTATGCATAAAGAGAGCTGCCACTGTTGTCCTCTTAGTATGTTGAGAGTAGTTAGCAGTAGCAATATCTATGTTGTGTCACATGTGGTTTTTTAATATTTCTACTAATTGGTATTAATTGTCTCTACTAGTGAGCAGATAATATAGAGTGTAGTAGGCATACTAAGTGGTAGGGGAAAGTAGGGTAACACCGGGTAGGCGGGTCAAACCGGGTACCGCCTGTTCTCAGCAACTAGTGCTGCGATCTGTGTTTGGTGACGTGAACTAAGTCCTGGGCGGTCAGTGAGCATTGTGCTTTGAGCGGCAGTCGTGTAAAGTGACGTCCGTTTTATCTGTGGCAATGAGAAGAAAATCGCTGTAAAATGTTCGACTTGTATCTACTTTGTTGTTTCATTTTTTAAATTTCTACAACGAGATAAGATATCGATAAGTACAGCAATATTTTTGTCATCTTTCTGACCCTATTTGTACGCCACGTTTAAGTTTGTAGGTAGTGTGGTCGAGATGTGTTGCCATTTTTATTTTTAGTTGCTTATTGGGGAAAACCCGATAGGGAAAAATCGGGTTGTACCAGGTTTTATTTATCCTTATTGACGTAATGCATTGTTGTGCAAAATATATAAATATATATGACATATACTATATATATATGAATAAATAAATATTTCAGCATATATATATATTTATTTATAAACGTATTGAATATAATTTCGAATATGATCATTATCTGAATGAATTGTCAAATAAATTGTTTGAATAATTAATTTAAATAATTTTAATTGTTTTCAGACTGTTATTATGCCTCGCCATTACCAGAGAAAGTCTTCAAAGCAGCGTTGGTCCAAAGAGAGCATGGCAGGAACCATAAGAGAAGTCTCGGATGACACAATGGGGCACTAAAGGGCTTCTAAGACATATAATTTGCCTCAGTCTACATTGGAAGAAAAGATAAGAAAAGCTCGCAATGAGATTCTTTCTCCAGATACATCAGCGAAAAAAAAAAAAAATAGGACGTTTTACATCAGTGTTGACAAGTGACCAAAAAAAAAATAACTTGAATATGTCCTTTTCCTCGAAGAGAGATTATTTGAGCTCACTCTAACAGATGTGCGGGTACTGGCCTTTTAATTAGCTGAAACAAACCCACAACTTTAACAAGGAAAAGAAAAAGGCAGGAAAGGACTGGCTGTACAGCTTTCTTGAAAGAAATCGTAATCTACCTCTTAGAAATAAAGAGAAAACACCTATCGCTCGTGCAAAAGGATTTTACCGGATGGCTGTTTAAGCGTTTTACGATTTATATGAGTCCGTTTTGGAGGAACACTCTTTTTCGCCAAACAATACATACAATGTAGATGAAACGGGGATAGTGACCGTTCCAAACAAACCCTCTAAAAAATTAGTTCTTCGAGGGAAAAAAACAAGTTGAGGCTATATCATCTGCTGAGAAGGGTAGTTTAGTTACAGTAGAGACGTGCATGAATGCTGCGGGTAATTATATGGCTCCCATGTTCATATTTCCTAGCAAGAAAGCCAACCCCATGCTAATGGATGATGCTCCCCCAGGCTCATTTGCTGTCTATCATGAAAGTGGTTGGATTAATAAATACAGTTTCCTTTTTTGGTTTGAAAAATTTATTGAATTTTCAAGGCCTTCGCCTGAAAAAGCAGTTCTTCTTCTACTGGACGGACTCGCCTCCCATGCAAAAAGACTTCTGCTTACCACGTTATCTAGGTCAAGAAATGTTATCATGTAATGTTTTCCGCCCCACTGCACACACAGACTTCAACTCCTTGATGTGTCATGACGCCCCTCAGAAAATATTTTGAGCAAGAGGTCAGGAAATTGTTAGCTGCTCATCCAGGGAGACATGTGACTATCTATCAAGTTGCCAAACCGTGTGGCAATGCATTCACGAAAGCTGCTGTGATGGGAACTGCGATAAGCGGTTTTAAAAATACAGGACTACTTCCTTTTAACAGAGATGCTATTCCCGATCATTTGTTTGCTCCAGCGGAAATGACTGAGAGGCCTCTAACCACACTCGTCCAGCCACAAGACATTTCGCTGCAAAGTGAAGTAGGCCTACCCTTTCCAGCTGATTCAAGGGAGGTCTTGCCCACTTTTGAACCCTTGGATGCGGACGTTGACAATAATGTGCAGTCACAAACAGAAGACGCTCAGAGTTCACCCGCTCAGCCATGCACACTAAAGTGATGCGGAGCCATCCCATCAACATCAAACATTGACGATGCCGTACCATCTGCATCAAAGGATGACACAATCAGTTCTGCATTTGCATTTAAGATTTCGTAGACGATGGATATGCCCCCTCCAAAAGAAAGAGACCGGTGCCAAAAGTTGTGGCATGCATATTTTGTAGCGGTCTCTACCGCGAACTTGCTGCTGGCGAAGACTGGATTCAGTTCTCCATGTGCCAGCAATGGAACCATGAAGAATGTAGTGGCCATGAAGAAGAAGACAATTTCGTTTGTGATTTTTGCTCTATCTAAGCCTGATGTGACCACAAACATTGATCATATTATTTTAGGCATAGCCTATAGAGAGACATTTTTGGATTTATGTTTAAATTCATATGTTTTTTGTTTTCTCCCTTAAAGTTAAATTAATGGTTTATTATCGTTTTAAAAACATAAATGTGCTCGTGTAGCATGTAAATGTAATTGTTATACTAAAAAAATTGGCATTCAATCATTGCCCATATGATTTACCCCATGGGTTGGGTAGGTACAGCAGTTTTCATTAAATTCTCTATGAAATCTTGGCTTCGGAAAGCCTCAAAGCTTTCGTACCCGGTCTTACCCTAATTTCCCTATATGATTCAACTCATAATTCAGCAAGAACTAGCCGAGACGAACGAAACCTTAATATCACATGTTTTACCTCATATTTGATCATATATAAAATATAGTACATAATTATTTGGCGTGCCACTATATGTGTGCCTATCAGAATATTGGCATATTCCAGTTTTTCCTTGTTACAACTCGTATCGTTGCATTATATAATTATTTGTACGCCCTTGCGCGGGGCTGTTTTATGTAATACATGTAACGTTACAGTGCTTTTCGCAATATAAGTTTCCTTTTTTGCAACACGAGAAATGGAATTACAAAAAAAAGGGGGGGGGGGTGGCGAATTGCACATGAAGGTGTTAACTGACATAACCATTTATTGTAAGATCCAGAAAAAATAAAAGTATTTTGCCTTACTTTTCGTTTCACAATAGTTTCAGCTCATGCACAGCGAGAATAACTGAAGTACGGGGAACTGCATAAGTCACAATTTAAGAAGTCTACATTCCTAGAATCTGTACCACCGTTAACTACGTTGCATTATGCCCTGTCAACTTCCCGTTTATTTAGTTAATTCCTGTGAACAGTAAGTGACAAATAAAAGTATTTTGCCTTACTTTTCGTTTCACAATAGTTTCAGCTCATGCACAGCGAGAATAACTGAAGTACGGGGAACTGCATAAGTCACAATTTAAGAAGTCTACATTCCTAGAATCTGTACCACCGTTAACTACGTTGCATTATGCCCTGTCAACTTCCCGTTTATTTAGTTAATTCCTGTGAACAGTAAGTGACAAATAAAAGTATTTTGCCTTACTTTTCGTTTCACAATAGTTTCAGCTCATGCACAGCGAGAATAACTGAAGTACGGGGAACTGCATAAGTCACAATTTAAGAAGTCTACATTCCTAGAATCTGTACCACCGTTAACTACGTTGCATTATGCCCTGTCAACTTCCCGTTTATTTAGTTAATTCCTGTGAACAGTAAGTGACAAATAAAAGTATTTTGCCTTACTTTTCGTTTCACAATAGTTTCAGCTCATGCACAGCGAGAATAACTGAAGTACGGGGAACTGCATAAGTCACAATTTAAGAAGTCTACATTCCTAGAATCTGTACCACCGTTAACTACGTTGCATTATGCCCTGTCAACTTCCCGTTTATTTAGTTAATTCCTGTGAACAGTAAGTGACAAATAAAAGTATTTTGCCTTACTTTTCGTTTCACAATAGTTTCAGCTCATGCACAGCGAGAATAACTGAAGTACGGGGAACTGCATAAGTCACAATTTAAGAAGTCTACATTCCTAGAATCTGTACCACCGTTAACTACGTTGCATTATGCCCTGTCAACTTCCCGTTTATTTAGTTAATTCCTGTGAACAGTAAGTGACAAATAAAATTGACCCAGAGAGCGAGAAAATTGTTTGCGATTTCCTTAACTTAAAGATAATTTCTTTCGTAGTATTGAACAAAAGGACGACGCAAATGTGGAAGGAAATGTTTACTGTGCAAGAAAATTCCCATAATTTGGGAGTGTGTGTATTATATGCACATACTAAGGTGGTGTTCGAATTTGCAGATTTAGAAAACTAAATGTTTAGGTGGTTTTAATAAATTTTCTTGCAAATATTAGTGCATTAAATTTAATTTCGAAATATGGTAATAATATTTTACATGAGAACTATTTCTTACTAGGCATTACCAACACACCAATTCATTCAGTAAATTTAGTTCGTGTTGACTACGAAATTAATATTATTTTAGTATTATTCATATATATCTATATATAAAATTGTGTGTAAATTTAATACCGCCAAAAGACAGGCAACTTTAACGTTAAAGACAGTACGAAACGTTTGTTACGTATAGTTTAGTATTTTGGAATTTCGGAAGATATGCATAATATAAGAATGTTATAATAAATTGAAAAGTAATTTCAGTTTTGGACTATACTTAATCTTGTGACTGTATAAACTGTCAAGTAGGATTCGTTTTCAAGATGGCTGTGCCAAAGGTGCCACTTCATTTTTGTCTCGTTTTAAATGTTAACATTTTTTGTTTAGTATAAATAATTCAAATGATTTATCCACTGAGAAAAAACTCATCTTAGTATATGTGTATATTTTGTTAAGTGTTTTACTGATACTGAGAGTCCAATTTTATATATTATCATTAATACATATTTTATAAGTATTACTGATGCTCTGATTACTCAATGTCGTTACTGTTAAACACTGACAGTTCAATACAACGTTTCAACATTTGGTATATACAGAGCTGCAGAGAGTGTTCGTATCGGTGTGGCATATTAATGGAAGTAGCAAACAAGTTATGATGGAATATTTCAACAACTAAAATACCAATGTTTTGAAAAATGCTTCCACAATGGAAAGCATTCGTGCCTTAACACATTGAGGTCTGCACACATTTACTGGCACTTAAAAAAACTTAGAAGTGAGTCACCTGTATCCACTATTGCAAGAACACCGGTTATCTTGGTGTCTGTATTAGAACTCGCCAACGTCCTATTGGTCCATACCACACCGGACACTACCCTGTACCATACAGCGTTCACTATTCGCCGGTCATCACCCAATGGAGAGCCCAGCTGATACTGACCCAATCAGATGTATTTTATCGTATAAAAGGATTCACAATCAATCATGTCCCCTTGAGTGGCTATAGAAGAAGAAATTCTATCGTTAGCAATATCATTGTTACTGCGTTGTTGTGTTCTTGTGGGGTCGTGTCAAACACTAGCCGAACAAAGACTGCACATCCATGCAAGTTTTGTTCTGAACAACAAAGCAAATTTTCACATTACCTTCGCTCGAGCTACACTGGAGCGTAGTCTGCAAAGTGTTAACGAGTTAATAGGGAGGAACCACATATTTGACATTATTGTGTTTATGACAATTCATCGGTTCTCTAGTTGTAAGTTTCCCATTTTTCTTGATGGTATACGTATTTGTTTTGTTTTTGTAATGTTATTTACAGCCTACGTTAACAAATCAACATTTCTATGTTTTACCACTTTTCTGTACAATCAACATAGCTTTCAAAGCTACAGTAGGCTTACACAAATACTTGTCGCCTACTGAGTAACGGAGTTCATTTAACTTGCTCTCAGATTAACGCCCAGTTGCATTTACTTCGAAAGTAAAGAAAAGTATTTGAAGTTTCTCTAGCCACTGGAGTAAATTAACCTGAGTTAAATAGAAAGCGTAACTTACCCAACACTGGCCCTGTGTACTAGGTTGCTCGTGATTGGCGCGACCTCGTTCTGCACGTGTTTTCCTAGCTCACAGTCATGCAAAGCGTGCTGGGAAACGAGTGCCTCGGTCACAAATGTAACGAGAACGCACAAGTTTTTTTTAAGTATACCCTAGCACCACTTGAATTCTCTAAATCGCCAAAGAACCTGAAATGCACACGGGTTCGAAGCCTTATCCTGGAATTTATTCGCGAAATTCCCCGGCCTTGTGACTCGCCATCTGCAGTTAACCCACTTAGACCTAGTGTACACAACTGGGTACATTACTCACGTTCAGGTAGTTTTTTTTGGTCTGTTCTGCACACTGCGAAGCTCAATGACCAACGGGGGGCCGCGGTGGCTGAGCGGTTAGCACGCTCGCCTCCCACCAAGGCGAACCCGGATCAATCCCCGGCCCGGTCCCCGGACTTTCCCAAGTGGGAAACGTGCCGGACGATGCCGTTGGACGACGCGTTTTCTTGGGGATCTCCCATTAACCCCGCCCCTCAATTCCGGCGCTGCTCCAAATTCACTTCAATCACACTCATTCGCTCTCAAGACCTCGCTGTTAAGAGCCGCCCAAATCTCTTCACTCACTCACTCCAACATTCATCGCTATTGATCTTTTTAATTGGAATGAAACCTATAATTTTACTGTAATGGCATAATGGCATTCAACCTTAAACTTAAGTTATTCAACAAGTGCAGGAATTCCAGCCAAATACAGCAAAATATTTTACACTGCTTGTTTACTTCGAAGCAGCCAATAGGAGCGCAGCAGAGAAGAGAAGTCGTTCGAAACTACTAATGAAAACTGTTCACTTTGAACGCCAAACAACTGCGATCGGAACTCGTTCGAAGGTAATCGAGCCTCTTCAATTGCTACACTTGTTTTAATGACGTGGTTACGCAACCCGTGGAACCGCGGTCTAAGTTTTTCGAGACGCAGTTAACGATCGCGAAATTAACCATTTCGTAACATTTCCTGTGTTTAGTAATGTAAGTAAAAGATGACTTATCGATTCTCGTGAGAAAACGATCGATAGTCCTCGACAGCTAATGTGTTGTCGACAGCTGCGGGAAGCTGTTTCAACACGGTGGGTAAAAAGCATGGTGGCCGTATTTACTGCACTAGGACATAAACTTTATACGTGCTTCTTAAACTAAGAACATCATATAAATGTTATAAAACATGTGGAGCATTATTAAGTGCATCTAATTGTGTCGACACATATTGGGAAGTATAAACGTTATCTATCTGTACCTAGAGTCTATTTTGTAAGTGTAGAAATGACCGAGCGATTATGTCGCGTGGCTGCTTAATACATAGAGAAGTATGTTTCGGGTTCTCGGCTTCTCATAATAACCCAGAAAACAATTTTATTCCTACACGCAATAATCTAACTACGTCATGAAATTGTCAGCTTCTATCATTTTTATGAACAAATATATAGACGACACAGCTTTTGCGTACGACGCACTTTGCATCACTGGTAGTAACGGAAATTCTTTAGTTCCTACAGTAAAAAATTAAGCTCTTTTTACTACATAATATTTGTTGTTTAGGCCCTACGCAATTTCCTAGGCAAAATTTTTTTACTGTATTTATTAAAACAACATTTTACATATTGTCTTCTATACATTTCGTTACGTTCATCAGAGCACAATTTATTTGAATGGACTGTTAGCTGGGACTACTAAGTAACGAATTATCTAATCTTTTAACAGTCGTTTTTATAAGTGAAACAATATGTTCCTTTAAAAGGAGTAATGTTTTCAACTGCTAACCGGCGTATACAACACATTATAGGTCGTTCACGGTAAAGTGAGCACTTTTAGAAGCTGTTTCATCAGACATAATAACCACTAAATATATTTCATTGTGGCCTCGGACTTTTGGTTTTGGGTATAGCGAATGTATGTAATGTGTTTATTACTCACATGGCAGGGTTTACATTAACAAGTGGTGGAAGGTTGTAAATCGGCGGAAAGGAAAAAGTAACTAGGGCTTCAAAAATGCTCACTTTACCGTGAACGGCCTATAACTATTCACCGTATCGCAATTTTCCTCAGCCAATAGTCTAACCATACGAGGAGATAGTAGCCATGTCGAGAAATCTCAATCTAAATATCCCGCGTTTCACATTGATAAATGGAATAGTAATTGTTTTACATAAGAAAATGTATAAATAATAAATATATGCATGTGCACTTATCTGCAACTAACCACTTAAAATTTACAGTTTATAAAAATAATTTAAATTCCACCATACATTATTGCTGGCATGTGCCCTGTACCTGGAGATAAAGCGCACTTATGCATGGAGAGGCGAAACATCCGCTTGTATCGCGAACTCGAGCCGCACACGCCACCAAAATGGCGTCACTAGCCAGCACAATAACGGAACGGCGTTCGCCAGTCAGCAGCTGGTATCACATACTTGCCAGGAGGCAGACCAGACAATAGGGAATCTTACGAAGTATACTGTAGCCAATCAGACACAAGCCCCCGTACCCAGATACTCACGCAGCAACTCAGTGAATGGGTACGCACACTTCAAAGGAACCTCCACATAGTTCCGTCTCTGTGTATTCATCTTGTCTGTACTAGAGACCTGTACATTTCGCGGATTCATTCGGCAACAAGCTATACTCCACTGCCCTTTGTGTATTCGAGCCTCCGTGTGTTGTTCACTGGCTGATACTCCATTTTAAACACAGAGCAGGCAGCACAGGATTTGGTCCTTCTTTCTGTGCAGATTCGTTATTGGCTCAGACTCGGTCAGGGCATCTCTTAACAAATTGGAGTCCAATTGAAAGAGCTAGTAAAATGTAAATATGGTTCAAGTCAAGCTTGTCCTCAAAATGGATTCTTGAAATTACGCGTACCTGACAGATACACTTGTACTTTCCGACCAGCCAGAGCAACACGCGAGGAGAGATGGCACACGGTGAATAAACGGAAGAACCTCGAGAAAACCCATACACCATGCCCATGCGTGTCCACCACACTCCCAAGAAACCTTCAGCAGCGTTGCTGCCCACAGGGGCCCGGAAACCGAACCAGAAACCCTAGCGGTGTGGTATCAGAGACGAACCTCTGATGACAACCACGAGTCCCAGCAAGCAACAGCACAGGCTCAACACTCTCAACAAGAGATAGCTACACCTGAGCCTCACTCATGGAGTTGAATATTCGGGGCAAGTTTTCTCTGCCGAAATCGTGTCAGCCTTCGCCGCCACTCCTCATAAAGAACATACAGGGAACACTAGGAACATCATTTTCGTCTTATTACCAAGCCTGTTCAACGTGCACACGAAACATGGCATGTAATATATTAACAAATAATAACAGTTGATTGGGGAAGACGGACACATCCACTTATTTGCCTCGACCTGAAGATGGTAATCGAAAACTGTGGGAATGCAAAGCAACAGGTGGCATTGTTAAGGATGTTACATCCGCTGAGCCTTGGAATCTGATGGACAGCTACTGTGTAAATGCGAAGGTGAATTAAAAAAAGTTTCCCTTGGTTTAACTAACCTGCTGGATAGTTCAACTTCGTGCTGTGGGACGCCAACTTATATGGAAATATCGAAAAACTGCGAGGGCTTCAGAGCAACAGGAACCATGACATCGGATATTGTATCACCTGGGCGAGATGCGGTCAGGATTAAATGTGTAGGATCGCAATTTTAGTATCATGGACTCAAGGAACAAGGGAGCGTCCATATTATTAACTCAGGGTTTAGAGTTTGGACACTTCTACTCGGTGCTGGAGAGAGTTGGTTCTAGACGCTGGGCCTGTCGCGGTTGGCTCTGAGATGCAGGGTGCTATGGCCCTGGGTAACCATTGCCATAGTTTTGTCTGAGATTCTATTATGAAGAATTTGCATGAACAATGAAGATAACGGTAATGTGTTCATCAGGCCGCTAATCCTATCGTCATTATGATATACATACAATATTATGACCACATCCTCTCATATAGGAAATTTATCATCCATGATCATAAGTCAAAAGATTTGACATGAAGTTTGAATTTGTGGTTGGCTGTTGCTCTGACTTCGATATTTTCCGGAGTAACAATTGCTGTTCTTGACTGTAGTGATACTGAGATAGGGACACTGCTTTTAAGACGTCGACTTGTAGGTTTATCGTCTTTAGGAATGTGGTCTGATCCCTGTATTAGATTTTGAGATTTAAATTTTGGCAGTCTCTTCAGTGCTGCAGAATTAGAAACCAATGTGTTTTTGGGCTCTCTCCTATAGAGTTACAGACGTTAAGAATGTGTGCTTTTAAAGCCACTGATTAAGGAAAACTGTCTATTAGGCTACTTTTTTTATTCACTATAACTACATTTATTGCATCTACCTTTACGAAGATTACCTTTGTGGCTACCGCCTTTCAGTCGACTGTCTTGAAGGTTACTGCCTTTTGGATGATTGTATTTGGGGCTAGTATAGTTTTAAAAATGCTGCCTTTAAGGTAACTGTTAAAAATAACACCCACTGATTATGGAAAAATTTGTCTTTTGAGTAACTGCATTTAAAGCTACTTCTTTTAGGGTTATAGAATTTCAGGTCTACTGCTATAGGAGCAGCCTTGTTGACAACGATAGCCGTTAAGACTGATGTCATTAGTGACAGCAGGACGTTACTTTTGGCTACTGCTTCTAGGACGAATTATTTTTTAAGACTTTTATATTTAGGGCTACTGCCTTCAGTGCTGTGGTTTTAGGATCACTGTTTATTTAATTGCCAAATTCGGGACTACATTTAGATCCATTATCTTTATGAGGCTTGAGTATGAGTGCGTGACTTTTAATAGTGCGGCATTTAGGGCGACTGCTAATAGTATGACTACGTTCAGTGTTGTCTTTAAAGGCATTACCTTTATAGCTTTAGTGTGATTGCCTGTGAGTACTACCTTTAGTAGAATGCATTTAGGATTGCCTTTATAACCAACATATTTACAATTGCTTACAGGGCTTTTGCTTTAGTGTTGCTGTCTTTAGGACTAATGATTTTATAACTACTTTCAAGACTGCCTTCAGAGCCATTGCTTCATAGATTTAGTACGACTGTCTTTAGGGCTATTGCCTTTGGTTCTGATGTCTTTAGGACGAATTCCTTTTAGGACGACTTTTTTCAGGGCTGTATCTTTACCTTTGTAGTTGTAGGGGGATTATCTTCTGTTCACCTTGCTAAAACTACTGCTGTATGGCGCGAGAGTTGCGGACAACTGCGTCTGGGGTTACTGACCTTGTGTGGGGGAGGGTTGCCTACTGGCTTTCAAGCGAAGGCCGGGAGGTTGGCCGGCCTGCGGTGACGTCACAGCCGGCAGCGCCTCGCGGCGTGTTGTGGCGTCCGTCGCCATGGCGACGCAGCCAGGCCGCCCTCACGTGACGTCGCCCTGGCCACCCGCTCTACTACGTGACAGTCACTTCCACTGTGTTGTGGCCTGCCCGCTTTACGACTTTTGTAAGAATAATTCCCCTCCCCCTCCCATCCTGCCCCGCCCACAATCGATAGCCCTCGGCCGAGTTCCACATACGACCGTGAGGGAAACGCGGCTCGTCGCATTACTATACTCCACTTCTTCCGCGTCCGCTGCCAACAACCTTGTGCCGGAGTCGCATAGCCCCGACGCGCACGACACGGCGGCCAACAGCCAATTAAATACAACATAGATCGTCGTAAGCCCGACCAATTCTGTCGTCCGACCAGCTATTTCGGATTAGAAATTATTTCTATTCTTCGTCGTGTCGTGCGGCTCCACGCACAGAATGTACAACATTGCAAAATGAAATTGTATTGCAAGCTTTCCATGCAATGGTAAGCACGCATCTTAAAAAGAAAAATTAATTGAAAACTACTATATTTAACTCTTAAAAATAATAATTTTACCTCTGTATGCATTAGCGATACCAATTTGTCACCGTTATGTATAGCAATTTTCCCTCTTGTTCACCGTGTTTGAGACTACCATGGCCTATCAGCACCTTCTAAATAGTTAGGCTAAATGCCGATATCGTGGTGTCGGTCGTGCTGTAAATTCAAGTGGTCGCATTGAAACGTGTCGTGGTTGCGTTTTTTGTCGTGTCGTGCTGTGTTGGTCGGGGCTATGTGATTCCGGCATAAGAGGGGAAAAAGCTTGGCAGGAATTTGCTATGTTTCACTTCGAACACTGACTTGGAGCGTTGCTGCAAAGCTGGCAGGGAATCGTGAATAATAGATGAATGCCTTCACAGCGCTCAACTCAAGTGTCTAGTTATCACTCTATACAGCCTATTCGCTGTTTCTTAACACTTTTTAAATTGAACGTTTGAAAAAACACCCCATGTAAAAAACGTTTAATGGTTTCTTAAATATGCCATGTATCAATATCATTTTATGCGTGCGTTAACATAAAAGTAACTTCTTTTTCTTAAAATTGAACTTTTACTTATATTTTGTCAATCAATTACAATATTTTATTTATAACAAACATAAATTAAGACACGAAAAATTTCTGTATTGTTAATGTCTAGTAAGAAATAGTTCTTTTGCAAACTATCGTTTCACTGAGTGTGTACGAATGCGGAGTGTTGGCCCTCTGGCGTAAATTTTTAACCTTTGTTTGCATGAGGCGGAGGAATATCCTGGAAAGTGGAATTTTATCGGTGTTTCGGAAAATTTGGAAGTAACCATGAATGCACTATAGTAAGAATTTACATATAAATGACCCATTTGGCTGCCTAAATCTCCACGATTTCTCTTGGATGGCGTATGAGTAAAGTGGTTAAGCCCATGGTAAAGTTAAGTTTACATATGATGGAAGGATACAATCTAATCAGAGAAGTAGATCCTAAGCGGAGTTTTCAAAAGTGCTTGGATTACCATGGACAGTTTATAGCGTAGTGTTAATATCGATTTGACACCTATATCAAGTTGACACGCACAAATTTGAACACAATTTAATTTTGAAGTAGGTACGAAGAAGTTTTAACTTAAAATTTTGTGCCAAAAGAACTTAAACAATTTCTTTAAACACGTCAGATTTCAGCTGTTTTTTTTTCTGCGATATAGAAACCATTAAATATTTCGTTTGAAAAACACAACACCTAGATGACCTACTATTAGAATTTAAATTAATGCTGTTTTGAAATTTTTTTATAAACCTTGCAACGAATCGACACAGGCAAACTACGAATCGAATTTTCATCAACGTTAATTTTTTAGTGCACATTCAGCGCCCGGGTGGCTGAATTCCGTGCGGGCGAGCCGAACACGAGAATGAGGTCTGACTGCGGCAGCAGACTATGAACATGCAATATCTGCTCGTGTAAAAGCGAGTATTGTGGGGTCTAGCTAGGCGGCATTTTGTGACGCAGGGCCTCGCAGGAGCAAAAGTGAAATGCGATGCACGGCAAAGCAATTTGAAACAGCTGGTGGCTGTAGATCCCTCGCTAAGTGAATGCTGTGGACACAAACATATCTTCCCTGGCAGCTGTTCTTTGAAACACCTCGCACAACTTCTTGCGATAACTGTCCGGGTGCAGACTGCCGGGTGTTCTAAAACACATCACGCTGAAGTATAGGCTGTTCATGATAACGTGAGCACTTTTGAAATCAACCTTAGGAAAAAGTCACTGCCCCTGCTTGAATATATTTTAACGGACGCACTGAGGGATATGCACCCAGTTAAGTTGGTAACGATGGATGAAAAGCAGTTCGCTATCTTAACGTCGAGAAAAAGTATCGGGTAACCATTCGTGATAAATTAATTATTTTGCTTTCTATTAATTTTTTAATGCATGAAATTTAAAAATGGCAAGATTTGTAAAATATTTAGATTTCTAATAATTTCACAGTTTCACTTGACCGACGCATGAATAATGTGATGAAGCCCATGGCAATGTTAATTTTACATGCGGTGGAATAATACGCATCGTCCATACAAGTAGAACATAAGCAGGGCTGTTAGAAGTGCTCATTTCATCATGCAAGCCTATAACACACTTCAGTGTATGGCAAGTATGAGAAGAAGATCACGCGACTTATAAACAATTGCTGGTCATACCTCTCCATTCACAAGTACGAAAAACTAAAGTAGCCACTGGCGAATGTAACTTCAGTACTCCATAGTGCATTACATTTTAACCGAAGTTCTGTTTTCATAAGGCCAGAATTGAGATGTTTATTTCAGTGCTTTTACGAAGGCCTGTACGGGACCAAATTCGCGAAGGCTGGAGACCCTAATTAAATAAAAAAGGTAAATATCCTTCAATAATGTATTTACAGTAGGTACTACAAAAAAAATCTATGCAGCAATAGCTTTTACGATGTACTCCACACAATACGTTACAGTCCTCAGCGCAAGAATTAAAATATTGTACATACAAGTTAGTGACATTAACAAATATTGTGCGGTTCATTAGTCTACATAAATCAGAGTGTGCCAGTTTTTTCTAACACAGAATAGTTACGACTACAGACGTGAAATAACCCTGTCCACCGCGATCTTCAAAAGCACACACCAATAGCCACAAGGCGCAGTTCCAGCAGATCCTCGCGTAGCAAGCAGCATTTGTGTGCCCTTCATTTCGCCTTTTTCTCTTCTGTATACGTATCTCTTCTGTAGGGGTGCCTCCCCCGCAGTCTATGACTCACCGACCACTCCTTCCTTCCTTCCTTCCTTCCTTCCTTCATTCGCAATCAAACCCACAGACTCATCCAACATACACACACACGCTACACACACAGACACACATATACACCATATGAGTTGCCGATTTGCAAACGGTGTTATGGACATGCTAAAAAAATGTTGGGAAATCGGGAAAAACTGTCACAAACAAAGCAATGCACTTAGGTATGTAAATATATATATATATATTAAGTTTTAATGTAAAACGTAGAGAAGGCAGTGCAATGTGGTAATAATCTTTGTTAATAAGAAAAATTATAAAACCGAAAAAATGAATAGACATAGTATGGTTTGCATCTGTAATGTGGACTTAAAACATTTTGCAAACGAGTTTGTGTCGGTATTTCGATTGAGTGAGGAGTGTTGGTTAGACAATTATAGGCATTTTGTAAATCCCTTCCATTATACTCCATTAACCCATTGTAATGCCCAAAACATGGCTGTGGCACTCAAAATCAAGACAACAATAACAGTATTGGATTTTTAACAATATGCATCGATCTGTTGTAGTGAACCCAGAATCAAAATTATTGTCTTATTCTGTTTCTCATGCCTTCTTCATTGACATATTTAACAGTTTTGTAAAACAAATAATCTTTAGACAAGCAGTGAAGACGTATTACAAAGGAGGTTTTTGTTAGACACAAAATCATAACTAAACATATTTAAATTTGAATTGCATCGTCATCTGGAAGTACCACACAGTCAGTATCAATGTCTTCAACTGCAGTAGCTTCTTCATTAGCTTGTAGAACTGTTTTGTAATACCTTAGTCTTTACACACTTTCCCATTGATCGCCAAAATGTGCTGTCAGCAACCTGTGTACATCTTCCAGTTTAGGTCCTCCAATTTCAATAGCCTTAGCCATGTTTGTCGGCTTTAGACTTGTTAGACGCTTCCCCTTCTTTACAATGCTTTTTGGTTGGCCAACCTCTATCATGAAATTTGGCTCTCCCTGGACTACAACACTTCCATCGTTGGAGCGTGTCAGTCTAATCCTTTTCGATTTTTGGAATTGGAAAGGCCACGAGGTTGGTGTTTTCAGAACATCATCCGTTGCTGATTTCCTGTCATAGACAGAGCAATTCTCTCCTAGATGAATAACAGAACCGAATTTGCTAATCACAGAGTCATATTCAATAGGGTCAACAATTTCTGGCATCTTCTTCAGCGTGCATTCAATTTTTCCGAACACATGGTCGGGCGGGATGAACGAATGGCCTACTACGGGAAACACCAAAAGTACTTTCTGCAGTGACCGAGGGGTTTCCTCAACGAACCACTTGGATACCATTCCTATCATATTCTTATTTTTATTTTGTCTACTGCATCTGTCAGCAAAAAGACGGATGCTGTGAATATCCACCAGGTCAGTATTCTGTAGACGATGATACAAGGCAGATGCTATCTCGTTTGAGCCTTTTTTGAAGCTAACTTCTGTCCAAACATAACAAAACGTGCTCCTAACACTTTGAGAATCACGAGATGTTCCTTGACAGATTGTGTAATTATACAAATACAACTGGCGCGAGTAATACGCAGCTTGGTCTTGAACTTTGGGCAAAACCAAGTTCTTCTGACAGTCATAGCTTAGAGTAAGAACACCTTCTTCACGATTCTTCAATAATCCATAGAATGCATTGGCACGCATTTCATGGACTTTCAGCTCTGTTTTCAGGTCACCTACTCTCTCATGGTCTGTACAGTTTTTCATTACTTCCTTAAGTTGTAAACAAGTAGAACAGCAATCAGTTGCAGGTGTTGCGAAACTGAAGTTGTAGTTTGTAACTAATATGGATCTAAAATATTCATACGTCACACGCAGCTCTCCTTCGTGGTCTCCATTATATTGCTCCCACATTGCAGTAATGCTTAAACTGCTAGGAAGATACTGCTTGCTTACAGTTTTTGATCTGCTATAATGACTCTGAATGGGTTCAAATTTCTCAATGAAGCTCTTAACCGATTGTTTTCTGTCAGCGTACTTCACAGAACGCGTGTCACCACCTCTTTATTCGTCAGGCAAAACACCTTCCACCAAAAATTTCTCACATAAATTCTGAAGATGTGATCTTCCTGTTTGCAAACCGTCTAGGAGCATCTGTCTACATACTTGAATATTCACTGTTCGGCTTCCATGTTTTTTTTTTGCAGATAGCATTTTGTTGTCACAGATTTGACAAAAGAATCACTGCGGGATAGTTTTCGGGCTGGTGTTTCAACTACTACATACTTTAAAATAAATGCATTTTGTACCCGCCTGTCGGGTTCCTGATAAAATCACTGGTTGCTACGTCTTACATCTCGCACTGATATTTCACAGAATTTGAATCGTGAGTTTGGTGGGTGGTTGCAATTTCTATGCTTCGGGAAACACTTTGCAGAATATCTGAAACAATAGTAAATATAATATTACATTAGAAACAATGAAGAAGGAGTGTTATCTCGTGTAAACTGTTCTTAAAACAGGATCAAACTGATGCTAACCTCACTCTCTTTGCTTTGTTTTTTCGCCACGATCTTTCATTCCTCCTCTTTTTTTGCGACTTCCCTGGTTTAGCAGGAGTTACATTACTTTCAGTGGCTTCCAATCTATTTTCCTCATTCGTTCTTAGGCCTACAATGAGATATAACAAAATAAAGGCCAACTAACTCTCATTAAAACCACGAAAACATCATCACAATGACATTGTCTTGACAGCTTCACACTGTTGGCCGCATAGCCACACAAAGTTTCTCTTCACACCCAAATGTCTCTTCATGTAAATGAAAAATATTTCCAGTACATTGGCATACAAAGAGAGTCTATCCTGCTCTATGGACAATTTAAAACAAACAAGGAATATAATAAGGACATGACACGATATATAACAGTAAATAATAATACCAGTATGTTTTACATTGGACAAAACATATTTTGCAAACATATTCTATGTTGGACAAAACACAATTTGCTTCTGTATTGCTGACGGAGGTAACATACTTTGCCTCTGCAGGCAACTTTCTTATTGGATTTTCATAGGGTTTTAATACACCTTGCACCTTTTTTCTTCTCTAATGAATGGCTTTTCGAGGAATGTAATGGTGGGGAAAAAAACATTTTCATTTTTGGTGGACATAACACTGTTTGCAAATGAGCAACACACACACACATATGTATGTATGTATATATATACCGTACAGAATTTCAATGATACAGTTGCATAGTGACTTATCTACCTTATAATACAGTTGGTGAAAGGAAGCGGCGTGGCCTTCTGTATTATGAGGTTTTACTCGCTTTAGAACTACTCCCACATATCCTACGACAATAGCACTGCAGTACTTCTCGGAAGCACCCCGGTGACTCCCTGCAGTTGCTTCAGTCACTCACTCTGAATCGGAATCAGTGAATATCTACTGATTGCCTGCTGAAACTGTTCCATTCGGAATTAGTAGGCAAAAACTTCCAAGCTCTTCAATTAAAAGAAATCCACTAATAAAAACAGTAGAAAATCTGTTATTTATATTTTATTAATTAATAAGTACCAGGATTTATAAAAGCGCGTTACGGTCTGAAATAAATTAATCATAATTATTTTGTCGCAAAACAAAATTATTACCTGTACAAAAACAAAGTTGAATGTTGATAGGTTGGAACCTCCTCCCAAAATGCAACAGATATTCCGGTCTTCATTTCTGACGTCTTACCAGCTTCGATACTTTGTCACTGAAATGATCATCCTCGTATTTTTCGTAGCAGTATCACACTATGGCAAACGGCTTAAGTTTCGTAATGTGGAAGTACTTCATGCTGTCGAAATATACCCATATACTACACACATGTCTTTGCAATGTTCCGAAAGTCAATCAAAGTTAGGTTTAGTGAAGATTCTGTGCTTTAAACGATACAGTTGTTTCAATTAACGAGGTTGTCGCTGTTTTCTTGTATCCACCATTTTACAACGCAACGAGATGTCACGTAATGAAACTGTTGTTTTGCGTGACAGACTGACTACTAATAACTGCACTTATTCCACATTAGAATGTTAAAACCAATTGAATCTTTCATAAAATTCGTAATTTTCTTATTATTTGATCAGTTAACTTGCAGAAAGCAAAAATATTTTCGGTGAAAATCTGCGTATTTTATTTAATCTTCTAACTGTCGAATTACTAATATTAATACATGTCACTAAAAAGGACCTTTGAAATCTGTAGTGTCTCGTTGCATTGTAAAATGTCGGACACTAGTGAACATTGATACCTCGTAGATTGAAACCACTGCAGTTATTCTTTAAAGTACAGAATGAGTACTAAACATAACTTATATTGACTTTCGAACCTTGCAAATACAAACACGTGTGCGCAATGATTATTTAGACAGCATGAAGTACTTTCAAATCATGAAACATACAGCCGTTTGCCATTACATTTTTCTTCAATAACCAAAATACAAGCCCTTGTTACGCAGTGGTGAAGCAGAGCAGTGGTTTTGATGCTAGGGGTTGGGGGAGCGGAGCTGGAGCCGGTTACACGCCATGTTGTGATGTCACTCGACTGCCATCTTAAAAGTCATTGACCTATTACCCCTGACCTTTGACCTTGACCTTTGACCCCCAAAACCCCAAAAAAACCCTAATATTTCCCAAAAAACTCAAAAAATTCCCAAAATTACAAAACTTTTTGAAAATTAAAAAAAAAATATTAAAAATTATTTAAAAATTAGTTAAAAAGGATCCCCAGAAATGACCCATTTCCCCCCTAAAACGGTAGCCACCGAAATCCAATTTTTTCCCAATTTAAGTAATTTGGAACGCTTCATTAGGACACACAGAGCAGTGGCAGCCATATTGGTTTTATGGGTATAGGGTATGCCAAATCGATACAAGGGATACAGGATCGGAGTTAGACATAACCATCAGCCATCTTGCATCCATATTGTAAGCATATGACATTTGACCTTGACCCAAGAACCAGAACCTTTGACCTTGACCTTTAACCCGAAATATATATATATAAATTTAAAAATTCACAAATATTCCAAACAATTCCCCAAAAATTACTAATTAAAGACTAGTAAAAATTATTAAAAAATATTAACAGATATTTAAAATTATTTTTAAAATACTTAAATTTCCAGAGGTTACCCCTTGCCCATGCCCATTCCGCCATATTGACAGGCGACCACCATCTTGGTAGGTATTACCCATCCACCATATTAGATGCCGATTACTTCGACCTTGACCCCATGACCTTAAATGAATTTGAAAACAAAAACCCGAAAAAACACATAACCGTCAACAAGCATAATACATTACAGACTACCACCGCCACATTAGATGCAGACTACCATGATCTTAACCCCGTGACCTTTAATGACCTTGAAAACAAAAAACTCGAGAAAAATACATAAAATTCAGCCGAGAAATCAAGAAAAAAATCTATGCAAGAGTCAGAAGCTAGCCAAGACGATTTATCTTTCACAGCAGCCGTTGTCAAACTAAGACCCTTGACCGAAATTCACAATATTTACACCAATCCACCACAATCATTCACAATCTTTACGCAAATCCAGCCATTCATTCACAATATTTACGCCAATACACCCAATCATTCACAATCATTTCACCAATCCACCACTACCACCGCCCCCACCACCACCACCTTGACCCCTAAATGGCCCCTAATCACCCATTGACCCAAGACCCATTGACCCATAAAGACCTCTGATTGTGGTGGCGGAGGCAGAGGCGGAGTCGGAGGCAGGGGCAGAGGCGGAGCTGACTGTAGTTGTAGAGAACCATTGCTACAAGTTCTAGTATGTCTCTTCAAAATATCACTCTGTGCAAAACTGCTTCTGGAAGATACATACATTTTTAACATAAGTGAAAACTCGATCGCAGAATCGACATTCGCGACAACCAGTTAGCGGTGATGCAGGTCGCGGCCTCGTGTTAGTCGAGGTCAAAGGCAGACCTTTTAATCTTCATAGTATCGGAGCACTCTGAGAAAACCCAAATACTCGTTCGCCCCAGAAGATAAACGCATATAGGCCTAATTATGTATAGGTATATGTACATAAATTATTTTCACTATATCTTATACATAATTATGTCTAGGAATATGTAAGAAAGTATGTAAATATAAAATTATTTATAATTTGTTTTATACATAATTATGTATATGTATGTAAGTATGTAAATATATAATTATTTTCAATTTATCTTACACATAATCATATATATGAAAATATAAAATTAATTTAAATTTCTACATTTTGATACATACGTATACCTACAGGCATACTTAATAACATATTATTATGTATGTACCTGCTGCCTGTTTTATTCTGGGGCGAACGAGTATTTGGGTTTTCTCATAGTGCTCCCATACTGTGAAGATGAGTTGTGAATACGAAAGTGTGCCTTTGACCTCGACGACAACGGAGCCGCGAAATGTATTATCGCTAACTGGTTGTCGCAAGTATGCATTCTGCGATCGAGTTTTCACCTACGTTCAAAATGTACGTTCGTATGAGAGGGTGGTCTGTTCGATAACCCGCTGAATGAAAACTTCGGTGCGATTTCTGCCAGAGGCAGTTTTACACGGAGTGATAATTTGAAGAGACATTCTAAAACTTGTAGCAATAACTCTATGCAACTACAATCAGCTCTGCCCCCGCCTCCGCCTCTGATACCGCCTCCGACTCCTCCTCCGCCTACACAATCAGGGGTCATTATAGGTCAATGGGTAATGGGAGAATGGGTCATTAGGGCTCATGTAGGGATCAATGGGTTATGGGTCAATGAATCATGGGTCAATGGGTCATGGGTCAATAGGTCATTAGGGGTCATGTAGGGGTCAACGTGGTGGTGGTGGTTGATTGGTGTAAAGGTTGTGAATGATTGGGTGGATTGGCATAAAAATTGTGAATGAGTATGGTGGATTGGCGTAAAGATTGTGAACGATTGTGGTGGATTGGTGTAAATATTGTGAATTATTTGGTGGATTGGTGTCTGCAAAATGTATTAATAGTGCAGTACGATTGGTTCAATATCAATATGACGCCATAGGGCGTGCATACTCTTATATTATAAGCAGTTGGGAGATCGGCTGAGATGCTTAGTTTGACAACAGCTGCTGTGAAAAATACATCGTCTCGGCTAGCTTCTGCCTCTTCGCATTTTTTTTTTTCGGGTTATTCTTTTCAAGGTAATTCATGGTCACGGAGTCAAGGTAACGGTAGTTTACATATAATGTGGTGTTAGTAGTCTGCTATGTCATACGCTTGCTGAATTTTATCTATTTTTCTAATTATTATTTTCAAGATATTTCAAGGTCATGGGGTCAAGGTAAAATTATTCTGCATCTAATATAGTGGTAGTAGTCTGTAAAATCATATGCCGGTTGACTTCTATGTATTTTTTCGCAAAGCGTTTGCTTTCAAGACCCCTCAAGGTCATGGGGTCAAGGCCAAGGTAGTCAGCATGTAATATGCTGGTAGTAGTCTGTAACGTCATACTCTTGTTGAATTTTATGTATATTTTTCGCTATTTTGTTTTCAAGGTCACTCAAGGACATGGGGTCAAGTTCAAAGTAGTCTGCATCTAATATGGTGGTATAAGTCTGTAATGTATTATGGTTGCTGACTTTATTGCATTTTTCTCGAGTTTTTGTTTTCAAATTAATTAAAGGTCATGGGGTCAAGGTCATTGTAATCTGCATCTAAAATGGTTGTGGTAGACTGTAATGTATTATCCTTGTTGAATTTTATGTGTTTTTCTCGAGTTTTTGTTCTAAATGTCATTCAAGACCATGGGCTCAAGGACGAGGTAGTCGGCATATAACATGGCGGTTGTAGTCTGTAATGTATTGTGCTTGCTTACTTTTACAAAAAATGTTAGCTTTTTTCAAGGTCCTTCAAGGTCACGGGGTCAAGTTCTTATGCATCTAATATGGCCGCAGTAGTATGTAATGTAATATTCTTGCTTACTTGTACGAATTTATTCTCGAGTTTTTTGTTTTCAAGGTAATTCAAAGTTACAGGGTCAAGGTCAAGGTCATATGCATCTAATATGTCAGTAGTGGTATGTAATGCAATATGCTTGTTGACTTTTAAGTATGTTTTATATGGTTTTGGTTTTCAAGGTCAATCAAGGTCATGGTGTCAAGGTCGAGGTAGTCTGCATCCAATATGTTGGATGGGTGATGTCTATCAAGATGGTGGTCGCTTACCAATATGGCGGAATGTGTATGGCTAGAGGCAACCTCTGGGAATTTAAGCACTGCTAAATACTTTTTAAATCATTTTTAATAATATATTTTCAATATTTTTAATAATTAATTTTTTTGTGATTTATTTGGAATTTTTTGTAAATTTTTAATTGTTTTGAATTTTTTTATTGTTCCGGTCAAAGGTCAAGGTCAAAGGTTCTGGGTCTTGGGTCAAGGTAGAAGGTCATATGCATACATTATGGATGCAAGATGGCTGATGGTTAAGTCTGACTCCGATCCTGTATCCCTTGTATCGATTTAGCATATCCTATGCCTATAAAACTAATATGGCTGTGACTGCTCTGTCCTGAGGAAGCCCTTCAAATTACTTAAATTGGGCGAAAATTGGATTTGGTTGTCTTCTACCATTTGAGGGGAAAAAAGGGTCAATTCTGGGGATCCTTTTTTTTAATAACTTCTACATAAAATTAAATAATTTTTCAAAATTTTGCAAGATTTTTTTTTTATTTTTTGGATTTTTAAGAATATTTTGGAATTTTTAGGGATATTTTGAGGATTTTTAAAGGGTTTTCGGGATTTTGGGTCAAAGGTCATGGGTCCGGTTTAAAAGGTCAATGATTTCCAAAATGGCAGTCGGGAAACATCACAACATGCGTGTCCCCGGCTCCAGCTCCGCTCTCCCCTCTCCTAGCACCAAAACATACCAAACCCTACTACGGCACGCTCTCCTTTTTGGGTGGGAGTTAAGATTCCCAACCACAGCCACAAAATTTTGCTTTGTGACAAAATCAATACTACTTAACATATCTCGCATAGATATGATCTGTTTTTCTTTATCCTGGACCTTTTTTACTAGCCAATCACAAATAACTAATTTTCTACTGTTGAAATTTGTGGATTTCTTTTAACTGCATTACTTACATCTTATCAACAAATTATGATTTTGAAATGTATAACTTATATTAATAACGACAGTAACGAAATAAGTGTGTTGGTACTGACTAGCAAGGAATAGTTCTTATGTAAAATATTATTACACTGAGTGTGCACGAATGCAGTCCTCTGACCGTCTAGTGTTATTTTCTAAGCTTTGTTTATATGAGGTGGAGGAATACCCTGGAAGTAGAACTTAAGCAGGGCTTCATAAATGTTAGAAGTAACCGTGAATTGCTGTATAGTATGTCACCGTCCAAATTAAAGTTAAACGAAAACAAGACGTTACTTATGTAACTAACAATGCTAATTTCCTCAACATGGGTGCATTTCATTTTCAACAAGTTCTCAAAAGCTGAGTTGCTAACTAGGACTTGACTTCTCTTTGAAAGAAATAACATAATAACTATAACCAGAAATGTAGCAAAAGTAGTGAGACAATTACCAATACACACGTGCCTTACCCGGGACTTGAACCAACAAAACCTCGCACAGTAAGCTACCATGCAATACACTGCATTATGGAGGTCGGATTCAGACCACCAACTTCGGATTTAATTACACGCCCTGTCGTAGCAATACTCGTGTGTAGAATTTCTTGGAAATAGGTTGTTTCTTCCCTGAGATGTGGCATGGAAAAGTTTTTTCTTTTTTGGTGCTAACTTCCAAAACTGCCAAAAAAAAAAAAAAGGTTCTATATACAGTGTTTCTAATGTATTATGGCTACGCACAAATATTAGTTGAAATTGGTTAAATCGTTTAATATATGTGACAAAATTTCCTAAATCATTTATGCCACCGCCGTTTTGAACATCGTTGTCTGACCCATTTAAATCATGAAAGTTTAGATGGACTTCTGTAGCATTTGTGGTGTGCGCAATTTGGTACAAATTATATAAAATGTTCCTGTGTAACATTTGGTGGGAATCGGAGAATTAGTCTTCGAGATATGGCACAAAACCTCCATATTTTTCAATTGGAGAACTTCATAAATGGAAGACAAAAAAAGTAACTTAGTAGCAAATTCGATGTTTGTATATTGCCAATATAAAAAGTTATGTTAAAATAGATTACATAGTTTCGTAGGTATAGCACACAAAACTAAAATGACTTTATATCCGCCATTCTGAAATTAAGTTGTCTTATTTAAAATACGTATGGCCTACCACAGTACAACATATTTTCCGAATTTCGTAATACTTGGTTGATTGTTTCGCGAGATATGAGATAAAAACTTTATTTTTTATTGGTGGGGTTATCATTCAAAATGGTAGAGAAATGATTCTGCGTCGACATATTTGGTGGTTGTAATAGACACTGCCTGCATTTAAAGTTAAGTTGGCATTTATTCCTGTTATAAAATATACTGAGCTAATATATCTATATAGCCACCATTTTAAAAATAAGTGCATGCTGTACTTAAAATATGCCAGTTCACACCACCTGCTCCAGTACTATTCGTTTGCCAAATCCAAATTTGGTAGGAATCGGTAAATTGTTTCCTGAAATGACATAAAAACACTATTTATTCGCATGGCGCTATCTTGCAAAATGGAGGACTAAAGATTCTCCGTGTAGATACAGTTGATATTTGTAATATCTACTACCAGCATACAAAGTTAAGTTGAGATTGAGTACATGGTTTCGAAGATATAGCACTCTATGCTAGAATAGCTATTTATCCGCCATTTTAAAAATTCTTTTGTGACATGCTTAAAACATATTACTTAACATCATCTGCATCAGTATCACTTGTTTGCCAAATATGGTAGTATTGGGTTAAGTTTTACCGAGATATGGCATAATAATAACTTCATTTATTCGTATGGCGGTTTTTTCCAAAATAGCTAACAAAGGGGTTATTTATTGGAGTATTTTATCCTTGTAACAGATACTTTAAGTATACAAAATTTGGTCGAAATTGTATAGATGATATAATAGATATACCAAATACATTTTTAAAATTTTGTATGGCTGCCATTTTGAAAAAAGTACCTACGTTTACTTGGCATACTACAGTATTACTTAACTGCCAAATTGGGTGACAATTCGTTGATTAGTTTTCGAGGTATAATATAAAATCTTAATATTTTCATTTGGTGCTATTTTCCAAAATTTCTAAACAACAACAATTTTCATCTAATAATTTAATGGCTACTTGATGCTCTGCCAGCATACAAAATTTGGTTTAGATCGGTTGAGTGGTTTCCGAGATATGACAAATCACCCCAAATTTTAATATGGCCACCATTCTGAAAGTACGTGGTTAACGTGATTGGAAAATATAAAAATTAGGTTTCCTTGCTAAGTTTTATATGTGTACCAAGTTTGGTGGAATTCGGTTAACAAGTTCGAAAATTGTAAAGCGGGGGCACACACATGCACAGACTCGCACACAACCATACACTTGCACACATATACACACAAATTCACAGGAAAGTGATCTCGTAAGCCTTTCTTTTCTTCGGAAAGGCTAAAAAAAAAGGGGGGGGGGGTGCTGTGGCTTGAATGACCTGACGAGAATCCACAGCCTTCTGTAGCTTCGAGCGTCGGTCTCGTAATACTTACGGACACAGTGACTTAAAAGCCGCTTATATCAAGAACTCAGACCTCACACACCAGCAAAATGGCATCACTATCCTGCAATATGTCGAGAACACCTTTCCTCAAGCAGCATCTGGTAGCACAATCCCAATCGACAAATCAGCCAATAAGGAATTGTATTGCATAGAGCTTTTTACCATCCCTTGGTTTTATGCTCGAAAGCTTAGCAAGGAACTACTTACAGACTAAATTATAACCTAACTTAAATTAACACCCATGGATTGCCCGCGCTTCGAACCCAGAGCCTCCCGCACCACAGATCGGTGGCGCATCAAACGACATTTTTTTTTTTGTATTTTGTCGTTGTTTGTAGTTGTGTTGAAGCGACGTTGTCGACCTCAAGTTGGACCGACTTGCTGACAAATACCCAGTGCGACAAGCGAACTGAAGATCTTCCCACGGAGGGGCTGGGGCGCGAACCCACGGCCCCTCAGCTACAAGTCGGCCACAACTCTACCCCTGAGCTATGGTGGCAGGACACTCCGCCACGGGAGGTCAGCCCAATAGGGAATCTTTCGCAGCACGCTAAAGACTATCAGCCGCAAGACTCCTAGGGCATCACGCAAACGCTCAGCAGTAGATCCATCTACATCGAAGAACTCGCCACGCAATTTCATATCTGTGTGTCAACTATTTTGTGCCTCAGCTATTTGCTTATTCGTTGCTGTCCCATATAGTGCCCAATTTTACCCCAGAACAAGTTACTATGGATTCCGTATTTGTTTTAATAATATATTTCTTTGCAAATTTCCTATTTATTTACTGTCAGCTTGGGTGTGAATGAAACTCCGTCATTCAAATGAGCTAAATAATTTTAATGGTTATGTGTCTAGAATGTGAATTGTCCCAAAATTTATTCCTGAAATTTTATCGGCCCTACCTACAGTAGTAAACCCAAAAAAAGTGAGTATTGTAGTCCGTTTTGTGATTGTTTCTGCAAAGATAAATACAATTCCTACATCAGAGAAATATGTTCGTAATATGTGTAAAGTAAGTTCATCGACAGAACAACTTCTGGGAATTTACACGAGTCCTGGAACTACTTAAAATTATAATAAACTTACAGATCAATCTTTGATAGTAATAAATATTACTTGTTGGCACCATGAAAGCGGGTTATAGAAGTATTACAATGTCGATAATCTGATGAGCTTTTTTTCACTGTTCTTTCTCCTTACACGGGTTAGTTCCTCAAAACCATATCCCCATAGCCAAGCACCAGTTAGGCACGGGTGCCAAAACTGTGCACAGGATGTTCGCGATTGATGGCGCACCTCACACCTTTGTAGATCGAACATAGCCATGGACACGATTATATACATTCCTCGAACAAGTCTGTCTTAGACTCGCAGATATGTTATGAACATGCTAATCATTACAACTACACTGACAAAACACTTTCTTTGCTGGAACACATGCTTTGCTACCTCAAATCGAAAGTTGTTTAAATACGAGCCACTGGAGGGTAGGCTTACCAAGAAAATATTTATTTTATCTACATTTTATGAGACGCCAGAGAGACGTGCCCGTGTTCGTGAGGGATGGATGTCTTAATAAAAATAAAATAACCTAATTTGGTTTTTAATTTATCCACGCATACATTATTTACAACATTAAATATATATATAGCTACTATTACTATTTTAATTCTCAGTCAGCGCAATATTTAATGTCTATCTCAATTCTTATTAAATCCTTTCTCAATGTCTCTATACAGGTCGTAGTCACTTATTCACACTCATTATTTATACATTTTCAGTCTGCCTATTGTCGTCATTCCGACTGTCTGACACACACATCCAGTTCAGCAGTCCACATCGTCGGTCTCACTCTTCGCTGCAGTGATGCTCGCAGTCACAGACTTCACCCCCGCTTGTCACTCTCGTCGCCGCTTGACGCTCCGCTAGCTCGTCGTTTCGCTCGTCTTCGCACACCCGTCGCTTGAGGTCGCGCAATCCTCCACACTGTCGACTCTCAAAAACTGTCGGCTCGCAGGCCCGTCGCAGCTTAAATACTTTCTCTTCCCGATCTGGAAGGTTGCCCGCACCCACAGTCTCGCTGGCAGAGGCTAGGACATTGAACCAGAACATTCCTTCAGATGAGCTCAGAAATTCGATCTGTTGAAGGTCAGGAGGCTTAACGCAACGGCACGCTGAGATATGCGCGGCGGGATGTCTTTGTAACACGAAACCCGCTTCTTTGATTACATTACATCTGACCTTCAAAAATTCCTTCGCTATCGTGGGCAGGGCGGAGCAAGGGGAACGATTTAAAGCAGTGAGCATGTAACAATATACTAATTACTATCATAACTTAGCATTGTCGTTATAGGCTGTTCACGGTAAAGTGAGCACTTTTTAAGGCCCTTCAAAATTTTTTATTTCACCCATTTTCTATCTTCCTGCTGTTTTTTAATGTTAACATTGCAATATGACAAATAAACAGAGGGAATACATTTCACCACTCTCAAAAGTAAAAGCCTGAGGCTGCAGTAAGATATATTTATTAGTGGTTAATGCCATTTAGGAGGACCTTAAAAAGTGTTAACTTTACCGTAAATGTCAGTTACATTTAAAAGAATATTTGTTATATGAAAAACAAAAGTGTGTAGGGAATACAGCATGACAGAAGTAGCAAATCTTTCAAAATAGCATTTATTATAAAAATACTCGCACGACTTTGAGATTCGAACCCGCATCCCCTGTATTGCAAGCCTAACGGTCCTTCGCCATAGGACAACTATGTCTTATTGTCGTCAGATTATAGTTGGTAGGTAGGTGAAGTACGTTATGTCATGTAATAAGTAACATGGACAAGAATATTTTGTCACCTCTTGGGAAGAATTGAGATTAGTTAGTTGGAGAATCGCAACACTTCTGAATGACATTAAACGTCTGCAGGAAGACCATTTACTCAGTTGCAGTTTATTATACGCAGACTATATTGGTTTAAGAATGTCTACGTTGGGGTAGCAGTTACGTATTGCAAATAACTATGTACGACAGAAAACATTTAATAGCGCTAAACCGTTACCTTTGGCATGAAGTAATTTATTTTCTCTAATGTAAACAAAACAAAAACAGTTAAAAGAATGTTTATTTCTTGGCGAAAAACGAAGGTGGCATTGCTGTAAAACAAAAACGTATACAGAAAATAGTATTACCAGTAAGCCTATGTTTCCGCAACCTTCTCTTTGAATTAAAGCAATATTGTGTTTCTGTAAACAAAACAGTGTAAATTGCACAAAAATTGAACAGAATTTACATCTAATGAATTGAATGTCCACAATCTAAAGTTACATTTAACATAACCCGCTGAGACATGGAAATATGTATCCATAATTGCTGCCAACATTATTGTGTGCATGCCAGTGTGCCATTTCAAACTTAAAGAGAACCCAATTATACCAAAGGAACACGTCGTTTTCACGTTGAACAAGAAGTTAATGTTCGGTTGGAAGTTTACAAAGAAAGGCTCAGTCCCGACCATCGCCACTGTGCTATTTGTTTTGTAAACCGCGATAGGCCCCGCCGCAATCGACATGACGCACATAAAATTCGTAACATAAGGAACCAAACAACTTTGTCGGAACTGACGTCATTGGTTTGGCGTTAAGATGGCCATCTCTGTGTATCTCACGCGAAGTTTTTAACGCCGGCCAGTGAGAATGTGAAACATCATAAGTAGAGACCTAAAAAAATTCGTGAGTTCGATGACCTGCAAGCTAGACTCTACAGTCTTATGTACGAATATGCCGATATCAACTGCATATTGGTTGTCTGCTGTCACAGTGGAAGGCGACAATTGGACACCGTTCTCCAGGAGGTGTCAAACATCCTGTGGACCATGACTAAAGTTATATAAACGCACGTGTTTTGAATTTTAGCTTGTCCCGTAATGAATCCGTGAATTCTTCAGGTCTCTAATCATAAGAGACTGCTGTTGTCAAATAAAACATAAAGGTATAAACAGAATATTGTAAATAACACTGGCTGTATGTGTCAATTCCCGTCTTCCTCGAACTGGATCCCGTATTTATAACATGCGTTGTGTAGCGTGTTGGATTGCAGGATTTCTGTAGCTTTTGCTTGTAATATGTATTGAAATAGCAGCGACAGACTGGGCGACGCTATCAACGCGCAGTGATAGCGACGTGCAGAATTCTGGTTATCTTCCGGCAACAGGATAGACTCCACTACCTTATAAACAAGCGATCACAGTCCGTGGTTTCATTGGCAGCTGCACGTTATTCAACGTCACCTACCAGCTCGATCTCCTTAAAAGAGAGTGGCCAGTCCACCGCGGATACTATCTTATTGGCTCAAGAGTTCTCCGAGTCATGGCAGTCATATTTTCGACCAATAGCTAAAGTCGGACAAAAGCACAGTTAACGTGGAGTTGTTCAGTCTTTCCTTGAATACTTGAATACATTGTACCCAACTAGCGGCCACGATGGACAAGTGGTGAGCCTGCTCTCCTCCGACCAAGGCGATTCGGGTTCAATCCCCGGCCGGCTCAAGCCGGATTTTCGCATGTGAGAATCGTGCCGGACGATTCCGTCGGTCGGCGGGCCTCCTACGGGATCTCCCGTTTCCCCCGCCCTTTCGTTCCGGCGCTGCTCCATACTCACCTCGATCATCCTCATCGGCTCTCAAGACCTCGATGTTAAGAGCCGTCCGAATCTCTTCACTCCCACATTGTACCCAACTCGCTAGTGGCCTTACACAGCAGTACAACACACACGACGACTGAACTCTGAACTCGTATTTACGTCGCAATATTGAGTTTGGCAAATTTTGAAGCAATTACGAGTTCGTGGGTCCGTCGTCTTGTGTTTACTGGAGCATAAAGCCACTAGCTAGGACCACCTGTTTCTCGCGAAAACATTCCAATACTAGTTGTACTCCAAAACACGGTGATTCAGGACCAGTATTGCGGTTGGATAATTTTAACCCCTTAACTTAACATACTAGCCCGAGTATACTCTTTCCACGTCTGACGTGTTGCGGAATAAGTAACATAATGGTCGGCACGGTTTAAGTCCAGAAGCTAGCACCAATAAAGACATCGCCTTGATGCTATTGGCTGCTACTGACACGCCAATTTTGTTACAATTGGTTGCTTCTTGTGACAGGGTTCTTCTGGAACACCTACCATAGCTTCCAAAGGTTAAGCTGTCGTAAGAAATTCCCAAGTACCGCGCACGCCATAAATTTCCTTTGCTGCAACACCTCGAATATATAATTAACTCGCACGTTAAGGGGTTAACCTCGCACGAGTCTCAGGCGACTTGCCGCGAATCACAGACGTACAGAATCGCAGTAACCTATTTCTGATTAGCAAGTCGAATACAGACGCGGTCTCCTCACTGGAGCACGTGGCGGATAAGCAAAGGAGAATCGCTGGAATGCCAGTAGAGAATTGGAATATAGTCAATTGTGTGTAGCTGCGAGCGAGTAATGAGCAGGATGCAGCAGTGCCATGAGCAGTGACGTGCAAAGGTTTCTCTCTGAAGCAGCTGTCAATAGACAGAAGATGGGGGCCCCGAGCGCACTTGAGAACTTTGGAGCACGGTCTGCGAAACACGAGAGTCGCGTGTGCTCGGGCCGTACACTCTAAAAAAAAAGTTTAAATTTTTATTGAGAAAGTTTTTGCAATTTTACAAATGCTTGTAACAGTACAAAGATTTTTCTTGTAAAACTACAAGATCCGTGTTTGTAATGGTCCTTAGGAAATGTTTGTCTTGTATCGACCACGAGTTTCAGCAAAATGGCGGACACTCAACAACGTAAAACCGTATAAATCCGTTTGTGCAAAAACTATGGGTGATGTAAAGTGCAGCTGCGTGCAAATAGAAATATATTGAAAATGTGAATAACGTAATTCAAATAATCATAATTAAACCTGGCCGCATTGTTCAGTAACAGTTAATGTTTCCTAGCTACCGAGACTCTTAAATCGGCTCTCAATACCTCATTGTAAAGATCTATCCCAATCTCTTAACTCAACAACTAAACTCTTAAGAAGTAATAAATGTAACTATTCTTCTTAACCATATATATACAATGTTATTTTGTATGTACTTGCACTTATATTTACAGTCAAAGTAAGAGTTAATACCGTACGTTAGTTTGGTCTTGTGGTTAAAAGTGAGGGCTAGTTATCCAAGGGGTGTGAGTTCTAATACCCGTGCTGGCGACATATTAACTTCTTTGCAAATTATATTCGGATTTTTTTTTTTTAGTTGTTCTCTGTTACTAATTCATCACATTTGTTTTTTTAGAAGAAAAAAAGTAATTTTATGTACACTTCTCAATAATTTCAGTTGTAATACAAGGCTATCATTTGTAATATCTAAAAAAAAAATGTTTTGCAGATTGAAAACTTTTTGTAGTTTTACAAAGGATTTCCATGGCAACTGGGTTTCCAAGGATTTTTCTTGTAAACATACAAACCATTTTTTAGAGTGTATAGTGAGAGATGTAAATAATTCGCGGATTCATTTTGGTACAAGCTAGAATTCAGATCACGTGCGTCTATATAACTTTAGCCATTGATCTTCACTGTGTTTGACACCTCCTGGAGAACGATGTACAATTGTCGCCTTCCGCTGTGACAGCAGACAACCAATGTGCAGTTGATATCGGCATATTTGTACATGAGACTCTAGAGTCTAGCCTGCAGGTCATTGAACTCCCAAATTTTCCACGTCTCTAATATTCCGTGGGAGTGATTTTCAAAAATTTTTATTCAAAAAGTGTGAAGAAACCGCGAATAGACTATATAGTCCATTCACAGTTACTTCCAACTTTTATGAAGCATTGCAAAAGTTCTACTTCGAAGATATTCCTCCGCCTCATGCAAACAAAGCTTAGCCAAGTATAGAAAATTGTACCAAAACGACAGCGCACTACAATCGTGCGCGCTCAGCGTAATAGGTATTTGTGTGAGAACTATTTCTTACTAGGCATTATCAACACACCTATTTTCTCCCTGTTTTTATTCATAATAACTATAAATGAAAGATTAGGCCTAGTATTTATAGATAGAAAGTAAAAGTTAAATTTAACCAAAAAATAAGGTACTTTTCTGTTAGCACAAGTATATAAAACTTTTAATTCATGCTGTTTAAGAATACAACCAAACACGTCATACATAGAGTGATTTTTCAAAGATTTGATCCAAAAAGTGTAAATAAACCCCAAATAGACGATACATTAAATTTTTAATGTTCCTAACTAACAGTCACAGCGAAGATAGGTAAACAGAGGCAAAATGGAGGGTCGGGCCCTTTGATGTGAGCGTACCCGTTCTATGATTGGCTGCGCGGGCATCTGGGAATGGATATTGAGTTTGATTTGCTATTGTGCTCTGCGAAATTTTTCCCTGCTCGTTGAAGTGTCGGTTGGTAAGTAGGTTACCAGGCGCTCACAGGCGAACGACATTTGAAAATGCTACTGGTTAGTGTCGCCATTTTGGTGGCGTGTGCTGCAGGACTTAGCGGGATAAGAGGCTATTTCACCTCTGTATTTTTTTAACCCTTTGGGAATATATGCGTATATACTCGGAAATTGTTCTGAATGGAAATTTCTGTGTACATGACGACAAAGCTCACATTTGTATAGTTTTTACTGTTTCACTGGACTTCTAAGTAAAAAAATTACGACTCAGTCAACATTTCAGTTCATAAGAAGAAACATTTTATATATAATTATTTCACGAACTAAAACAACCTGTTCCATCTGTAGGGACACGTTAATTGTCACACGACCAACGCGCGAATTTATTGGCCGACGGCCAGCCAATAATAAACGTTGCAGATTACAGTACGCCAGAACCAAGGTAAGTGGAAATACATACCCAAACACAACTGATATAGCCATTTCGGAGTATATAGGCAGCTCACTTCAACCGCGTCTTCAGGACCAGTAAATCTGTGCCGTCCTTAAGGCTGCCGACTACCTGGTGATTTTTTTGTGCCCGTTTGGGGCCGAGAAAAGCGGGAAAATTAAGGACGACAGCACCACGCGCATCAGGTTCGCCATCTCCTCTAAGCGCAAGGATCTGAACTGGCGTGCAGTGTTCTCGTCGCATTGCGTGTACCTATGCGTAGGGCCACATGTTTTTCGCGAAAAGATTTAAGGACTACTTCTATTCCAAAACACTAGAGATCAGTTCCACTTTCTCGTGATTGGACAATTTTAACTGTCGCGCATTGTAGGTGTCTGCTCTCGAATCACGGACACTCGGTGTCGGAGTTACCTAGTTCTGATTGGCCCAGTCAGGTAAGGAACTGTCTCATGACAAAGACATGTGGCCAATAACCAAAAGAAAACTGCATATATGCCAAAGGACATTGGATTCCACCCTTGGCGTAAATCATTTCGCGAAAAACAGGTGACCCTACCTATTGGGACTTACAGTGGCGACCCTGTTATTTTATTAGTGGAAAGTTTGTATAGGCTGTTCACGGTAAAATGAGCACTTTTGAAAGCCCTGCTTAAGATCGTCTTGTATGCATGTTGTGTATTCCTACGCCTTATGCAAAATTAACATTGCCACGGGCCTCATCGCTTTATTCGTGCGTCGGTCCAGTGAGACTAAAATTATTAGAAAAGGAAATATTTTCTGCAAATGTGCTCATTTTTACACTTCTATGCACTAAAAAAATCAGAAAGCAGAATAAATAATTTTTAGTTATCACAAATGGTAACCTAACACTTTTTATTCGAAATATAGAACTGCTTTCCATTCATCGTTACCAACTTCACTGGGCGAATGTTATTCAGTGCGCCCATTAAAATATATGCATGCCCGGGCAGTGACTTTCTCTAAGGTCCATTTCTAAAGTGCTCACTTTATCGTGAATGTTAAGTGCAGAGCCTTTGTGTAGATTTGTATGTATATGATGCGTATATTGTGAGATACAGCGCTTTCAAAAATACGTTTTTAAACCGTTTTGGATTACTCTGAAATGACGTTTCTAACGTGAGTGAAATTTCGAAAGCCCTCGTCTAAAGCATGTGTCCCTTTCGTAGATAAGAGCATTTGGCGTACGTTTGATAGTTTCGTGGAAAAAAACGTGTATATAACACACACTGAAATGCAGTTCTAGCGGAAGCTTCAAAGGGTTAAGTACCTGTGCGAACTGGGTTCAATCCCTGGCCAGGTCACTCCCGGATTTTCCTATGTGGGAGTCGGGTCGGACGATCCCGCTGGTCGGCGGGTTTTCTCGGGGATCTCCTGTTTTCCCCACCCTAGCATTCCGACATTATTCCATGCCTCGTTTATGACCACGATGCTAAAAGCCGCGCAATTCTCACCTCTCCCCCTTCAAGGTTGTATTAGAGTGAATTGCTTCCTATGGAGCACCGAACCTGACTCTAAAACACGCAGAGCTCACTTAACCCGTTCGGTCACACATTCATTTCCGAGTTGAAGTGTTTCAATCACATAATTTTTGGTATGACCTGTACTTGTGTTCAGCGTTGTTTTCCAGCCAATGAACAACGTGCTGCTTGTTCGAAGCTATTGGCATTAAACATTCACGATAAAGAGGTGTAGAAAAGTCCACGAATAAGATTAGCCACGAGCAAGACTGGGCACTGGTGCCCTGCTATGTACAGTTCCGTCATAAAGTCCATTCATCAGCAACGTGTCCACAGTTGCGGACCTGGTGACTGAACGGGTTAAAAGTATACAGAGTATTTTAGTAAAAGCATTCAAAAATGGAACCAGGCGTATGGACGGTACCACGGAACGTTCTGAGATTGTTGACCCGTGATCCGCGAAGCCGGGGAAAGGAGATGTGGGCGCAAACATGTCTCACACGAATACAGGTGTCCGTATTGGTTACGCATGTTATTGACATTGTGTTGGCATGTTAGTACGGCACAGGACCACTTCGTTGACGGACCGGTGTTAACGTCACAGCTTCTGGCTCACGAAAGTTGCTCAGAGTGACAGTCACCAAGCTCGAGGCAAACATGACAACGGCGTACGAGACTCTGCCACTACCGTTCAAATGTCCCATGAGTAGAGACCTGAGAACTTCGCGAGTTCAATGACCTGCAGGCTAGATTCTACAGTCCCATGTACAAATATGCCGATATCAACTGCACATCGGTTGTCTGCTGTCACAGTGGAAGGGCGACAATTGGACACCGTTCTCCAGGAGGTGTCAAACACCGCGTGGACCAATGGCTAAAGTTATATAAACGCACGTATTTTGAATTCTAGCTTGTCGCAAAAGGAATCCGAGAATTCCTCAGGTCTCTATATATGGGTCGCCCACAAGTTTATGGCCATCTCCTTCAGCTGGCTTCCTGGACTATGCATTCCCAATCTCAAAACTTTCTGTGACGTAGCCACTAATCCCAGTTTCATTTTTGCATGCTTTCACCAAAACATCCTGTACACACACACTATAAAAATTGTCAGGAAAGTTCAATTTACGTTTCACATGAAAGAAGGATGCATATTAGTGTAAAACTGTAAATTACGCTTCTATGGAATGTTTTTTTTATCGTTTAAAAATTTCAATTAAATGTCCATTTTCAATAATTATTTAAGCGTATTTCCGTGGTGAATGATTCAGAGGCCACATTTTGCAATTTAGCCTCTCATCATGCAAAACCATAATAATAATTACCAACTCTAATTGTATTTAACAAAAATTATTAATACTGTTCAGAGTTATTTTTAATATTTCAATTTGTGCATATCCATTTCAGCATCGAAAATAATATCTGTCTGAATGAATTTATATAAATACTATTATTGAAAATATTTGTTAACATCGGTACCAACATTTTGTTATTCAACCATCGTAATTACTATGATTGCCCTACTTAATGACGGTGTTCCTGCAAAATGTGATTTACGAAGCATAGCATTGAAATACGCTGAAAGCATGGTTAACGACATACTCGTGATAATTGATTTTTTAAAATGATTTAACCCTCTTAGTCATGGTGTCCTCTATCTGGGACGTTGCCTATGAAGTGGCTTGAATGGCCTGCACTGTCCACAACTGGACATACCGTCCAACGAGAAAGTTTCCCTACGTGTGGGAGACATCATTCGCTGCTGAGACTACGTCCCGTAGCCTCATAAACCACTGCTGCCAGTAACATAAAGTACAGATAGATTTATATTGGTCCCGACAAAGCGTCGCCTGGATATCAGTACACTTCCGAGCAAAAGATTTGTTTGTTGGAACACCTACAATTGAGTGAAGAGATTTGGACGGCTCTTAACACGAGGTCTTGAGAGCCGATGAGGGCGAATGAATTGAATATTCCCGTTTCCCCCGCCGGAATGAAGGGGCGGGGGAAACGGGAGATCCCCGAGAAAACCCGCCGACCAACGGCATCGTCTGGCACGATTCCCACTTGCGAAACACGTATTTAATATATTTATTTTTGACTTGTAATGTTAAGCAAGTGTATTCTATCTATTTTACACTGTTACAAGTTATATACGTGTTATTTTCAAATGAAACGCAAATTGTACTTTTTAAATTAGTTACCGCGGTGGTAAAGAAATTCAATGTTTAACGGTGAATTATAAGTGTTAGGAAAACTTGCGTGAATACTAAAATTATGTCATATACTTTCAGTATTTTTAATACACACACGTGTAAGAATAATTAAATGTGTGAAATTTTTACTTCGTGGAGTGGAGTAAAGAATTTGTGGCGGCTCTTAATAGCAGGGTCTTGAGAGCTGATGTGGGTGAAGTGAGGTGAGCATGGAGCAGCGTTGGAATGCAAGGGCGGGGGAAATTCGAGATCCGCGAGAAAACCTACCAACCAGCAGCATCGTCCAGGAGCCGTCCAGCCGGGCACCAAACCCGTTTCGCCTTGGTGGGCCTCCCAGCTGTATAGCTGCTGTGCCACCGCGGCTCCTGCGTATGGCGAAAGAATCCACCATGTGCATACAAGTAGATGCTAATTTACCGTTAACAGTCTGTAGCGTGTGTAATACTTTTTGATGAGTTGTACATTTTGTACAGGCGACTGCAGTTCTCAGTTGAAAAACACTCTTCTTTTGCTTTAACCCTTTCAGACCCACTTTGATCTACGGTGTCAGGTGTTGCCAAAAACATTATGATGCGTGCTGTACTTAAGATGATGCAGCTCTTGATACGTTGTTACCTCCAATGGGCTGTAGGCTGTGTGTTCATTTACAGCTATGTGGACGGGTTGCGAATCATTTATCCACAGGTAAGGTCATTGATCATTGAGTTTCGCACTGTGCTGTACTAACAGAAAAATACCTAGGCCTACACATGCGTAATGTACACAAATGTACACTGGGTAGGCATGGGTAGAGACCTAAAGAATTCGTGGATTCATTTTGGGACAAGCTAGAATTCAAAACAAGTGCGTTTATATAACTTTAGCCATTGGTACATAGAGAACGGTGTCCAATTGTCGCCTTCCACTGTGACAGCAGACAACCGATGTGCAGTTGATATCGGCATATTTGTACATAAGACTGTAGAGTCTAGCCTGCAGGTCATTCAACTCGCGAATCTTCCAGGTCTCTATGAATGGGTTACGATATTATCACTTGAGGCATTTCGGGGCATTTCGGGGATTTATTTGTCAACAATATAGACTCCGCAATCCTTTGTGTACTCGAGCTTCAGGAAGCTGTTCATTGGCTGAAGCTCCGGTTTTAGTGCAGACCTGGTAGCACGGGATTGGGTGCTCTTTCACTCGCAGGTTTTTCATTCGCTCCAATTCGTCCAGAGCGTGGCTTACACAGACTGTGATCCCATTGAAAAATATAGTTATAGAACATGTGTTTAAGTCTAGCATGCCCTGAAATGAATCCGCGATATTTCCGTGTCTATAGCCTAATCATCACTATTGTCGATTCACAGTTGCTTCAATCTTTTCTGAAGCACTACCAAAGGTCTACATCCAGGATATTCCTCCGTCTGATGCAAACAAACTTGACATAGTTTACAAAACTATACAAACTTGACAACGCACCTTATTCGTGTGCACTCAATACAATACTATTGTGCATAAGAACTGTTTCTTACTAGGCGTTACCAACACACCTATATCACTCTGTTTTGTTCAGATAAATTATAAATTAAATATTATAATTCGTAAATAAAAATATAAGGAAAAGTTTAATTTAACCAAAAACCAGCTATTTTAATTTTACACTTTAACATATTATCCAATTGTTAGACACCCGAGAAATTCGCGAGTTTAACAACCTGTAGGATAGGCTTCACAGTCCTATATGAGTAGTAGGGCGTGATGTTTCTAGGCCACTTTTGATTAATCGGATTATCAATTTGATATCAAAGGGTTAATTAAATCGATTGGAATGGTTAATCCTTAATCCAATCTTAATCCGATGAAAAAGTCTTAATACGATGTTAATCAGTTAAAAAATTTCTTAACCCGATTTTAATCCGATGAAAATTTTAAAGTGTTAAATTTATTGAAAGAGTTACATATATTGAAAGGGATAATTATTTTTCTTGTGTTTCTATCTTTCTTTTTGTAGGGAGTAGCTTTGGACGATGTTGATGTGGTGTCCTGGAGGCGACTGACCAGAGTGGTGGGTTTCAACGTCTTATATAGGTGTACCGTTTAGTGCAAGAGTGGTCTAAGGGTAGTTCTTTCTCATTTTTATAATTTTGAGGGGTTTGTAGAGATGTTGGTGGTAGATAGGCGATTGTTAGAATATATTTATATTTAACACGTGAGAGAATTTCATCAGTGTGTTTAAACTATGTCTAAGAGTGACCAAAGTGTAAATTTTATTTTGTTAGGTGTATATTGCTCGTAGGTGGTGGTGGGAGATAGGCGACTTTGAAATATGTTTTTTATGTGTTATTAATGACAAACGATCTGTTTTCCGAATACAAATAAACGTTAGAGAAATTCAGAGTGTTGTACGTATGAATAAATTACATGCATCGAATCGCAAATTTCAAATGACTACGTGAATAATAAGTGCAATTACGTGAGTCTTAAATGTAATGTGAGTCTCTAGCTTAGAAATGCAATTTACATGAGAGAGAATTTTAACTATGTGAATAACATCTGGTGTCGACAAGTGCTAAACAACGACAATTACGTGAGTGTGAAATTAGTGATCTACAAGAAAGTAATTAAGGATAGAAAATCATAACCCAAATGATATTAAAATAAGTCCGATCGATGTATGAAAGAGTAGCACTTACGTGGAGCTGCGAGTAAATATCTCCAGCGCAGACGAAAGACAACTGTGTTTAAATTAAGGTAAAATCTTGTAAATGTTTATGAAATTCACAGCACTTGTTAACACAAACTGTATTTTTAAAATGTTAGGAATTTTCATAGACCGAGCTCGAAAATATAAAATCTTATTGCAATATTGACTTAACACACGAAAATTTTTTATTTTACTGATGAAATACTTTTATATTAAAATGTGAACATTATAAAATGTTAATCGTGGCTTTATTCCTAAAATAAATTTGTTTAGTACTCAAATAAGGCTATTTTATTCCACAAACCATACTTTATTCCTTAAATAAGTTTGTTTAGTACTCAAATAAGGCTTTTTTATTCCTCAAACAGGACTGTTTATTCCACAAACTTAATTAACCCTCCAAGCAAATTCAAACCACTTAATTTGTTTGAGGAAGTCATAATATTTCAAATTAAAACATATTCCTATCACACAATATTTACATGAAATAATTACTTTTTTGGTTAATTAATAGGGTTAACTAAAATGCATTATGATACTTCTCAGGTGTTTGCAGATATTACTTCATTTGATCTATCATTGTTCCTTAAGTGTTATAATGGAAACCATCTCTTATTCTGTAATATTCATTGTGTTTTTTAAACTGCAATAAATATCTAAGTTTATTAACAAGTTCTTTTGGATCTTTGGGAAATATTTAACGAGTGTTGTTGGCGGAATCTGCCTTCTTCACAGCATTTGTTGAAGGAATATCTTGAATAGTACCCCTGACATCTTCACTACTGTTTTCACCTGATGTTTCATCATAAATATCGACTTTACTTTGCTTAAAAAGACTAGCTGTATCATCATCAACACTGGTCTTCGCAGCTGGTTGCCATAAGTTATGTCAAAAAATGCTATGTACACATGTTATTGTATATTTCATACAATCCAATTATATGTTATTCCTTGTAATTACGTTATTTTCCTCTCCTTCTGTGATATTATGTAGTATAGATGTTACATTTACTTTCTCAGGAGAAGATTTTTTTTACCGATCTTGACATGACGACACAAGTTATCTGTTCATGTGAACTGACAAAAAAAGTATTCTCAGTTAAGAATCATATGTGATGAATTCTTCTAACATTCGCTCCTCTCATGTCTGTGAACATTGTCGGCGAAAGTTTAAATTTTCCAACAGTATTTGCAGTGTAGTTTATTCAGCTATGTCTCCATTCTCATCAATGTAGATTAAATGAATAATCTTCAGTGTGAGTAGAAAGTTTACTTTCGAATAGATGATCACTTCACAATTTCAGAATGACATCTAACTTGTTTCTCTACAAATGAACTGTTTTAAATAGTATGAGGTTTCATTAATGATGATAAAATGTATTACATTTTAAATCGATTTGTAAATAAGTTCGAGTATATACACATTTTATAGCATATAGTGCATCTAAAAATCTCGAGTGGGAAGCTTTTGAATTGAAACTTTGATTACAAGAAAAATTTTAGTGTCGTAGAAAAGTCTACACGTCAAATGCATATTTTTCTCTGCTAATTACATTCATTTAAGACATATTGAAAGTTTGAATATGTATGCATGTGCCGTGTCGTCCATCATAATATTTAAAACTCGAATAAAAATATGTGTTTGAAAAACGGTCTTCTTTCAATGTTTTAAATTAAAACTTTTAACTAGTGAAAATATCTGTTGTACGAAAATATACTTAGTTTCCTGGAAAAACTTTAATAATTTCGCTGGAAATGGCATAAAATTTATTGTATTAAAATTCATATCTTGGATTAAGAAACACAATTTGTTGGGATTTTATTTGGGGATTAGGATTTGGGGTAATATTTAGCTTGAGAGATACAAATTTTGATCAGCGGGACTTGTGAAATTTTATTTCGCTGTAAAAAAGACAGGTTAACGCATTCGGAAGTGTTAAACTTTGCTGCACAATGGGAGGGAGTCAGTTAGGCAGGCAGACAGTCTTTGTCTCGGGAAAAGTCACGTGCTCTGGTGAATGGTGGTGGTGGGAAGGTGGGGTGGGGTACAGGTACCTCGGGAGCCATTAGCACCCCTGTATCCAGTCGCCGCCATTTTGCCTTAGTGTCGAAAAATGACAATCATGGGCTGATGGGTGAATGACCTCCAGGACCTCACAGACATGGCTTGGAGAGGAGGGATGCAGGGTGGTTGGCATCGTGGAGTCGGACTGGCTCTGAGGGTGACGGGTGCAGTGTAGGAATGGGAGGTTGGGATGGGAGGGGGTGGTAGGCAGGGTTCTCCCGATCGGAACACAACTGGGCAGTTGACACCATCTTGCCTTAGTGACGAAAAAATTGACCATCGCGAGCAGCCTGGGGTCGCACTCTGGTGAGGGATGGGAGGGAGCTCTGGATCGAAGTGACCTCAGCTACTCAGTCACTGCCATCTTCTGTTGGTCATGAATGCTTGGACAAGACAGGTGTGTACAGCTCTCCCTCTCATCTTCACCACACCTCTATAACTTGGCAGCCAATGAGATTACGATTGGGGGTTACCGCAAATATGGTCCGGCGACCATATCTACTGCTAGCCGCGTTATAATATATAAAAGTATTTTATCGGGAAAATATAAATATTTGTGTTTTAAGTCAATATTGCGATGATATTTCCAATTTCTGAGCTCGGTGTACAAAAATTACTAATAGTTAAAAAATATAATTTGTGTTAACATGCACAGTGAATTTCATAAACATTTACGAGTTTTTACAGTAGTTTAAACACAGCTGTCTATCAGCCATGCTAGCCATATCTACTCACAGCTCCTAGTAAGTACTACTCATTCACGCTTCGAACGGAATTAATTTAATATCATTTGGGGTAAGATTTTTAATTTTTAATTACTTTCTTGTAGATAGTTAATTCCACACTCACATAATTTTCATCGTTTAGCACTTCTCGACACCAGATGTTATTCACATAGTTAAAATCCTCTCTTGTGTAAATTATATTTCTAAGTTCGAGACTCATGTTACATTTAAGACTCACGTAATTGCACTTATTATTTACATAGGTGTTAGAAATTTGCGATTCGAAGTGTGTAATTTATTCATAAGTACAACACTGTCTCTAACTTTTAATTGCATTCGGGAAACAGATTGTTTGTCATTACTAACATGTGAATTACATCTTTCAAAGTCGCCTATCTCCCATCACCATCTACGAGCAATATACCCCCAAAATACATACAATTTACTCTTAGGTCACTCTTATAAATAGTTTAAACACTTTGAAATTCCTTCGTGGGTTAAATATATTTGTAAAAATCGCCTATCTACCACCAACATCCCTACAAACAACTAAAAATTACATAAATTACAAAAAATGACTGTTTGTCCACTCTTGAACTAAACTCTACATCTATATAGAACATTGCAACCCACCTCTTTGGTCAGTCGCCTCCAGTACACCACACTGTCAATATCGTACAGAGTTCCTCCCCACAAAAAGTTAGAAAGAAGTTCAAGAAAAATAATTAAACAGTTTCAATACATTTAACCCTTTCAGTAAATTTAAACATTTCAATCTTCCTTCCGATTAAAATAGGATTAAGAAATTTTAATCGGATTAAGGATTAACCCTTTCAATCAATTGAATTAATCCTTTGATATCAAATTGATAATCCTATTAATCAAAACGTGGCATAGAACCCTCACTCCCCTACTACTTATATGCTCGAGTTATCAACTGCGTATTGGTTGATTGTTGTGGTAATAAAAGGCGGTGGTTGGGCGCACGATTTGTTGCATGTTTGTTATTGGCTCATTTATCTCCAGGAGGTGTCACACAACATGTCGACCAATTACAAAAGTAACATGAACGTACGAGTGTGCGAATTCCAACTTGTCTAGAAATGAACCCGCGAAATTCTCAGGTGTGTGCCGATTTCACTGGTTATTATCTGACATGTTGCAGCACAGGTAAAATCATATTGTTTCTGTACAAGATAAGACTTTTAGCACCAATACAGTGCTATTGGCTACTGCTGGTACACTAGTTTTTTTTTTTTTACAATTGGTTACTTCTTGTGTCATGGATCTACGGCAACACCCTTCCATAGTTTCCAAAGTTCGTAGTTTCCACACCATATTTTTTTCTTTTGCAACACATGAAATGAAAAGTTCACATACACGTTAAGGAGTTAACACAAGCACGAACGCTTGCGGTATGTGATTTTTTTTTTTTTTTTTTTATTTAACCAAGCACATCATACATGCGGAGATTTTTCTATCATGTTATTCTAAAAAAGTGACCAGACTATTCCTATGTCTCAATTCCCTTCAAGTGTATACATATCCATACTTTGCCCCTCCTCTGACGTCAATAAGTATACACAACGCCATCCCTATTCCTAGTATAGTATACGCAGCTTATTTATTTGTCAAATACACGAAGTTGCTTACTTGCTGGGTAAATTAGCGTTTGTTTTCAAAAGTCTCTTACATAACCTATGATGGGGACTTCTTCTTGTTGCTCTACTTACCTGACATATAATTGCTCTAGGAAGCAACCAATTTGCAACATTATTTCTGCGTTTATAATTAACCTAAATGTTACACATGACAAATGCACTATTGATTTTTTTTTTTTTTTTGCAAAAACCATAGAGTTGTTAGCTCAGAATGACAGAACACGTGTTTACTTTCTAGTAGTTCGTGTTATTTACGCTAGGTTGTGCGACGGGTCAAGTACAGCCAGAAGAAACCCCTCCCAATACTCAGGGCAAGTACACACAACTGCAAGTACGAATATGTATACAGCGTACTTAACGAGCACGTACGTTGCAATTGGGACACAGCCTATATATCGGGGTGCGGAGTGTTTTCTAGCCTTGGAAGTGGGTCGCTGGAGAAGTTCACAGGAAGCGAAGGGCTGGTGGTAGGTAGTCTGTAGGGGATAGCGTCGCGTGGTCACGCGCCAGCCAGCCCCAGGAAATCGATAACGTCGCTTAAAAAAATGCCCCCTCCCTACACCGCGTCTAGTAACTAATTCAGCGGCACTCTCTGAGGTAAACAAGAGAAAGGAACAGTCTGCGGGAAGGGAATTCGAAGCAGTTGTAACACGCAGGCGTGTCGTAGGAGAAGTAGCGAAGAAGAACTTTTCGAAACGCCCGGTAGCAGCTGGGAACGCCACAAACGGCCGATATCCACGAGAAGTGGCGGGAGGCTGTTGGCAGACCAATATTTCTTGGAAGCTCAGCTTTACATGTCTAAGGCCTGTGCCTAGGAGAAACCTACCGATGTCAGTTTTGCAGCTACTGGTTGTTCCGAAAACTATCATCCTGTGATTATATACGCTATTCACGGTCAAATGAGCACTTTTGAAAGCCCTGCTTCAGATCTACTTATATGCACGTTGTGTATTCATTCGCGTTATGTAAGATTAACATTGTGATGGGCTTCGTCAGTGAAACTCTGAAATTATTATAAAAGTAAATATTTGTCAAATCTGCTTATTTTTACACTTCGATGCATTAGAAAAAAATAAAGCGAAATATATCATTAAGTTACCAGAAATGGTTACCTAACATTTTTTATTCTACGTTAAGATATGGAACTACTTCCTATCAATCGTTACCAATTTTACTGAGCACATGCCAGCGCACCGGTAAAATATATGCAGTTAGGCGCAGTGACTTTTTCAAGGTTGATTTCAAAATTGCTCACTTTATCGTGAACAGCCATTACCCGATATTACTTGCTTTCGCAGGCTTAATTTATTAATGTCTCTCTTGAACTGGGTTACCTACCGCTGATCGAATGGCATTTGATATTTGCTCTCTCCTTTCTCCTTACTGTCATTTACTAATGTCTCTCTTTAACTGGGTTACCTACCGCTGATCGACTGGCATTTGATATTTGCTCTCTCCTTTCTCCTTACTGTCATTTACTAATGTCTCCCTTTAACTGGGTTACCTACCGCTGATCGACTGGCATTTGATATTTGCTCTCTCCTTTCTCCTTACTGTCATTTACTAATGTCTCCCTTTAACTGGGTTACCTACCGCTGATCGACTGGCATTTGATATTTGCTCTCTCCTTTCTCCTTACTGTCATTTACTAATGTCTCCCTTTAACTGAGTTACCTACCGCTGATCGACTGGCATTTGATATTTGCTCTCTCCTTTCTCCTTACTGTCATTTACTAATGTCTCTCTTTAACTGGGTTACCTACCGCTGATCGACTGGCATTTGATATTTGCTCTCTCCTTTCTGCTTACTGTCATTTACTAATGTCTCTCTTTAACTGGGTTACCTAACACTGATCGACTGGCATTTGATATTTGCTCTCTCGATACTCCTTACTGTCATTTACTAATGTCTCTCTTTAACTGGGTTACCTACCACTGATCGACTGGCATTTGATATTTGCTCTCTCCTTTCTCCTTACTGTCATTTACTTTGCTAATCGTATTTAAAACATGTTTTTATCAGTTCAATGTTATTGTTTGTTGGCATTGCTGTGCATAGCAGACTTCGCTGTTATCACGTACACCATTATTTGTAGATATGGTAGATGAATCGTCACGTTAGAAACCGTTTACGAAACGTGATTTGCGGGGTTCTGAAAATGTTAATAATAAGAATCAACTGAAAAAATTATATTAAAAGTCATAATTACGACGGAAGCGCGTCACAGTTTATACAAAAACAGTAATAATGGCATTGTCTATGCAAAATTAACACGTCAGCGTAGAGATATAAAGAGAGACACAGATATTTCGTGGCATTGTAGCCGCACCGGCCTAGGAACACACTTGGCTCCGCCTAGCCAAGTGAAAGAGAGAGAGAGAGAACGTATCGCAAAGGACCAACGACGGGGAACAGGCAGATGAATCTGCAGGCACACCCTCCCACCAAGCAGCCTGCACGCCTAGCGTCCTGTCCGCTTGCCTGTTCGTGTTTCGCTTCCCTTGTCAATGTGGCTACGCAAATAAATCAAATCGAACCAAATGTTCAAGTTTTCTCCAAGAATGTGTGAGAATTCGTATGATATCCACCAATGGCAATTTATGCAGTGCAATTCATCCGCAAAAAAAAAAATCAAAAGTAATCGCAGTTTATTTTTCCGGATTAAAGATTTTGCAGTTCACATTTGTAATGGTCTCAAGTCATTCATGCAGGTGATATAGCATTTAAAGTAGCAACAAAAACATACACCTGCGATCAAATTAATTGTTATTTATGAATTCATTGGCCCGGAACGCCTTTTGTATGTTAGCAATATTTTGCCCTCGCCCACAAGTAGAGATATATTTGTGTGAATTGACTAGTTACATCAAAAATCTTGCTTGCAATGTCTTATTTCAAATTTATTAAACACATATAAATATATGTATATTTAATATATATATAATCTTATGACAAAATGAAATACTTGCTTCATCATATAATCTGTTCGAAAACATATAAACTCCCCCTTAAATAATCTGCAAATATAAGCTGACAATGCGAAATAATAAATAATAACAAATATATATATATAAATAAAAAAGAAAACATCAATGACATAACACAAATGCAAAGAATTACAATGCTTTACTAAATGTCTGTAGTTCTCATAAACTGCTTTAACAAAATGTTAAAAATGTTCTTTAAACTTGGGAAAGTGTATTTTTAAATTATATAACGCTATAAAAATATGTCCTACTCATTTCCGAAAAAAATTCGTACACCAGATATTCGTGCTGCATCGTCAGTTTATAGTTAAGTTTCTTAGTTTTAATTAAGTCTTTTCTCTTCTCTTGTTTGTATATTTTCTTCTTCGTTAGATTATTTATACGTATGTAATTCCCTGTTCTTATAAAACACTGGAAAACTATTTCAGACATTATATTTCCATGTTCATAAAGTATTATGTTTGGTAGCAGTTCAAATATTTTCTTATTTTGCAGAATGTTTGTCCACGAAAATCATCACAGAGTTTCCCGCTACTGGAGTTTTCCTCAAGAATTCTTTTTCTCGACTAATTAAATCTTCCGATAATGTGTAATGGTAAAAAAAATTTCCCATTTTTGCCAGTTCCATACAGGCAAACTCAAAATATGTATTTTGACAGCGGTGAGCATCATAGCCTGCAGTACGTTACAATTCAAAAATTAATTTTTTTTTGTATGACCAGACAATGCAAAAATATCGTGAAGGATACTAAATTATACATGTTCATACAAAGTTGTTTGCAAACAGCCTGGTTACCACATCCTATGTCACCTCACCTACTAACGGGAAAATATCTTGTCCACTTTCTTTGAGAAACGTGATAATTCTTTTCTGTGTTAATTTCGGAAATTTGTTAGTCAAAGTTTTAATAAATAGGTTGTTTTCCTAGGAAGGCACGAGCCATTCCGACTTGAACACACATAATCATACGACCCTAGTATCTGCTCCCCTGACCTGAACACACATAATCACACGACCCTAGTATCTGCTCCCCTGACCTGAACACACATAATCATACAACCCTAGTATCTGCTCCCCTGACCTGAACACACATAATCACACGACCCTAGTACCTGCTCCCCTGACTTGAACACACATAATCACACGACCCTAGTACCTGCTCCCCTGACCTGAAAACACATAATCATACAACCCTAGCATCTGCTCCCCTGACTTGAACACACATAATCACACGACCCTAGTATCTGCTCCCCTGACCTGAACACACATAATCATACAACCCTAGCATCTGCTCCCCTGACCTGAACACACATAATCACACGACCCTAGTACCTGCTCCCCTGACCTGAACACACATAATCATACAACCCTAGCATCTGCTCCCCTGACTTGAACACACATAATCACACGACCCTAGTATCTGCTCCCCTGACCTGAACACACATAATCATACAACCCTAGTATCTGCTCCCCTGACCTGAACACACATAATCACACGACCCTAGTACCTGCTCCCCTGACTTGAACACACATAATCACACGACCCTAGTACCTGCTCCCCTGACCTGAACACACATAATCATACAACCCTAGCATCTGCTCCCCTGACTTGAACACACATAATCACACGACCCTAGTATCTGCTCCCCTGACCTGAACACACATAATCATACAACCCTAGCATCTGCTCCCCTGACCTGAACACACATAATCACACGACCCTAGTACCTGCTCCCCTGACCTGAACACACATAATCACACGACCCTAGTACCTGCTCCCCTGACTTGAACACACATAATCATACAACCCTAGTACCTGCTCCCCTGACTTGAACACACATAATCACACGACCCTAGTACCTGCTCCCCTGACCTGAACACACATAATCACACGACCCTAGTACCTGCTCCCCTGACCTGAACACACATAATCACACGACCCTAGTATCTGCTCCCCTGACCTGAACACACATAATCACACGACCCTAGTACCTGCTCCCCTGACTTGAACACACATAATCACACGACCCTAGTACCTGCTCCCCTGACCTGAACACACATAATCACACGACCCTAGTATCTGCTCCCCTGACCTGAACACACATAATCACACGACCCTAGTACCTGCTCCCCTGACTTGAACACACATAATCATACAACCCTAGTATCTGCTCCCCTGACTTGAACACACATAATCACACGACCCTAGTACCTGCTCCCCTGACCTGAACACACATAATCACACGACCCTAGTACCTGCTCCCCTGACCTGAACACACATAATCACACGACCCTAGTACCTGCTCCCCTGACCTGAACACACATAATCACACGACCCTAGTATCTGCTCCCCTGACCTGAACACACATAATCACACGACCCTAGTACCTGCTCCCCTGACTTGAACACACATAATCACACGACCCTAGTACCTGCTCCCCTGACCTGAACACACATAATCACACGACCCTAGTACCTGCTCCCCTGACCTGAACACACATAATCACACGACCCTAGTATCTGCTCCCCTGACCTGAACACACATAATCACACGACCCTAGTACCTGCTCCCCTGACCTGAACACACATAATCATACAACCCTAGCATCTGCTCCCCTGACCAGTGAGCACGTGTTTCTTTTACTCATTTTAATTTCATCAAATACAATTATAGTTATTCCACCACATTCATCAAGTTTACTGCTATTATAGTACATTAACGCCAACATGTTATACAAAATACCTGTATTGCACTCAAATTACGATTCTCACTTGTAACATTGCATTTTTTCGGGGCTATGTTTACCGTTAATTATAGACACTCTCAATATATATAATAAACGAATACTTGCTTATGTTGTCACTTCATTTAATATTATTCCAAATTATTCTTGAATATATAAATTATCAGTATATATTTTTTAATATTTCAATTGTTTATTTAGGAGATAATGTGTAAGTATTTTTCAGTTATTTCTAGACAGTATTCATATTTTGTTTGTTATTTTTCATTTTTTTTCCCAAGGATAGTCGGCATTAAATGTTTATTAAACAACAGTACTGAATAATATGATCCAGGTTCTCTCTCGTCTCGCCATTGCCGATTAGCGAAGAGATGCATCATGGTCAGACGACAGCCAATCGGAGGACAGGAGACAACGTAATAAGTGAGGCAGGTGTATATTATAAGTAATTTTTTCCTTTAGAACATTTCTCACCATCTCCAGTGATGGACGTGGGCATGAGTTTCATAAGTTTTAATGAAAAAATTAATAACTAAAGAAAATTTTAATATTTAATATAATTAGTGTGATATATTTATGTGATTGTTGCGAGAAGATAAACTAATTGTATTGAGTATTTCGTGTTTGAAAAATATGAAGTAAGAAATTATTGAATTTGTTGAAGACGAAGCTGAAAATTTAATTGAAAACGGCGCCCAATGTGATGTTAAAGTTGATTTGTTTGAAATGAAACACGTTCTCTTTGTGTACTTAGACATTGATGAGGAATTAAGTTTGTTCCGCAAGTATCTGTAGGCTTTTTTTTTTTTTTACACTTCCACGCTTAAAACATATCGCAGAATCAATATCGCCTGCAGACCAAACAATCCTGCAATTCTTATTTTGTAATATCAAACGAATCTGTCCCGGAGTAAAAAAAACCTCCCCAACACATCTTTCACTCTAATATCAGTGTCTCTGTGAATCATTTTAATATTTTTTGACTCTTGCACAATTAGCCCCTTCTCCCTCTACAGTTCTTATTTCTGATCAAAAATTCGGTTATCTGTTACTGTGGTTGTTTAGTCTCGTCTTAAAGTAGGTACTTGAGCGGTATTTTCAAGTGGTACAGAATACGAGTCTCGGACGATGGTAGAAACAGCGGGTAGCGATTTGTGCTCTTCGATGCTATGCGACAACCGTGGGCGTGGGTGGGGGGGGGGTGGTTAATTTCATGACTTTTATACAGTTTCATCCTTGAATTTGAGAGCAAAATATGTATAGTTATTTATTGAATTTTTAAATGTTCATACCTAAAGAACATTTTATATCAGGAAAGATACAAGTAGCTCAAGCAAGGGATTATTTATCTACAAGCCCTTCCTACATTACACGAGTACTAAAAACTTGCCATTTTCCTTGTTTGCATTTGCAATGTTCAAAAATAAATTCGAAATTGTAATTTATAATTTAGAAACTGTGACGTTCATTTCATGTAAGTTACTATTGTCACTCGTTGTAGCACACACTGGCCGAGAGCTCCCCTGATGTGTGGTCCTGTATGTGGGGAGCGACTCACCTCTACCCTCCCCTCCGCCAGGCAGACGCGCTCGCTGCCTCCTCGATTCCTCCTCCCCCTCCCCGGGGTATCAGGGAAATGATTGACAGCTGCGAGACCTGGCTGGCGTCACAGCCCCTCCTCCTCCCCCATGCTGGAGAAGCCGACAAGTGTAGAGGATGGACAAGAATATTGGTAGTAAAATTTGGCCGATTGACTTGCAAGGGCGTGGGGCGTCGGTGCCGGAGCTGGGTATCGCCATTTTGTTACGTCTCCCCCGACCACCATCTTGGATGTCATTAAACTCGACCATGACCTTTGACCGTGTCCTTGATCTTGACCCGAGGACCTTTGACCCTAAAAACACAAAAAATTCTAGAAAATTCTAAATAAATTTTTAAAAATCCCCGAAAATTTCAAAAATATTCTAAAGAATTAAAAAAAAAAAATTCCAAAAAAAAAAATTATTAAAAATAATTTTAAATGATTAATAAATTATTAATAATTACTAAAAGGATACATAGAAAATACCCATTTTTCTGGAGCAAGCGAGAGAGATCAGCGACTGCGAGCAAGAAGATCTGGACTCAGGACCTGTGACCTTGACCTTTGAACTTTATATGTTAAATAAAAAAATAACGAAAAATTCCACAAAAATTATTGTAAAAAAATTAATTATTGAAAATTATTAAAAATTATAAATATATTTAAAAATAAAAAAAAAAATTTTAAAACTCTTATTTCGAAGGGGCTCCCAGCACCACGCTCAGCAGACGACTGACGCTCTCACCCCACACTCCCCTCATCGATACTCATTCCGCCATATTGATTTTTTCGTTCATCATTTGTTTATACATTACTGGTGGCCACCATTTTGTTAGGAAATCGCCATACTTGTAGGTAACGACTATCTTGGCAGGTGACTACCATCTTGGTAGGCAACCAACATCTTGGTAGACATCACCCATTCGCCATATTGGAAGCCAATAACCATGACCTTGACCCCATGACCTTGGTTGACCTTGAATACCAAAACTCGAGTAAAATGCATAAAAGTCAGGAAGCATAATACATTACAGACTACTACCGCATGTTTGATGCAGACTACCTCAATCTTGACTCTATAAACTTGAATGACCTCCATAATAAAAACTCGAGAAAATAAAATATAAAAGTTAACAAGCAATTAATACATTATAGACTACCACTGCCATATGAGATGCAGACTACCTTGACCTTGACCACATGACCTTGAATGATCCTGTAAACAAAAACTCCAGAAAAATACCTAAAAGTCACAAGCACAATAGATAACAGACTACTACCACCATATTAGTTACAGACTACCTCGATCTTGATCCCATTACCTTGAGAACAAAAACTCGAGAAAAATCCATAAAAAAGAGAAAGCATAGTACATAACAAACTACTACCGCCATATTAGATGCATACGACCCTGACCTTAACCCCATGACCATAAATGACCTTGAAAACAAAAACTCGAGAAAAGAGACATTCAAGTCAACAAGCATAGTACGTTACAGACCACTACCTCCATATTAGATACAGACTACCTTGATCTTCGCATTGTATGTTCATGTGACTAAACCGGGCCCATTATACTAATAGCAACCACGTGCACGAGTATGTTATAATAATGGTATGAATCAGCATTCGAAAGGCTTGATTGGCGTTCATTTAAATTTCAATACTGCCAGGCCCTGGATTCATGGAATTTACCAGAGCAGCTAAGACGATAATCATTCATGCTCTTCTCAGACATCAATCCTACTCACCAAGCCATCTCACCAAGCCACCTCACCAATCCTCACCAATCCCACTCCTTCGATTACTCTTTAGCAATCCATGGGCTTGTAGGCTGCGATTGTGACGATTGCGATATTGATTGCAATTGCGGTGCTGATTGCGGTGCTTATTGTGTTTGTGGTAAGTGCGGTGTGTGTGGGTCACAATTTAAATTAAATTCACTCTATTTTATAATAAAATTAAATAGTCCTACTTCCAAAAAGATGAAAGGCGAAAATTTGATTTAATGATCTCGTTTTAAAGAATTATATATCCAGGTCCCTCAGTATATTTAATCGCTTCCTGGGTAAACTGTATTTACACTTTGCAATAAAAGTGCCCAGAGGTACAGCAGGCTGCCATCACGCTTCGCCATTGGTCGATGCGCAACATGGTCTTTGTACTGAACAATGCCGCACCACGACAGTCAACCACCATGCTTCCCAATTGGTCGTTGTCGCGTGAAGAGGACTATTCGTACGGACCGCCCTCTCATGCCGACATGCAATTTTTTGACCATAGGTGAAAACTCGAGATCGCAGAATCGGCAATGGCGGCAACCAGTTAGCGATGATGCAGGTTCGTGGCTCCATGATCCTCGAGGTCAAAAGACAGCCCTTCATATTAGCTATTCATCTTCGCGGTATGGGAGCACTCTGACAAAACCCAAATACTAGTTCGACCAGGAAAAGCATCGAAGCTGGCTTGTATCACGTGTATTTGAAAAAGCCATTGGATGATATACAAATGAGTACATGCAGTGAAAATCAAACCTGTTATTAGAGAGAGTCCTAGAGGAGGAATCGCTCGCACTCATAACTTTACAGGATGGTAGGTGCTGTTCGTAGTTTGGTATATACTGTTGATGACGAGGTGTTGCCCGATGTAGCCGTTAATGGTAGTACATTTTTGATTGGTTACTACAAGAATGATCGTGACAATTATTTGGGGGGAATTGAAATTGATAATTGGCAAGTGTGTCGTCGTAGGTTGCGGCGAGGACAAAAGCTGGCTTTCCGTTTTTATCCTCGTTCGCGTGCGTATAGTGACAAGGTTATTGGTGACATAATTACTGCAAAGAATTGGGAAGGCATTTTGACTGCGTGCGGTCCCACTGGCATTGTTCCAAACGCTAGAATATACTTTGGACCAGGTAATATTGACATGGCTAGCAAAAACCCGGCGTGGATTGGATTTGAGGTTAGGACAGTGTTTAGTAAACTAATGCTTTGAGATGATTTTATACGTAATTTAAGGAATTTTTTATGCAGTGGATGAATACACGACGTTGTTATGCCCTATCTCCTACGAGAATAAGAACATAGAAGGGGGTGAGTATCATTAGTATAAAAAGTTAAATCCACAGAAGAAGTTCATACTAAAGGTTTAGGTAAAGTATTTATTTAACAATTCTAACATAAGTAACACGTAACATAGAAGTTCCACTTATAAGGCCAATGGATAGGGATACACGAATTTCGCGAAAAGAATTCAAGACCAGTTGTACTTCACAACACTGTAGCTCAGATCCACTTTCGTGATTGGATGGTTTCCGTATTACGCGGCTTAGGCGTGTGCACGCGAATTACAGACGTGCAATATTGAAGTTACCTAACTCTGATTGGCTAGCCCAGTAGGAAAAAGCCTTCTCACAAGAACACGCCGCCAATAAAGTAAAGAAATCGGCTGGAACAGCCGTAGGTTATAGAAATATAGCTTGTGCAGAAATCTTTTCGCGAAATTCGTGTGTCACTGGCAATGGAAAAGGGAAGAAATGGAAGTAAATTTTTAAGACTCTATGCACAGACCTCCACCGGCTCCTCGGCTGGCCGCCGATCAATCCTCTGCACATTCGCAGTCCACGTGTGCGTGTCTTGGAATGATTTCTGACTGGCTGCCGTTGAGCACCGGACGCGGAGTCTGCTAGTAGTTTTATGAATTTCGTCTGTAATGCCCTGATGTCTGCTCGACCCACATTTCCTCTCATTCTCTGCATTTTACTATTGATGTTTAGTGATTCACATCCCGACCCGCTGTTAAGGTTATTTACAGAGACCTGAAGAGTTCACGGATTCATTTTGGGACAAGCAGGCATTCAAAACACGTGCGTTTTTATAACCTAATCCATTGGTAGGGATGGGAAAAATTCGCGAGTTCAATGAAATGCAGGCTAGACTCCACAGTCATGTGTATACTGGAGCCTCAGATGTTTGTTCATTGGCTGCTGCCCCATAGAGTAGCCAGTGTTACTTCACACCTGGCAGTACGGCACTCGCTAATTGTTTCCTTGCAAGTCTGCTATTGGCTCAGAGTCATCCAGGGCGTGTCTAATAAAACTGCGATCCAATTGCAAAGTCAACTTCAGTGTACACGTGTTTGACGTGTATGTTGTCCTGAAATGAACTCTCCAAATATTCCTATTCCTAGCCATTGGTCTACACAGTGTTTGACACCTCCTGGAGAACGGTGTCCAATTGTCGCCTTCGACTGTGACAGCAGACAACCAATGTGCGGTTAAATCGGCATATTTGTACACAAGCCTGTATAGAGTCTAACCTGTAGGTCACTGAAGGTCACAAGTTGTTTTTACAGGCATTGTTGCGACATGTTTAGCACAACGAGCAGGTCACGAGAAGTAGCTTCCCGAAGCTTTCAGTTTACCGCGAACCGCCAATAGGCTGGTGGAATCGTGCTGCCGCGGGAACGCAATATCAGTCGGACGACGTGTGTTGCAGCGCGAAGTTCCTGCGAGTGATGACATTTTTCCCCCGAGGGGAGAATATAGGGGTGTACGCACTGACACCCACGACCACAATCAACGCAAAACAGCATCTGGGCCTCCAGCAGCACCGCAAAGAACACCCGACAGCGGCGTGCCTGAGGCAGCTAGCCGATTCCTCCACGATCCCCGAGCAACCCCGTCTTTGGTTAATTGATATGCCTCCTCCGTCTGCGAACAAGGTCGCGGCTCGATCCGTTCGTTCGGTCGCTGATAACTTACTTACTGCCGTGAGCATATAGTAGGTCACGAGTACACAGGTGAAACAGACACTTATCCTGCTTTAACTCATTTAGACCCAGTGCACATGATTGTGTACATTACGCACGTGTAAGTAATTCTAGGTCTGTACTGCACACCGCGAAGTTCAATGACCAATGCTCCTACTTGTGGGGGAATGATTCGCAAACCGTCTTATGTAAACGTTATACATAGAGACTTGAAGAATTCGCGAATTCATTTTGGGACAAGCTAGAATTCATAATACGTACGTTTATATATCTTTAGCCGTTGGTCCACGCGGTGTTTGACACCTCCTGGAGAACGGCGCCCGATTGTCTCCTTCCACTGTGACAGCAGACAACCAATATGCAGTTGATATCGGCATATTTGTACGTAATATTGTAGAGTCTAGCCTGCAGGTCATTGAACTCGCAAAATTTTCAGGTCTCTAGTCATACAGGTTTCATATAACTGTAGCCAAACATGTAGCCTACAGCTCATTGGCTGTGACAACAAATCATGTGTTGTGTCAACTTAATTATGAAGTCATCATAAAATATTTTATTTGCAACGCTTGAAATCGTAAATTGAAGTGGGTCTGACAGGGATAAGTACGGCCAACTGTTTTTAGCGAAAATATTTCACGACGAATTGTGTTCAGAACCATTTTTCGTGACTGGATCATTTGAATTGTTACGCTTCTTATCAGTCAGCCCGCGAATCACGGACGGTCAGTATTGGAGAAAAATCGTTCTGATTGGCTTACTCATGTCTCTCTTCACAGAAATACCAGCGGCCAACAGACAAAGAAGGGTTACAAGTGTGCACATGAGATATTTAAGTCTAGCCTCCAAGTAAATATATTCACGAAAAACAGGCGGCCCATCTTATAGGAAGGGACATGTAGGTATATTCCTATATTATATATATTATTCTTTACATAAGTATGTATATTCATATCTTATGTATTAATTAATTATAATTCTTTTATTAATATATACATAATTATGTATAAATAATTTTATATTCACTAGTTTATATACATATACGTATTCATAATTAAGTATAAAAAAATTGAAAATAATTTTATATTTACATATTTATATACACATAATTATGCATAAAATAAATTTTACACTTGTGTTTTTCCTCTCAGGTGAACGAGTATTTGGGGTTTTCTCAGAGAGCTCCCAAACCGCGTAGATGAATTGCGAATACGAAGACCTGCCTTTGACCTCGACGACATGGAGCCACGACTTGCATCATCGCTAACTGGTTGTCGCCAGTGCCGATTCTGCGATCGGATTTTCACCTATGTTCAAAATGCTCGTCGGTCTGTACGATATGTTCTTTTTCACGCGACGATCGATTGGTAAGCATGGCGGGGGCTTGCCGTGGTGCTGCATTGTTCAGTACAAAGTCCAAGTTGTGCATCGACCAATGTCGAAGTATGGTGGGAGCCTACTGTAGGTCTAGGCACTTTTACTACAAAGTACAAATGCAGTTTACCCAGGAAACGGTGAAATATATTGAGGGGCGTGGATATATAAATTTTTTATGCGAGGCTATTGAACAAACTGTTAACATTTCAGCTTTTTAAGGGAGGACTGTATAATTTTATTATAAAATAGGGGAATTTATTTTAATTTCCGACACACATTCACGCACACACACACACACACACACACACACAAAGAGCCCGAAATATTCTAATTTGTCGACTGACTACTGCAGACTGATTACAAAATGCCCCCAGAATTACTCTAAAATGACTCCACCACTACTACCACCAAATGATTTCAAAATAACTCCAAATGACTAAAAATGACCTCAAAATACTACAAAATGGCTTCAGAAAGACACCAAATGACGCCAAATGACTCCTAAATGTCTCCACCACCACCACTGCCAAATGCCTCCGAAACGACTCATTTGAAGTCATTTCGGAGGCATGAATATAAATTACTCCACCACACCCGCCACGATCACCACCACCACCACCACCTCACGTGATTGACCAGCTGGAATCATGTGGCAACTCGGTGACTGGCTGGTCGGTGTCAGCACAATGTATTAATGGTGCAGTACGATTGGTTCCAAGTCAATATGACGTCATAGGGCTTGCTTCTCGTATATTATGAGCAATAGGAACGTAAGCTGAGAGGATTAGTTTAACAGCAGCTGCCATGAAAGGTGTACCGTATTGGTCCGCATCTAAGTCTTATTCTGCATCTGCGATGTCTTCGGGCACTCCAGAGCTAATGGTAGCTACGGCAGTGTCATCGACTTCTTCGGGAGTGGTAACTAGAACATCATTGACGGCGTTACTTGCTTCTTTAGCTCCAGTTCCTACATCTCCAACAGGCCTGTCTGAGTCTTTGCCTGAACCACTATGTTGTCATCAGTGTCACTTTTGTATAAGGCATTTACTTTAGGCCATACTGTACGGCGACAAGAGTGCTTTAATTTTGCCACGAATTCCTGTTGTATGTCATATTTGTGTGATAGGTGTGATAAGCAGTTCAGTCATAGCGACAGTCTACTTAGACATGCGAATACCTGTAAAGGTGAAGTACATTTCTCGTTCAGTACCTCGGTACCAGGTTTACTGCAAGCAGGTCTCTTGTGACTTTTTTCGAGTTTTTTCAAGGTAATTCAAGGTTATGGGTTCAACGTCAAGGTTACCTGCACACACTATGGTGGTAGTAGTCAGTAACATAATGTGCTCATTCAGTTTTATGAATTTTTTCTTAAGTTTTTGTGTTCAAGATCATTCCAAGAAATGGGGTCAAAGTCATGGTCATCTGCATCCAATATGGTGATAGAAGTCTGTAATGTAATATGCTTACTGGATTTTATGGATTTTTTAGCGTATTATTGTATTCAAGGTCATGGGGTCAAGGTCGAGGTCACTTGCATCCAATATATCGGCAGTAGTCTGTAATGTCATATGCTTGCTGACTTTTAGGTTTTTCTCGAGTTTTTTCAGGGTCATTGGGTCAAGGTCAAGGTCACTGGCTTCCAATATGGCGGTAGTAGTCTGTAACATCATATGCTTGTCGACTTTTATGTATTTTTCTAGAGATTTTGTTTTAAAAGTCATTCGAATTCATATGGCCAAGGTCCAGGTCATCTGCCCCTAATATGGTGGTAGTAGTCTGTAACACAATATACTTATTGACTTTTATATATTTTTTCTCGAGTTTTTATTTTTAAGGTCATTCAAGATCATTTGGTCAAGGTCACGTTCATCTGCATCTAATATGGTTATATATTCTGTTCATGGTAAAGTGAGCACTTTTGAAGCCCTAGTTACTTTTTCTTTCAGCTATTTTTTTTTACCTTTAACAGTCTTTTTTAAAAATAAATATTGCTATGTAAGTAATAAACACAGTGTATATATTTCACCGCACTCTAAAGTAAGTATTTAAGGATAAAATATAATCTATTTTTTGTCTATTATTCCAATGAGAGCGCTTTCAAAATTGTTCACTTTACCATGAATAGCCTATAGTATTCTGTAACGTAATATGTTCGATGACTTTTAGGTATTTTTCTCGAGTTTTTGTTTTTAAGGTCCTTCAAAGTATGGGGTCAAGCTCATTTGCATATAATATGGTGGTAGAAGTCTGTAACATAATATGCTTGTCGACTTTAATGTATTTTTTAACGAGTTTTTGTTTTGAAGTTCATAGGTTCAAGATCAAGGTCATCTGCAACTTAAATTGTGCTATTAGTCAGTAATGCAATATGCTTGTTGACTTTCGTGTATTTATTCTGGAGTTTTGGTTTTCAAGGTCATTCGACATAATAATGTCAAGGTCAAACTCATCTGCATCTAACATGGTACTAGTAGTTTGTAATGTAATATGCTTGTTGACTTATGTAATTTTTCTCGAGTTTTTGTTTTCAGTGTCATTCAAGGTCATGAGGTTAAGGTCATTTGCATCTAATATGATGGCAGTAGTCAGTAATGTAATATGCCTGCTGGCTTTTTGTGTATATTTTTTTTAGTTTTTGTTTTCAAGGTCATTCAATGTCAAAGTTTAAAGTTCGAGATCACCTGCATCCAATATGGCTTCTATGATGGCTGACAGTACCAAAATGGCTGAAAAGGGGGAAATTTTTTAGGGAAATAAGGGGAAAAAAGGGAAATTTCAACATGAGGGCCGACCGCCTCCTTCGCTCCTGTCCCTTGTTCCCTTGTTCCCTTGTTTCTCAATCCCTCTTTTCCTTCTACTGTTGAGTGTTCGCGAACCGTCTTACTGGTCTAGGTCGTAATTAGTTCATGTAACTGTAGGCAAACATACAGCCTACACCTCATTGACTGTGACAACGAAACAAGTGTTGTGTCGACTTAAGTACAGGATTGATCGTGACATTTTTTGTTTGCAACACCTGAAACCGTAAATTAAAGTGGGTTGTTCAGCTGAGAACTGTATGTACAAAACACTTGTGAGACATGGCATATTCATGAAACAACCAGATATAACTAGCACATGGGTGACTTTAATGAGATTTGTTTAAGCAAGTTTGAGGGGACCGCGAATAGACTGACACACATTGCAATACGCCAAGGATTGTGGAGTCTAGCTGGCTGCCGAATGTATCCGCGAAATTTTGTTGTTGGATAGCGACGAGTTGAGAGATTTGGACGGCTCTTAACAACGTGGTCTTCAGAGCCGAAACTATGAATAAAAAAAATTTGGCGTAGTCTGTACACTGTGTGCTGAATAAACGTGACGTCCCACCGCAAACTGAAGAATAAGCTAATTGTTCACTGATCGTTGCCCCACACGGCTGCTAGTTTCACCGCAGGCCAGATAACATGATAACATTCTACGCTTACGGCACTCTCCTACCTAAAGATATTTCCCGCTTCTGAGGCCGAGAAGCGTGGAAGCGATAAAGACGGCTCTTCCACGCGCATCAAGTGAACCATCGCCCCTAAGCGCAAGGTTACGAACCGGCGCGCGGTGTTATTGTCGTATTGCATGTACCTAGGAGACATTCAGCGGTGACATTATCATTTTATTGGGGGGGAGCCCGTAGGAATTTTCAATGCAGGGCACTTGAATTCTTTTATGTACATCTCACGAGCGCTTCAAATAAAACTTTTTTGTTTCGCTATCTTGGCGTGCCCTGAAAAGGTGTTTGTAAAGTGGGTGATGTCTTGAAAGCACTGAACACGCCTCGTACGAAGTGTGTGTTCTTTTTGTTTCGCTATCTTGGCGTGCCCTGAAAAGGTGTTTGTAAAGTGGGTGATGTCTTGAAAGCACTGAACACGCCTCGTACGAAGTGTGTGTTCTTTTTGTTTCGCTATCTTGGCGTGCCCTGAAAAGGTGTTTGTAAAGTGGGTGATGTCTTGAAAGCACTGAACACGCCTCGTACGAAGTGTGTGTTCTTTTTGTTTCGCTATCTTGGCGTGCCCTGAAAAGGTGTTTGTAAAGTGGGTGATGTCTTGAAAGCACTGAACACGCCTCGTACGAAGTGTGTGTTCTTTTTGTTTCGCTATCTTGGCGTGCCCTGAAAAGGTGTTTGTAAAGTGGGTGATGTCTTGAAAGCACTGAACACGCCTCGTACGAAGTGTGTGTTCTTTTTGTTTCGCTATCTTGGCGTGCCCTGAAAAGGTGTTTGTAAAGTGGGTGATGTCTTGAAAGCACTGAACACGCCTCGTACGAAGTGTGTGTTCTTTTTGTTTCGCTATCTTGGCGTGCCCTGAAAAGGTGTTTGTAAAGTGGGTGATGTCTTGAAAGCACTGAACACGCCTCGTACGAAGTGTGTGTTCTTTTTGTTTCGCTATCTTGGCGTGCCCTGAAAAGGTGTTTGTAAAGTGGGTGATGTCTTGAAAGCACTGAACACGCCTCGTACGAAGTGTGTGTTCTTTTTGTTTCGCTATCTTGGCGTGCCCTGAAAAGGTGTTTGTAAAGTGGGTGATGTCTTGAAAGCACTGAACACGCCTCGTACGAAGTGTGTGTTCTTTTTGTTTCGCTATCTTGGCGTGCCCTGAAAAGGTGTTTGTAAAGTGGGTGATGTCTTGAAAGCACTGAACACGCCTCGTACGAAGTGTGTGTTCTTTTTGTTTCGCTATCTTGGCGTGCCCTGAAAAGGTGTTTGTAAAGTGGGTGATGTCTTGAAAGCACTGAACACGCCTCGTACGAAGTGTGTGTTCTTTTTGCAGCGAGCACATTAGGCGTATCTTTAATAGTGTCGCA